>JBBWSL010000215.1:0-61601 GCA_038088545.1 Diaporthe humulicola | reverse complement strand
AATATTACTATATAATTTTAACCTTAGTATTAACTTTAGTATTTTTAAATAAGTTAGAATTATTAAAAGGAAAATTTTCTTATATATTTATTACTAAAATCTCTTATATATTATTATTAAAAGTAATTTACTTTTTAAGCTTATTTTTATTATCTTTATAAATTAAGAAAGTATTAGTAAAAATATCTTTACTAAAAAAACTACTTAAAAGTAATAATAATAACTTTATATATACTCTTAGCTTAAAAAGTACCCTTAACTTATAAGGTATCCTTAACTTAAAAAATACCCTTAATTTAAGTATTATAATATTAGTATAATTAGTATAAGTAATTACTATTTAATACCTTTTTATAATAGCTATATAGAACTTATTAACTATAATACTTATCCTTTTTAGTAATATTATAGCTTTTTTAATAGGGCTATTATTAAAAATAATATAATACTTTAAATATACTTATATATAGTAAAAACTTAAAATTAATAGCTTATAATTAATATAAAAAATTAATTTTAAGCTAATAATATAGCTTATTAGCTTTATAAAAGTATAATTACCTTATTAATTTTAAGTAGTATATAATAAATATTTAGCTTAAAATATACTAGTATAAAAAGCTAATAATATATTAGCTATAGCTATATTACTAAATTATAGCTTAGGGGGCGGAAATTTATATTTAGGGGTAATCCCTATATATAGTAATTAATTAGGCTAATTTTAAGTATAAATAGTAGTAAGTAGGTATATTAATAATAAGGTATATAATTAAAAATATAGAGGGGATAATAATATGTACTAAATTTAGGTATGTGTAGATATATCCGCTTTACTAGCGCGTTTTTGGCGGTATCGAATGCAAATGAGTATAGTCCGTAAGGTTAGCGTGAGTGCTGCTCCGCTCGCCTGCAGGGCTAGGATCCCAATGCTTGGCAGCAAGATGTCAGCTCAATCAAATCGATCTCCCCTGCCTTGTTACCTGCTTTCCCTCCAGATAGAGTCGAAACGGAAAACCCATAATTACATATAATCCTTTGTCAATGAAGAGCAGATTTCGAGAGGTCCTGCCATTCCGCCGCAGGCAGGCCCCAGCTGTGGACCCGGGTCCTTACGAGCCTATCAATCCTTCGAGGCAAGAGATCAGAATCATACACTTGCTTCCTGGAGAACTTCACGACATGATCAACATCGAGCTGGTGCCAGTCTCACTATCAACCAAACCTACACCGCAGTATGATGCCCTCTCCCTACGAGGGGGAGGGGGGGTAGTTATTAAGATCACACAATCCATTCGCCTGGGGTAATAATATCGATATTTAATTAAAATTAAGTAATTATAGTAAAATACTAACAAAAGGCTATTAAAATACTATCCAAAAAAAAACATATTAAAGAGATAATATTATATTAGTATTAACTTTATATTAGTATATATTAGAAATCCTTAAATCCATTAGTTTTGGATTTTATAAGTAACCCAAAATAAGATTTTTATATTTATATTTATATTTATATTTTCCATAGCTTCTAATAGGTTATTAATAGTTAAGCTAAATAAATAGTTAGGTTAGGGATAAGGTAAAAAAAAAAAAAAAGTTAGCAAGGGCAAAAGTTAAACCCCCTACTATTTTTTTACCTTAATATTAATTACTAATAGTATATTATAGTATATCGGAGGATATTAGAAGCGATTTAATATTAGTTCCTATACGGGTTATATAATATATATAAAAAAATATTATATTAAATTACTAACAACATATTAGTACTATTTTGCCATCCTTCTGCATACCTAACACAATAAGTTCAAATACCCCCCCTCCCCCTGGTAGGTCGTATGTCTGGGGCCTAGAGCAATGCGAGACTCCGGCTTTTGTCAATGGCAGACCCATCACCATCACCTCGAACCTGGACACCGCCTTGCGCCATCTTCGAGACAGGGATCACGTGAAGGCGCTGTGGGTTGATGCAGTATGCATCAATCAGAAGGACGATGTAGAAAAGGGACCACAGGTACAGATGATGGGCCAGATCTACTCCAAGGCAGCTCGCGTCCTGGTCTGGCTGGGCCCAGCTGCCGATGGAAGCGATGACCTCCTGGAGCGTATGAGGCAGGGAATCACAGAAGAGCACACATCAGACACAACGCTTCAGAGCTCCTCGCTCGCCATGATGGGTCGGCCATGGTTCACGCGCATTTGGGTCCAGCAAGAGATAGCCCTCGCCGCCGATGACCCTATCATATGTTGCGGGAAACACACAATCTCGTGGGCGACGTGGTGTCTCTGCATTCTCAGATTCCTCTTCGCCCTGGAGAATGATTTCCAAGAGGTGATGGACCGGCAGGAAATGGAGGGTGTCGCCAGGCAGCCACTTCCGACTGACAGTGAAGAGGTGGTCGAAGAAAAATACCAAAAGCTGATGAAGCACATTGAAAACAACAAGAAATCAATCGCCATTCATAAGGCTTTGCTAACCCTGGAGAACCTCGCGTCTCTTCGAGGCGCGGTCGAAATGTCATCCGGAACCTACAACGATAGCATGTTCGAGATCCTAGCTTACGTTAAGGCAAGGAAACAGGGTCGGGACTCAACGTTGGCGAGCGGAAAGTTCAAGGCTCCTATTACTGCCGATGAGATAAAACAGTCGTACAAAGACAACAGCATGGATGGAGACGCTATCAGAGAACACATCAAGACATATGTTGGCCGTGATGATGGAGATCCAACCTCGTTTCCGCGTTTACTGCAGATGGTTTCGCACCTGGACGCCACTAATCCTCGGGATAAGGTTTATGGTATTCTGGGAATGGCTAAATTTGTTGGCAAGCCGATACAGGCCGACTACACAAAGACCGAGAGGCAGGTTTATTCGGAAGCTATGGCCACCATCATCAGGGACAGCCTGCACCTCAGCTATACCCAGATGCCCACAATCGACTCGAAGAAGAAAGGGCTGCCGTCCTGGGTGCCGGAAATTGGCGGGAAGAACCTGCTTGGTAGCAATATTCTGCCATATTATCGTGATGTTGAAGAGGCACTGCCATCATCACGTGCGGAGGTGCCGCCTGCGACGTTCTCTGAAGACTATCAAACACTCAGCGTTGGAGGTGTAGAGCTGGGTCGTGTGAAAGTGGTCATTGAGCAGCCGATCACGGAGGACCCAGAGCTGGTCAACCCTGAGAACAGGTTCGCACTCAGGGACGAGGTCAAGTCTTTGGTGGCAGAGCAAAAGATCGAACTGAGCACGCTGTGGCGGACTTTGATAGGTAATTGTGACACTAAGCTGTTCAGGGAGCATCACGTAACATGGGATGATGGTCAAGTGGGGTTGCTTCGAAGCGAAGCAAAAATGGTTCAAGCAGTCGCCATCATGTGCGGGCAGGCTCAGGGGGTTTCGCAACAGGACCAGGAGACTCTGAGCAAAGAAGACCTACGCTTCACACAACTGCAGCTATTTGACACATGTCGGAAAGCAACATTGTTTTTGACGGATACAGGAAGGCTGGGCGTGGTTATAGGCAAGGTGGCAAAGGGCGACGTCCTTGCGGCACTGTTTGGAGTAGGGATGACTTTCGTTTTGCGGAGAACTTCATATTTGTCGAACTTGGTGAAGGACCTGCGAAAAGAAGAGCGGACGCAAGAACAAACATACGAAATGATTGGGGTATGTCATGTTGGAGAGCACAAGCTGTGCCATCCGGACCAGGAGTCTGGTTTCCAGACGTTCGTCATCCAGTAAAGCGCATCACTTGGGATGCTCAATTCTTTCCAGGTGCCATAAGACTTGGTTGGATATTTCCAGCGAGAATAGGTTAATCTATCCTTGACGACAAGGAGAATCGAGGCCATCAGCTTTTCTGAGTTCATCGCCATATATAATTCAACGAGCCCTAAACGCGTACTGCTTGTGCGAACAGTGTGCGAGGACAGCGGATTCTCGGGTCCAAGCCGGCCTGTCATCACCTTCCGAAACACAACAGCAACTGAAACAGAGTGTGCCGAAAGAGTCTTCGAATCACCTAGCAAGGGTGCCAAAGACGAGCTGCTCGCCACTCACGTAATCCTGCTAATAGCATCGCTCAATGCGCCCATGCCTGGCTACAGGCATCTACGTCCGAGAAACGTTGTCGGTTTAGTAATATCAAACGTCAAAGAGGGCACCATCAATTCAACCAACCGAGCATCAACATTCATGCTCATGGCTGGTTGTTGTGGATCACGGGTGGACGTCTTGGGACTGGGCCAAGAGCCTGTAATGATGCGGCGGTACTCCAGATAAGTCAATGACAACGAAGGCAATATTATAGGGCGCGCCACTGGAGACCCAATATTGAGAGGTATCATGGCTCCGGGGGTTCCAAAGGGTGTATCAGATGAATTAGACCGCATCTTCCTCGTTATCAGGACCTAGTCACATGCTCGATGTGAGTACAAATTTCAATACATGCTACACAAGACAGAATAAGTCCTAGTGGCGATTTTAGGAGGGCAAAACTTCGAGACATGAACTGTGCTATCTTCATTGTTCATCAAATGACAATAGTCTCTTTGGATGGTTCCGGGAGCTTTGTTGGAACTGCAGAGAATTGAACTGCGGAGAGTTGTTCTAGCCCGTCACCTGCAGTAGACTCGTCATCCGGCTGCATGACTTGGGAATCCAAGTCCTTCCAACAACACGGCCGCCTGTTTCAGAGCTAGGTTCGGTGAGGAGAAGAAGCCCTTCCACGGCCGGCACGGCTCCACAGGCCAAAGCGTAATACTTCCCTGCGCGAGAACAGTAGTGCTTGTTCACTATCGCAAGCAGCTGGGACCCCTCGTATGGAACAAAGCAGAACTCTATGGCGTCTATAATCTCTTCGGCGGTTGGGAGGCTGATGCCGCAGAGCAGGCAGACGAGGTATCGCTTTAGATATTGGCTGGTCTCTTCCTCGCTGACCTGGATCTTGTCGGGGTCAACCACGCCATGGGCTACCGGCATACCGGTCTTTTCAACCAGTACCGACCTTGCAACAGCAGTTCTGGCGAAGTGACTGGCGAACTCGCGGTACAGTAGATCCTTTTGAGTTTTCAGGATTCGAGAGGAGCCTGCGCAAGGACCGGAGGGGGCCGCACCGACAAGGTGATCTTCTACGGCTGCCGTCGACTCCCACGAAGATATCAATGTTGGTAAACAGGCTCGAGTGACCTCTATAGGTTCGAGAATGATACCCCCGGCGATAATACAGAAACCATGTCTGCTCCATTTGATCTTGTCTGAGTGAGCAGGAAGAGGCGTACGGGGACCTAGTAGTTCTGGCACCGCAGGGATCGCTGAGAATGCATCCATTGCCTCGGTAACATCGTTTGGACTTCCTGAGAAAACCGGATGCATGCTTCCCTCCAGTCGAACCCGAAGTGATTCGATCCCTGTGGGGTCGACGAGCCCTCTGGGAACCTTCACGACCACGGCCATCTTCTCCGTCAGCTTTGAGAGCTGTTCGAAGCCATCCTGCACCAAGTGCGAAAAATTCATTTTCCTGGGTTCCGGTGGAACTCGGTACCCAGGAGTATCCGGTAGAATTGCGAGCACGTAGTCGCGGGGCTTCGTTGTCGTCCGCCCACTGCGCCATGCACTTTCCAGGGGTGAATATCGTGGGTCGGGGCCAGCGCAACTTCCGGGATATTCAGCAATGTCGAGTTTCCCCTTGTAAACCAAGTCGACGTATGCTCGGAACGCGATCTTGTCATAGCCATCTCCCTCCTGGACACCATGATACCGTATCTTGTCCATTACGAAATTATCCACGGCCTGCCGCCGTACAGAACTGATGCCTTCCAGACGCCACTTCTCTCCTCCCGTTTGCTGCTGGGTTTTGAGCCTGGGGCACTCGACCTCATTGAGAGTAATCATATGGGTCTCCTTGGCGTACAGGCCCTCTTGCCTGGTCCACAGTCGCTGGAACCACGGGTCAAACACAAGCATGCACTGGCACCTCCGTGCATGATGGATCTCCCATCCTCGGAAGTCCTGTCTGCTGGCGTCGGGCCGCGACGTGACCTCTACAGCCTTGTCACGCCAGGCCCGACAGACGGGATGCTCTATCAGGACCTTCACACACTTCGCAGCCTTATAGATGGCTGGTATGGCGGCTAACTGGTCGGATATCTGGATGGCTGCGTTGTCTCGCTGGTCGATGCAAAAGAGGTCCATCCAAAACCAGCAGGATCCGCAGATGTCGGGTCGGTGCAGGATCGAGAGAATGTCTAACTTCCCCGGACTGAGCGGAACCTCCCACTTGACGCCAGGGATCTTTTTCAGCGTGATCGTGAATGGCGTGCCCCACACATGAGAAATAGCTACATAGGTATCCGCAGTTGTGGCATCCGACTTCCATTCAAGGAAGAGGTATCCTCCTTCTGCTTTTTGTACTCGGACGAGGTAGATCCTCATGTTGAGAGCGGACGAGGAGGCTCATCCAGTGACTTGAGAGATGCTTCTTTAAGGGCTGAGGCAGAGTTTGAAGTGCTGCCTGGAAGCGATTCAAGAGGAGAGGCGCGTATCGTCAGCCACCAAAAATACAGGATCGTGATTGTTGTGCGAGTAGTCATGGGAAGTCGCTTGAACGGCGGTCTGACTCAACTGCTCAGGCTTTAGGCCTGCCACTGACTTTCGCTTGAAACATAGAAGGGATACTCGCTCACATCGATACTATCAGTTTGTAAGTGCAGAAACTAGGGTGAAGAAGCATGATACTGTGGTCCATAACCCAGAGTGGGCGGTACAAAGTATTACAGGATGAATGGGAACGAACTGGCTGAAAACCCGCCACCTGGGCATGGACCGTGCCTAACCCAGAGGCTGCAGATGTGCACATGTGGGAGGGGGTTTCTTCGCCGAGTGGCGTCCTGTCAGACATGAAGAGGATGATGTGTGGCTCGAACAGGCATAGTGGCAAGCCCAACGAGCTACACCTGCACTGCTTGTTGGGCAGCAAGATTCTTTTCAGCTACCAAAAGTCAACAAAAGGGTATCGCAGTAGCCAGATTTTACCTCGCCATTCTCTGGTCTCCCTCGCTCTAATTCCTGCTTTCCAATTACAAACAGCCATAACTCTCAGCGCTCTGAGACGTGTTTTGCGGCCGAATGGATCGTAGAGAACTTTTCTCTTGATCAGGATAACGCCGGGTTCGCAGTTAAAGGAAAAGAAATTCTAGTCTTTTTCTCTCTCAATCCGTAACTCATACATTCCAATGTTCTTTAATTGGTCGGTGTCAACTTTCTATTCCTGTTGGTTACACAAAGGAGGGGAGGGGTGAGTAAGGCCCATGCGGTCCAAGGACAGCCACCTCTGCTCTTATCATCCTAATATTTCTGCTAAAACCGGCGACCCTCATCCTGAACCAGTCTCTGTTTCGTCGAATGTCTACGAAAGGCAAAAGTCCTGACAAGAGCAACAAGATAAAAGAAGGCATCGTGACGTCAAAATGCCATCGCCACAGCATGTCAATGCAAAACTTCACGCCCTTGCAGCGACCATGACCGAATACAGGCCTCTGACGGCAACGGCCTACACGGCTGGCAAGCTCAAGCCAATCCGCAAAACCTCACCAGGGGAAGATTGTCCTCCGAACTTGATGAGGGTCCCACTTGTTGCAACGCTCGAGTTCCTAGCGGCAGCCGACACGTCTGATGACAGTGATAAGTTCGGGTGTCTTGATTACCGGCTCGGCATGAATCAGAACCGCCTAGCCTCGGGAGACTTCACCGAGTTCCCTCCTTTCCTCACCCTCGCCATCCTCCAGCAGTGGCTTTATTTTGGCTTCATACAGGCATTCACAGGCTATTCCGTCCACATACCCGACTTTCTGGGTGTAAGCGAAACCAGCCACGATCAACAGCATGTAACAATTGACACAAACGCCTACAAGAATCCTGTTCTGCAGCTGTACTACTTCCTCGGGCACAAATACACCCGCTTCTCCATCTTGGCCGGTCCGGGATATAATGACGAAGACCCTTACCAATCTAGGATGGAAGCAGCGCTGCAGTGCCTCACGGACGCAAGACACTTCCTGAATCGTTTTCAGCGTCAGTTCTACGAGCTGTGCCCCCCTATTGGCGCGATAGTTCACACATCCATGTTGATGCTCGGAGAGATGCTGCAGCTGGCGCGTGACCGCATCCCGGACGTTGTACTATCTATCGGCTCGGAGCTTCATGTATTCGAGTCTGCAGAGTCGTGGGGGCCCGCACCCATGATAGAAGAGCGGCTCTTGGCCGCCAGGTGGTGTCCCGGTGAGGTCAAAAGGCTGTGCAATAGTATGAATGTCTGCAACCAGTACTTTGCAAGCTTACTCCCGCGACTGGGCCCCGAGAGCCATCAACAATGCAGTGCGGAGGCGTGTGTTTCCAGTCAGATCACTGGCGTGTTTACTGGAAAACATCTGCAATCGTGTACTGGGGGAGAGAATGGGACCTGCAGGGGCCTTGGTCCCAATGTGGAGCAAGTGGTCAACATACTGGGGGCGGGTGGTATCCCCTTGATCGAGATTTTCATGAGCAGCAGCTCAGACGACGTTGAGTTGAATTTGCGTGTCATCGAAGCCAACAACAAAACGACGCCATACACAGCAATATCTCACGTCTGGTCCGACGGTTTGGGAAACTCGGAGACGAACGAGATATTCTTCTGTCAGCTTAGATACATTCACGATTGTCTACAAAGCCTTAGAAAACAGCAGCGAAGCACATTCGGAAAGCTTGCTGACCGAGTGGTTCAACGAGTGCCAAATCCGCCTGTTGTTTTCTGGCTCGACACATTTTGCGTTCCTGTCGGCAAAGCACACCGCAGCTACCGGAACAGGGCTATCGAGCGCATGGCACAAACTTACAGCGATGCCAAGAACACACTCGTGCTGGACAGCGAGGTTCGCCAATCTTCGGTGTCGTACAACCGGGCAGAGCTCATAATGAGACTCTACTGCTCTGCCTGGATGCGCCGGCTCTGGACCTTACAAGAGGGTGTCTTAGCCTCCAGGGGGCTCCTCTTGCAGGTCTCAGACGGGACTGTCAACCTGTTTGACGACGTGTGGCGCAAAGGTTTCAAAAAGGCCTACTCTACCATGGAAGGCAATGGCCCTCGCGCTCGTTATGGCGTGATCAAGCACTATCTTCGAAATTTCTACGAATACGAGAGCCTAGTGTTCCTCCATCGCTTCACCAGGTTGTCAGACTTCGAGGAGACGCCTTTAACGCAACGGTTCGCCATGGCATGGGACGAGGTCCGCTGGCGCAGCACAAGCCGAGTAACCGACATGACTGTCTGCTTTGCCGGTATATTGGGCCTAAACCCCAAGGAACTCTTTCAAACGCAGGGCGAAGCAGAAGATTCCCGTCTGAGAAAGCTATTCCAGCTCTGCAGTCGCGAGAATGGAGAGCTGCCGTCGACGATTCTGTTCGCGGAGGGTCCGCACATGACGAATGTGCCGGGATGGTCTTGGGCGCCGGCTTCTTTGCCTAGGGCGTCCCGTTCCATGGCGCTGCAGCTACCTCGGGCGTATGGTCGTCGCAAGAGAATGGTGTCATCAGCGAAGAGGGACGTGGGCGGGCTAAGGGTCAACCTTTCCGGGTTCCTGCTTGCCCCGCGTGACCTGCCGCTTCGTCTTCCATGTACCCTTTCCTATGGTGAAGGTCTTACTTGGCACGTATCTCCGGAGTCTCCACAGTGGGAGGGAGGTGATTACGACATGGACATGCCTCTCGCGAATGGCGGCCAGAGAGGTCGAAGCAGCAACTGTGACACGACTTCAAGACTCGGCTTGATTCTTTCTGACGGAGTTGCGATCGACTTGCTAATATCTGCTCCGAGAATGGCAGACGCTCGCCACCCTCGCTTGGGTGTTTTGGTACTTATTGCTAACCCAGAAGAGGCAGATACCAGTAAAGAACCGATTTGCTGCAAGTACTTGGCTCGGGTGACAGTGAGACTCTCCGTTGGCAAGGAGACTCCAGGGCGCGGTCCAGACACAGAAGCTACCAAAGACGCACATCGAAATGGGTTTCAAACTGAAGACTTAAGAAAGATCACTGCTAACACTTCACCTGTTCTTCTGGTCGGCGGGAAACAGGAGTGGTATATTCAATAGGGCGCGGACTTACAATCGAATATAGCATCACACTGTGATACTGTTGAGGATATTTTGGGCAAAAACAGACAAAGCTCGTCCATTCACACAGGACGCACTTGGGGTGCAAATGATGCCATCCAAGGGTATCACCATCAATGGATTTATTGAGCCGCCTTTCTTTTGCGGTGCATCACAACATTTGAAAGTAATACTTGATTGTCTGTCAAAACTCTGCCTGCCGCTTCTTCCAAGGTTTTCAGCAACATCCTTCGCACTCATTGCTCAACTTGTGGTGCCTGCCGTCGTTTACAACAACCGAACATCGCTTCTATTAGGTGAAGTACGCGATGCGAGGTTTTCTTACCATTGATACCACCTATCGATCGGACGCCTGATGGTTTTAGCGATTGTGCGAGGCACCCAATAATGTCCAAATACGCCTATGCATCAACCGGTGCTGGTATTTGAGACCGCCGGCCGAATTCATTGAAGTGACCTATTGGACTGAAAAGAGAGAGAAAGGGACTCCTTGGCACCTCAAGACTCCCGCAACCCAATATACTGCAACACGCTGATCCGGCCGGGTAGGCACAGTGCTTCAAGTTCAGTTGAGTTAGGCAGAAGGCAATCGCTTGCCATTCCCGGCCAGCATCACAAGTTTGAGTCGAGGGAAACAGAAACGCTGTACAGCTTTGGACACAATCTATTCAAGTTATGGTTCTCACTTGTTTGAAACACACCAAACACCGTCTGTTTTCCTTGACTCAGGCCCTTAATTCAGGGGCCCTTGATCGGCTTTCTCCCCAGAGCGGGCTCTGTGTTTTGTTTCAACACCCACAAGGCGTACCCGAATGAATGCATTGTGTAATTTAGACAACTACTCCCTCCCCTCCTCCTCGTAGGGAGTTAGACATCATGATTAGACGTGGCCCAATTTGCCGATTCCCTATGAGTATAAACAACAAAATTAGGGGCATACCCCAAGAATTTACCTGTCAGAGGCTACTAAAGGCAACACGCGAGGTGCAGAGGCTGAAACATCAGGACAACAAACTTTACTAGGGCAGATCATGATGATCGACGAACGCCGGCTTGTCAACACTGAAGGCAGATGGATATTCCGGGCTGCCGAAGAAACACTGACTCGACCGATTATGCCAACCATCTATAGATGTGGCTGCCATGTTTATGCTATGTATCTGGGTACTGTACAGAATCCTGCAATGTGGTTCTCTAACTTCAGGTCTTTGATGGCCGCAAAGGGTGTGGGGTGGAGGGTAGGGCTGTGCATGATGAGCGGGCCGCGCGATTGGCTCCCGAGCCAAGAGCCTTAAAAGCTTAACTGTATTTCGCGGCTGTCCGACGAGAACCCAGCGTCTGTGAGCTTGTTTGGATCGAGGTTCTGGACCAGATTTTGACAGCCGCTCGTCTGATGTTGATGATCCGATGTTCGTTTTATGGGCCAGATATCCTCCACCAAGGGACGCGGGTAAACGTGTAGCGAATGCACCCACGAAAACCTTCTAATTCTGGACCTACGGTACGCAGTCCGAGGCGGAAACTTAATTGAGTGCGGCTGAGCCTTAGTCAATGGGTTGTCATAGTAGGGCCGAGCCTCGCGTAATTACACAACTGCCGAATCCGAGCTTCGTCTGTACAGCCTTGCATCGTGGAGTTGTTCTGCAGCCAGCGATTGGTCACTGAGAATCTGTAAGTGAAGTGTCATGCTTGCCTGGCTCAACTTACACGACCATCATCAGTCGACATGTATGTAGACACTCACAACAAGACCTTCCTCTGGCGTCTATATAAAGGGCGTCGTCAGCTCCTTTCCACTCTCTCGATCAGAACATCATCAGCATCATCATCTTCAGTCTTCTCTTCATTCTTCAGTCTTACAGCTCCGGCACCAAGCAAAGCTCCAGCTTCCTTCTTCCCAGCAGTTTCAACTTTGACAGCATCTTTCTCCTCAACTTCATACCCAATTCACCAACTTCAAAATGCGTTTCTTCACCACCGCCACTTTCGTCCTTGCTGCCACGGCTGCGCCGCTTGAGCATGCCGGAAACCAGGAGTCGAGCCAAGTCCAGAAGCGTCTCGACCCCATCACTCTCACCATTCTCACTGCCGCTGGCGGCGCCGCCGCTACCTGGGCAACCACCGAGGGCCTGAACGCCATCAAGGGTCTTATCAAAGACACTTCGACTTGGGAAAAGGTGAGCAACAATTTCTCCCCTCCGCGGCTTCCCAACCTTTTTGCCCCCCCCCCCGCCCCCCGGGGAAAATCTGTGACTTCAGGCTCTGTTCATGATAAGGTTTTATTCTAACGCATCGATAGGTCCGCGAGGAATTCACCCTGGATGCCGTGAACGCCATGATGGCCAAGATCACGGCCGACCCGAGCTTCAAGGGCGCGGTCTGCAAGAACCAGGGCTATACGGTCAATGACCCCAAGCTCAGGAGCGACATCACCAGTCTCGAATTGAAGTCTGGCGCCCTCAAGACTGAGTGAGTCTCTTGTTTACTTTCTCGCTCCTCGCGCTCCACCCTGGATAAGGGTTATCCATGATAATGAAAAGCTAACCATGGCCCCCAACTAGTTATGACTGCTTCTACTTGAAGGCCGGCGGCGTTTTCACTGGCCAGGGGGATGGCGGATTCATCAACGTAAGCTCCTTCTATGACTATTCGAATTGCCTTGCCATTGTGCACAGAATACTGATTTACTTGGCAGATGGCTGTCAATAACATCCCCGGTGCCTGCGTATACGACGGGGCCAAGCAGACGCTGACGTGCTAGTGGGAGAATTCGAGTGAGCTGGTGTCAGCTTCAGTGTCCAAGTGCGTTGTGCCTATAGGTAGTTAGTTATTTATATGGAAGACCTATTATGATTTGACTGAGCCTTTGAGCTGGACTACTAAGCACCACTGTTGACGTGACCGGTTGTGGAATGTTCGTCTAAATCCTCGGACTTCAGTAGGCTCCCAAGCGTAATGTCATGGGATAGTCCGAAGCTGCTCTCTTCGCGTCAGGGAAAAGGTCCGGGTGTAGATCTATAGTGGACTTTAACTTTGGGTGCAGGTGTCTGATGCACCAAGTCAGAAACTTGTGCGTGGCGTCCGATTTACTGTGTATGAATTTCCGATTGCTTTGTTTTGGAGGTGGCTGGGTTACTAATAGCCTTCGTTTGAGTTATAGGGAATCTGAGTACAGCCTCCAATCAAACATTCTCGGAGTACCATTCATCTCAGAAAGAGGAATCCGGGACCACCAAGCGGCTGAATTCGGATTTGCTAGTTTCTACACATCGTATTTACATCGTGGAGCGACAATAATGGCGATATTGCTGAAGTTATCAACGTATGCGCCAGAGGTAAGCGGAAGGCTGGAGTGATCGATGAGAATGTTACGAAATTTGGACAACCACGCGCTGTCCATGGTCGTCATTGCCGTATGAGCTAGGCTCAAGTTGTTCATTACATAGTTTTTTTCTTCTTTTCTGTGCGGATCAAGTTCAGGTCATACAACGCCACGGAGCCGGACAAAGTTCGACGAACTACATTTCCGGCACGGAGCGGGCCGCTTATCAACGGGGGTGGGGAGCCGGTCCGGGCACTTGGCTTCGTCAATGCCGGAGCGGGGAATTTCACACCAGACATCATCCCATCTATTTCCCATGGTCCCTGGGATTTATCGACGCGTCAATCTTCGAGCTGTACGCACGCCTTATGCGAAGACAACCACCCATCGCATTCCGCAACCCAGTGCCACAACCTGTATATCCCAAAATTTCCCCAGTCCTGCCTTGTAACAGGCAAATCCACACGGTCAACTCTCACCATGAGGGCCAGACCAGACCAGGACAGTTATACACACCGGCAGACGGTTCCTCCGCAGGACCATACGCCGCACCGCCACGCCTCACCCATCCCGGAAAAAGTCTACAAGCCCTGGAAACTACCCCAGCAACAGGCATACGTCTTCGTCAACATCAACGTAGTCGACACCATAGCCGGCAAGATCCAGCCAGGCCGGATAGTGCGCATCGAAAACGGCCACATCAAATCCATCACGCCCGCATCCGACGACACAACCGGAAATGACCACACATGGCAAAGTGACAACGCAATCTACATCAACTCGGCGGGGAAATACCTCACCCCAGGCCTGATCGACGCCCACGCCCACCTCACCTCCGTCCCCGGCACGCCGGACTTACAGTCCGCCATGGCCACGCCCGCGGCCGTGTCCGCACTCCGGCAGCCCTATCAGTGCAGGGCGATGCTGGAGCGCGGGTTCACATCGGTGAGAGACTGCGGCGGCGCGAGCCTCGCGCTGAAGGAGGCCATTGCGGACGGGGTCTTCCCTGGCCCGCGGCTTTTCATCTCAGGGCACGCACTCAGCCAGACGGGTGGGCATGGTGATCGGCGCGGGGCGCATGAGGGTGGTGGTGGTGCGGTTGATTGTTGTGGTGGCGGCGGTGGTGAACTTGATGGTGGACTGAGTGTAGTAGTCGACGGTGTGCCGGGCGTCCTAGCCGCAGCAAGGACACAGCTACGTCGTAAGTGATTGCCATTTCCCCATGACCACAAACATCTAACCTCACCCAATCCACAAAAAAGGCGGCGCCGACTTCCTAAAATTCATGGCCGGCGGCGGCGTAGCCTCGCCCACAGACCCACTAGGAAGCATCCAATTCACCCCCGAAGAGATGCGCGCGATAACAACCGCCGCGTCAGACGCAGGCACCTTCGCCACAGCGCACGCCTACACCCCGTCCGCGATCCGCCGCGCCGTCGAGGCCGGGGTCCGCGGCATCGAGCACGGCAACCTGCTAGACGCCACGACGGCGCGCCTGCTGGCCGACAACGGCGTTTTTCTCACCCCGACGCTGATCACCTACGCCGCCATGGCCGACCCGCGGTACGCGGGGTTCCTCCCGGCCGCCAACGCGGCCAAGAACGCCGAGGTGCTGGAGAGGGGGTTGGAGTCAGTGAAGCTCGCGCACGAGGCCGGCGTGAGCATGTGTCTCGGGACGGACTTGCTCTCGTTCCTGGGCGCGGAGCAGCTGGGCGAGTTTGGCCTGCGGGCGCGGGTGCTGGGCCCCGCCGAGGTGCTGCGGCATGCTACCGTCAACCCGGCGCGGATGCTTGCGCAGGAGGGGAGGCTGGGGCGGGTTGCGGAGGGGTTTGTTGCGGATTTGTTGGTGCTTAACCGGAACCCGCTTGAGGACGTTACGGTGTTTGAGAGGCCTGAGGAGCATCTGCTGGGCGTTATCAAGGAGGGGAGGGTCTATGCGAGTAGGTGGTCGAAGTTGCCTGTTGATGTTGAGTCGAGGAAGGTGTTGCTTGAGTGAGAGGGAAATAATTCATCATGGAAGTAAGCATCAGAAGCCGCGTACTTGACCACTCGAAGGTCTCCTGTATATATCGGGGCGTTGGGGAGGGAACAGGAGAAGCTCACGAATATGTTCATCAACACACATACATTAGATGCTCGGTCTGCACTTGAACCCAGGCATTCTCATCATCAATTCAGGCCAGGCCATTTACAGGCACGCTACGTAGGTATACATGTAGATGAACTGCGCGCAACGGTATCTATGCAACCAAACCCCAAGAAAAGTATGTCAAGGTAATGTAAACGTATCCACAGCACCAAACGACAAGGAGGAAAAAGAAGAGACTCCTCGGTGTGCCCTCGACTCAGGTATCATACATCCCCCGCCCCCCTTGTTTACCGTTCCCATTCGCCTCCCTTTGCTCGCCCTTGAATGCACCCGCCAACGCCTTGCCCCATTTTGCCCTGCTATATATACCGTCGAGAAAGGCATCGCCGCAGGAACAAAAATCACAAAAGAAAAACCCCTCCATCCAACTCAGCGATGAGCGAGAAGTCCCCTTCAGCACTCACATCATCACCCACACCACGCATCCGCAGCTCACGACGGCCGTCCCCGCCGAGGCTCATTTCCTAAACCCCGCCGGCACTGCTCCTCCCATCGCCGCCGCCGCCTCCCCTCCTGTCACCGCTGCCCTGGAGCGACAGCGCGGCCTCCATCCGCCGCCTCCTCTCGATCTTGACCTCGCGCGCCTGCGCCTGCAGCGCAACCTCCTCAAGGCTGATGATCTTGCGGCTCGCCTCGTTACGGTCGAGCCGCCGCCCCTCCCTCTCGGCCTTGAGCTTGTTCTCCATGTCCTTGAGGCGGTGCATCCACTTGACCTCCGCGTCCAAAGGCGCGCCTGGGGACAATGGCCCACGGGAGCCGGCCGCTGATGTCACATCGCGCGTGATGTGGTTGTTATGGTTGTTATTGTGATTGCTGTGGTTGCTCAGGCTGCTGTGGCGCGGGCTGTACTCGTTAATTACGTCCTGCGCCGCCGCGATGTCGTGCGACCTTTCTCTCGTCATGGTGTCTCTCGTCATGGTCTCCCGGGTCATCGTGGAGGTCCGGCTCGTTGCCCGATGCGTTGACGACCCGCTCGATGTCGTTGGCGCGCCGCCGCTGACGTGCCGCGAGCTCTGGCGGCTGCGCTCGCTGCGCTGACTGCCCCTCTCGCCCGACCTGGCCCGTGCTGTCGGTCCAGTTGGGATGCTCGGGCTGGGACTGCCGTCGTCATCAATGCCTCGCTCTGCCCGAGGATCAAGCATGGCGTGGCGGACCTCATTCGCCGTGCGGATCGTCGCATTCTCCACCTTGAGCTGGCGACAGGCATCCTCAAGTTTCGCTATGCGCTGTTTCTGCTCCTCGAGAAGTGCCTGGCTCATCTGACCGGCAATGCCGATAGATCCTGTGGCCACTCCATTGCGGACAATCGACTCGATCTTATCGAGCTTCTTGATGCGCTTGTCGAGGCCGTCCTCGAGGTGCTGGTACTCGCGCCAGAGCTCACGCTCGACCGACTTGACCCGGTCTTGGAACTTGCTTACGATCGACTCGATGGTCCTAACGGCAGCCAGGAGATTCTTGCTGAACCCGGGCAGCATGGTGGCAACCGACTCGAGAGACGGAAGGGCGCGGCCGCTGATGAGGCTGTTATCGTGGGCCCAGTCTGTGCCGCAGAGGCTCGAGAGGCGCGTCCAGAGGACGAGAAGAAGACTATTCCGCTCGTTGAGCTGTTCCTTGAGTGACGCTTCAAGCTTGGTGAGCCGCTGCTTGTCTTGGCTCTTGGCGGCTTCGAGCTCCTTGATCCGGATCTCGGCAGAAGACATTGTGCCGTGGACGTGCTGCTGCGTCTTTTGGTAGGTCTCGAACTGGTGCTTCGTGTTGCGGTGCGCCTGTTGTTCTTTCGCGAGGGTGTCGCCAAGTCGACGGGATTCGAGCGCGTGGCTCTCGAGAAGCTCGTCACGTTGTTTGATGATATGATCCTTCTCGTTGAGAGAGGCCCTCGTGGCATCGAGCTCCCGGCACGTGGTGTCAAGATCGTTTTGAAGCTTGGTGATATCCTGTAAAGTTGCAATTAGAACAGTGGTCTCAAACAAGCCAGATGGACGAGAAAGAACCAAGAAAACTCACCCTGAGGAAGCTGGATCTCGTGCCGTTGAGATCCCCGAGCGCCTCCCTCAAATTGTTCTCAAGCTCCACCAGCCGCGCCTTCCACTCTGTTGTCTCGGTCTCCTGCCTAGAGAGGCTCTTACGCAGCTTCCTGGCTTCGTCCTTGGAAGTGGACAACTCCCTGTTGAGATTGTTGACCACCTGCTGCACGTCCGCTTTTTCTTGGTTCGCCACAACCTCGCGCTGGTGTCGCTCCGCCTGGAGTTGGTGCTCCAGCTCCTTAACTCTCTCCTTCTCCTCGCGGAGCGCAAGCTCGGTGTTTGCCAGCTGGCCGACCAAATCGCCGATGCGCAGTTTGTCGCCCTCTTGTTCTTCTCGGAGGAATGCGATCTCACCCTGAGTGGACTCGAGCTGGATGCCCAGCCTTTGCGCCTTGTCGTTGGCTTCGAGAAGCTTGCCCTCGAGATCCTCAAGCTCCTTGTTCGCTTCCGCTAGTTCTGTCTCCAAATCTTGGATGCGTTGGAGCTGCGTTTCCTGGGTGTCTTCAAAGCGAATCATATCCTCGCTGAGCCTGCGCATCTCTTCCTGCAGAGCCTCTTGGTTTTCATTACGCTCCGCAAGTTCTTGACTGAGACGCGCGATCTCTTGCTCTCGCTGCTCATTCTCATTCTCGAGGTGGTCTATTTCATCTTGCGCCTCCTCGCGCAAAGCGTTGAATTCATGGTCCAAGCCCGAGTTCTCTTGTAGAAGGTCGTCACGCTCCTGCTGCAACGTGAGCAAGTCGTTCTGGGTGGCCTCGAGCTCTTCTTGCAACTGTTGGGCCGCTGTTTCGGCCTGCTTCCTGCCTTCCAGTTCGGCCTCGTACTCTTGCATGTAATTGCCAAGCTCCTGCTGCAGATCCTGGTTGTGCATCTTGACCTCGTTGAGCTTGTCTCGCAGCTCAGCCAGCTTGTTCTCCAGCTCCTCGCGCTCCGGGTCTTCATCAAGTGTGGCGGTACGAGTCATACCGCTCCCGCGGGACTGCGGCCGGTCGTGGGCACCAGCCCGGGACGCAGACCTATCAAGAAGACTGTCGATGGTTGACGGCGTGGGGCCACCCCGGCGTGCAGCCATCTTCAGATCCTCAATCTCCTGGTAAAGCCTCTCCTTCTCACGATTTCTTGAGGTCAGCATTGACGTCTGAGCGCCGACCTCGCGCCTCAGCTCGGCATTTTCATGCCTCAGCTGCTCGCTCTCTCGACGAAGCTCCTCGACCAGGGACACGCTGACGCTCATTGCCCCATTCATCGTGTCGGCTTCCGACATGCGTGTTTGCGGCCTTGAGGGTGACTGGGGGCGGCCCTTCTTGGTGATGTTGTAGATATTAGTGGTGTGGCTCATTCCTGACGGATGTGAGGCATGGGATGACGGCCGTCCTCCGAGATTGTTTGTGCTGTTGGCCAAATCCTGCTTCAAACGGAATATCTCATCGCGCAAACTGCGATTATCTTCGCCCATCCTCTTATTCTCCTCGTCTGCCTGCTCTCGCCGTGCATTTTCCTGCGAGTAGAGTTCTTTCCACGCATCCAGCTCATCGTCCTGCTGGCCGAGAGACTCTCCGACGCGGTTCTCATTAATGGACTGCAGGTTCTTGACCACCTCAGCCATGCGCCTCTTCTCCGCCTCCTTGTTCATGCTTTCTTGCTTGAGACGTTCAATCTCGGTGACAAATTCGTCGACCCGTTCCCGAAGATAAATGAGCTCCTCCTCGTTGGCATTAGGGTCATAGTCGTCCGGCACAGGGCCTGAGGACCCACCACTCTTAGCGGTATCGGGTCGCTGATCCTCGTCTTTGAGCTTCTTTTCGAGCTCCTTGACACGGCGGCGGAGGACCTTGTTGTCGCGCTGCATAACAGCAACACTGGTCTTGAGCTCCACGTTCTCCGAGATCATCTCCTTAATACCTTCTTCGGAAAGCTTGTCGAGCCGGTCGCTCAGGAACATAACCTTGAGCTTGAGGTCAAAGTTCTCCTTGGACAGCCGTTCTATGGTGCTGCTCTGCTCCTTCAGGGTAAGATTCTTGCCGGTGCGAGTGGTGCTCACGCTCGCGCCCAGATTCACCTCAGACAACTTCCTCCGCGGGGTAACGAACCCACTTTTGCTCCTGTATTCTCTCGCTAGGGACTCGGGGACCTGTACGTTCCTAACGTGTCGGGCGATAGCCGTGTCGGTCGGTTCTGTCAAGGGCTGCCTTGGAGCCTTCGGTGTCTTCAGTCTATCGTCGTTGGGATTATCAGATGACATGACCTCATATTCATCCAGAGGTTCAAGCGGCTCGACACCAATCCGCCCTGTCGAGTCCTCCCGGAAGTCAGAGGCCATGCTGCCCATGCTTATCTGCCGCGTGACAATGTTGCTCATACTGCTGTTCCGCGAGGTCCCCAATGCTGGTATGGCACCTCCTGACTGCAAAGCGTAGTCCGCGCCAAGCCCTCCCGTTGTCCCAGCTGTCACATCGCTTTCGATATCGTCGTTGAAAGAGGAGGAAGAGGAATGATGGCTTGCCATGCGGCTGCGCAGGTATTTCGGGCGTTTGCCGCTCTTGAGGCCGTGACCGGGTGTGCTGCCTGCGTCTACGCTGATTTTTGGTATATCAACATCAGGACGCCGTTGTGACGAGGTGGCCCAGGTCCCTGAAACTCCCGATGTACCTGACATATCGGCAGCTTGGAGTAGCGAATCATCCATCGACGAGTTGTGCTGTACAAGACTGTCGCCTTCGTCTCGGGAAGACTGGTTGTCGTCGGTAGGGGCGATATTGCTGTTCCTGTTACTGATCCTTGACATTGCCCTCGAAATGGTACGCGCAGTGGTGGCACCAGTGGGAGAGGAAGAGAACGCTTCCAGGGCGGATGTGCCTTCTGGAACGTGAAGCTGGTCAGATGCTGGCTCTCTCTTTGGCTCGGGGCCCAGTTGGTCGGGCTCGGTCGGTGGGGGGATGTGAGGCAAGGAGGCTTCGTCTTCGGTCGTCTCCTCGGAAGTCGGTGGTTGTTGCGAGGAAGCGGAAGTCGCAGTAGGGGCAGGAACGGGGCCGCCTGGTTTGGGAGGTTTTGAGGGAGAGTCGAATACAAAGGTGTCGTCCTGGCCGAGGGAGTTCACGGTGGGGAGAGGAGAGATCGGGGTGGTAAAGCTGGACTCGATGTCTTGCAGCTGCCTCTTGACATGCGCCATGTACGAGTCGTTGGGCTCGGACTCGGGCACGGCGCTGTGGCCCTCGGCAAAGCTGTAGTCGCCTGCGCTGCCAGCATATTGTTCTTGCGCTGTCCGTTGTGGTCTGTTCTGGTGTCGCAAGCCGCTTGGAGGGCGGAGTTGAGGAATATCATCGGCTCTCAGGACGGTTCGTGGCGCGGATGAGGTTGGGCGCGTGGGCGTCGGCTCGTTGCTGTCGCGGGGTTGGTCGTTGCCGTCTGCATGGTCTCGATCGCGGTCGTGGTCATCGTTCGGGTGACCCGACGTGCCAGGGACTCGGTAGGCGGTCGAAGGTCGCGAGATGTCTTGGTGGTCGTCGAGACTGTCGACCTCGAGGGTCGGGGTGGAGGACGAGGCGGGCAGGGGCCTGCGTGCTGCAAGGTCGACGGTGCTCTCGGACTCGTCCATTGTGCCAGTGTCTGTCTTGTCCATGGCATCCATCATGCCCTGCGCATGGGGCGCCCGAGACAGCCTCCCTTGGCAACCAAATTTGGGAGGGATCAGGTCATGCGCCACAGCAGGTTGTGGTTCTGCTTGGAATGCAGGATGCTAGTAGCAGCGCGTGGCGGGCGTGGCGGGCGTGGTTGTGTGTGCTCTGTAGCAAGAATGCTGTTACTGCTGCTGTTATTGCGTTGTGTGGTGTTGTGCCGTGCGGTGCGGTGCGGAGCTGTTGTGCCTTGAGCTCGTCGGGGGTCGGGAGACGCGATTCAGGGGCGGATTCGACGGGGAGCGTGTTGGGGTATTGTCAGGGTATTGTCATCCAGATGTTGGCGTTGGGGTCGATGTCTTGGTCGTTGCCCGGTCGGCGGGGACGAATTGCGTGTAAATATCGCAATCTCGAGGCTTTCTGAGAGGGAGCGAGGAGGGAGGGAGAAGGATCTGCAGCCAGAGATGGAGACATGGAGAGTGAGAGAAGTTCCTGTCTCGTAGTTGTGGGCTTTACTGGACAGGACAAAGCAATGCACCCGCACCCAAATGCTGGTGGTACCAGGCAAATCAATCCAACCGAAGCGAAGCGAGTCCAATGTCGACGGCAGGCCCGAGCTGCGACCGTGGGTTGAACGGCCCAAAGTGGGCGGAGGGGGGTGTTGACCCAAGGGTTGGGGTTGAACGTCGCTCCGTACCGTGTCATTGGGCGAGCCCATCTGCACTCGACGCGCTTGGGCTCCTGCAGCACCACGAGCACCTGCGACGCAGCTCCCTTTTCGGGATGGTTGCTGGGGCCAAAGCTCCGAGATGGTAGGGAACCCCCTGCCTGTCTTCTGTTATACCCCTGCCCGAGACCCCTATTCCAAGGCCCCAATATTGAACCTTCACGCAAATACCGACCGACTAAATTCTGTCACGTCCGCTGCTGGCCATCACAACAACACGAAAAATAGAACGTATCGTCCACTACAGACAAGTTCATCATTACAGTCACAGTTTCGAAAAATAGAAAAATCTTTTTTTCACACGGAGCCCCTGTAGCCTACTTACTTACCTTGCCCTGTTCTCTATTGGAGATGATCTCACAGATGTTTTCTCATAGAAGGTCTGGCATTGGAAGATTTCCCATAGGAGGTTATTCAACAGAAGATTATCCTACAGAAGGCCAGTCCCACAGAGAGTTGGGCAGTGAGGGCTGCCCAGGTGGTCCACTATATAGATGTTGTGGCCGCGAAGCGGACACTCGGGCAAAGCTCGTTCCCATCCATTAATGACCCGAAACTTTAGAACGGTATGTATGAATCGCACGCAACATCGCAGGCAGGGGTCCGTAGATCATTCGACATTGCCGCAGATTGGGTTCAGTCTGGTCTTGTCGCATACGTGTGCGTCGATTTTATCAACACAGACTTGATGCTACACGATGGATTTCGCCCGGACTGGATGCAACCTCACCTGTCCTTCCTATTCGCTCCTGCGCCTTACCGCTTACAGCGTTGAGACGTGCTGGGTAGTCGATAAGTCCGAAGTCTGCGTAACATCGCCTTAGCCTTTGTCCTACCCGGGCCATGGTCCGTTTTCTCCCCGGGCATCGTCCCGCCGGCCACCTCGTCCTCCCCGTCGCCGTAGGCTTCGTGCTCGGCTCTTCTTTAGTTTCTTCACACTCACTCACTATTCCCCGCCATCCGCTTTGGTGTCTGGATGCCACCACTACCTCAGCTCCGGTCAGAGAGCATGCATCCCGCCAATTGTGCATTTCGTCCAGCTCAAGAAGGACGAGTCTAGCATCCTGCACTTCTCCTTCGAATCATTTCTCGCCCTCTACTCTGCCTATGTCTTCGTCCGGCCCTCCGTGATATACATCCATACCGACCACACCCCTCAGGAAGTAGCCGACGCAGCCGAACATGGCTCATCATGGACAAAAAAGGTCCTAACAGCCTTCCCGGACGTCGTGCGCCTGAACCAGGTCGTCGCCCCAACCAGGGCAAACGTCCTCGAGATCAAGCGCATCGAGCACAAGTCCGACTTCGTGCGCCTGGACCAGCTCACCCTCCACGGCGGCATCTACCTGGACTGGGACGTCCTCACCCTCAGGTCCATCGACCCCCTGCTCGGGTCCGGCTTCCGCGCCGTCGTGGGCCGCCAGTCCGACGCCACCGTCATGAACGGCATCATCCTGGCCGCGAGGGACTCGTCCGTCACGCGCACCATGAGGCAGGAGGCGCCCCGGAAGTTCAACGGCAACTGGGTCGCGCACAGCGTCGACCTTATCACGACCGTCTCGCAGGCCCTCGCCGGCGTCCCGCGCGAGGTACTCATCATGGACCAGGGGGCCTATGCGCCGTTCACCTGGACGCAGGAGAGCGTTAATTCGGCGCTGGAGAGGCATGAGGGCGACGCCCCTGCTGCTTCGGAGCTGGATTCCTTGGAGGGTCGAGGCCTGCCGGGGGTGGACCCGACAGTTGTGTGGGAGATGCATCGGGTGAGCGAGAAGAAGGAATGGGTTCATGATCTCAATGACGCCTTCTTTTTGCACAATTATTTTAACGATGTGGAGAATCCGAGTGGCTATAATGGTGTTAGTGTGCCGTATGTCCTTGCGCGGGACAGCAATTATGCGCTTGCGGCGTGGCCGATTGTTATGCAGGGTATCAAGGATGGGTATATCGATGAGCATGACACCTCAGTATGAGATGTTGCATCTGTATTTTGCTTGAATACATAGCATTGGATATTCCATCAACTTAGTCTTCTCCGATATGCTGCGTTTGGCTGTGTGCCGAGTACCTCGGTATCGCAAGATGGCTTCTGACTTGCACTTGAAAACCGATCTCTGACTATGTCCGGTTCTGCTATCGAAACTCAGCGGGCATACGGCGAATGTATTAGATTTTTCTTTGCGGGAACATGCCCGCATCGAATTAATCTTTGTTACTTGCTACAATGTTGTATTGATTTCGACAGATGACCTGCGTCTTCTTCACTGACAGACTCAGTCCGTTGAAAAAGTGCAAATCGAAGCTCGTAGCACAGCAACCATACATCTCACCGCTGCTCATGTAAATCTCCATTTGCGTGATCCCCTTAAGCCTGAACTAAAATCATCGGCCTGTCTGCTATTTCATTGAAAGTATTGAAGTACGATGGAACAGGTGAGGCTCTTTGGGCATTTGTAAGCAAGTCTTTGAACAGACCAATCACCTTGAAGTTCGGATCACAACAGTCAACAACGTCTGACACTCCTCAAGCATCCCAACCAACCCAGCTATGCAGCCATTGCTACGTATGTTGTAGCCAAATGTTGTCCTTCCAAGTTCTAATACAGTTGCGCTGGAATACGGAAGAACTAGAAGCTTTCTCTCGCCATATCTCCCTTGCTTCGTCGCTGTCGTCAGGAAGGAACAAAAGACCCACGGCCCCGCTCGCATAACGTCCACGGAAATTCCATGATGGCAACTCCAGAGATTTCCATGACGAATGGAGGGCCTTCGCGGCGTACTGCCTGCAAGGTTTGCCTTTCCCATGTAGCTATTATAAGACTTAGCTAAAGCGGAGACAGCTTTGTCGGGATCGCAAGGTTCGCTGCGGCGGGGAGCAGCCAGCATGCGAGAAATGCAGGCGGGCAGGAGAACATTGCGTCTACCTTCCGACGCAGAAGCCATCCAAGGCTGACTTGGCTCAAACAGTCGAGGAATTGCAAAGTCGCCTAGGTGAGCTCACTTTGCAAACCCGTCCATTGTGGTCGTAAAAGCTTCAGATTGCGCGGATATTGTTGGGCAGACCGCTGATTCTGTACCACGCGCAAGTTGAGGCAGAAGCGCTCATCAACAGGTTGAAAACATCTTCAAGTTCAGATGGTGTCATTCACATTTCGCCGTCTTCTCAAGATTGCAACACATCTGCAAACCTGGGACTTCAACCATCCGAGTCAGTATCACGGGACCCATATCTGCCCGTCATCAACCAACAAGCTCCCGGAAGAGGGGATGAGCTTCCCCTATGCTCCATGGATGAATACATGAACATCGACACCTTCAATGCCGCCGTCTACCAGCCGGATGGGTTCGGTCCACAAAGTGAAATCACCGAAGAGACGGGCGCAGCCATCCTCGAGCCGGTGACAAGGTTCTCGTCGGCCATCTTCCGCAACCAGGCCGAGACACTGGTCATGGCGTCGGTAGTAGCCGACTACATCGCCTGGCTCCGCAAGGCTCCTCCAGGCGGCGGCATCCCAAATGTGAGTGAGAGTCCGGTTTATTTGGGCATGCTCGACAACCTCGAGATCCGGCTCCGCGAGCTCTGCGAGATGAGTCAGTCGAGGAGCACCGGCGCGCTGCGGGAACTGGTCGCGGATCTCGGGGCCATCGCGCCACCGGGGGGTGCAATGGCCGCAAGACTGGACAATCTTGAGGACGACCTGCAGAAAGAAGCGCGGGAGCGAGCTGAGGTGTTTCGTTCACGGTACAATCCGTGCGCGCTCCTTTCGGATCAGGCCCGTAAAACTTCGGAATGACTGTCCATTGACTTATCCATTGGTAGAAACAAGGGTAACACATTGGCGTTTTGATGATAGAGAAGATGCATTTTCGGGCTATGAAAAAGAAATGACTTTGCACTACACATATCAGTCTCTGAGGATCTCGCATCATGATGTGATTGTTTCCAGGAAACTCTGAGCTTCACGGCAATCAGGTCCAATAGTAGAATACCTGGTGGCAATAAAATAATTGAAGGAGATTAGTATAAAGAAGCAATAAGGGATTTGACGAGATCTAGAGTACAGATTCCTTGAATGTATTACGTTCTTGCTTAGCTCATATGTACGTCATCCAAACGCCCTTCATAATCATGCAGCTCACTAGATTGAACCTTGTGAGATTCTATCGTATCGTGTCCAAAGAATGCCAATGATCTGCTCCGGTCTCCAGCTCAGACCAATGGCCAGGAGTGGACATATGAATGGATTTAGGGAGGAGTCACGCCATCCGCGAGAAAGAGCCTCTTTCGCTGTAGTATCGCAACTAGCATTAGCCCAGGAAGATCATGGAAATGATGGGTTCTGAGGGGGTACGCCTTACACTCAGGAAGAGAGATGTGATGAATCCAATGGCGGTAACACCGCACAGATAATAGAAGCTATCCCTTATTGCCGCTGTCACTTGTTGTACAACCAGGTACTTTTCGTCAGGGCCCAAGCTCTTGTAGAATGCTCCGCTAGTCCCAGTGACCAGCTGGCCCAGCTCGAAAACGGAAGCTTCTGGCAGGGCCGTGGCCAGATACCCTAGAGCCATGTTCTGGAAAACAGAGCCAGAAATGGAAAGAGCGACAATAATGCCAAGCACTTGTGCTATTTGAAAATCGTGTCAACAAATTTCCAGACATTGGGAAAGTGGAAACACTTACAAATTGTCATGATAGAAACAGCATTGTTGACTTCAGAAGGAGGGGTGAGGGCTGATACTACCGCAATTCCAGCGCTCTGGAAGCAGCCGATGCCAAGACCAATGAGAATTGTGTAGCCATAGAGCCTGGAATTAGACATTTCCGCATCAATAGTCGCTGGATGGAATTAGCGACCAGGATGTAAGACTTGGAATGTGATTTTATAGTAAAGACTTACTCATCAGTGCAGCACCGGTCACCAACAAAGCATTGCCGACCACATACCAAGGCATGTAGTAGCCGAACTTCGGCATCAGAACACCATTGAGGAGACAACCGAAGACGATCATGCAAATCAAAGGTAGGATTCGAACTCCACCTTGTAGTGCATTGTCGCCCTTGGTAAACTGGAATATTAGAGGGGTGTAGAAGATCGACATCATCATGGATCCAGCGACCAGAAAAGCCTGAAGAGGCAAGAGGATGAGGTCTTTCGTCTTCATGAACTGCACAGGCATCATCCTGCCCTCGGGTGGTACAAACGGGTGGAACATAGTGACGAGAACCACAGCGATGAGTAGGACAATGGTCATTACCCAGAGAGCGATTTCAGAACCGCTGTCCCAGGCGAAGAGAGTGCCACCAAAGCTTCCAGCCATGCAAAAGCAGGCACAGAACGCAGTAAACACTACGATCCCGACCCAATCCTGCGTGCGCACCTTCTTCCTCAGGGGGACTTCGGGCATAGCGTTGATGTTTGGCAAGAGGAAGACGAAACCCGGCAAAAACACGCCAGCAATAGGGAGGTTGATGTAGAACCCCCAGCGCCAACTGGCGGAACTCTCGGCGAGCGAGCCCCCAACAATAGGGCCAAGCACATTGCCGACGCCCCATACCGTCATGACGCCAGCGAGGTAGATCGGACGCTCGATTGTCGTGGTCAGGACGCTGATATAAGTCAACGCCCCGACGTAGAGTCCACTGCCGCCAATTCCGGCGATGACTCGCCCGATGATTAGAGCAGCCATGTTGGGAGCCGCGCCACAGATCGCGCTGCCGCCCTCGAATAGGAACAGACTTGTCAGAAAGACCAATTTCATGTTAAACATGCCAAAAGACTTTCCACTGTGTGATACGTCTTAGAGGAGATTCTGGAGGAGGCAGAGGGGAGACTCGGGACGCACATCGGTAGAATGAGGGACTGGCCCAGAACAAAACTGACTCCAATCCATGCTAGATCCTCCTGGTGGCCGAAAGTCTCAACTATAGTAGGCTGGATGGTTGCGACCTTCGTGAAGGCTCGTCAGAATACACGTAGTGATTGAAGTGAGTGGCGAGTGACTCACGATGGTGTTGTCCAGGGCGAAGAGCAGGACGGTGGACATGAGGGAGGCATAGGCCAAGGCCCACTGTTTGAAATAAAGATCAGTCAAACTTTATGGGAAATCAAAAGAAACCGTTGAATGGAATGCTCACCCTCCATCCTGTGATAGCCCTTGGTATCTCCTTGTTCTCAGTTGTGCAAGTAACATGCTCTGGACGGCCAATATTCGTTTCGGGGGGCTCAGTTTCTGCGCAAAAGGGACTGGGAGGTTCTCGATCCACGATATCTTTGTCGTTGTCAGGACGCTCGTCAATCGCCATGGTAGAATTATCCTGTGGAATTGGATGAACAAAGAATACGTGTACAATTGAACGGTTCAAGCTCGATAATACAGGGCAATCGGGCTGTTGAAGGTGACAGGATGGGATTTGTTTATGATCAAACTCAAAAAATCAAACAAGACAAGTGTTTGCAATTTAAACCTATGAACCCGTTGAAATGTCCATTCCAATTGATGATCTCGCAGGTCTGGGGAGATTTCTTTGATGCAGGACCTTTGCGCGTGGTCGGCCATTTTTGGCCGATTGGCTGGGGAGTGTTGGCCGAGTGCTCGATTTCTTACTGATTCTTCGGGCACAATCGCCCGAGCCATTCATTCCACACCAGAATGGCGCCGAACAGCCGTTGATATTTGCATGTCTATTCCAAAGCCTCCGTGTAATAGTCTGGGCTTACAAATCGATTCTTTTTTTTCCGTCTGTCTCCGGGCAAATTCGTGCTGCTGAAGAAGCTTTGCACATTATACGCCGAAAGAAACACATGGTGTAGCGTACGCACTATCCTGTCTAAAAACTTAATTATCATACGTATTACCGGTCAGCACCCTCGTGAGAGGTATCCTGATCTCAAGTTTCATCTAAACCCATGCCAACCATAGGTCTGGGGGAACCGCCATCCATCTGGACTTCGTCTATGTTCTAACTATGTACAGTTCTGCTCTATAAGTTCTATCAGGATCTAGCTTGCCTAGACAGATTGTATGGTGATCTTCCAGAAGAGGAATGCTGAAAGAGACGCCGCTGCAAGCATGGCAACAATCATCTGACCAGCAACGAGCTCCATCCGCGTGGATGCCCATTTTGCAAGCATGGCCCCGACCACCCCCATCCAGATCACAAAGAACCCGGATTCAAACCACTTCTTCCTCAAACTCTCCTTCTTGGCACGCTCGGTGCTGGATCGCATGCAATTACCCCAAGTGTCCGCCGTGAGCGTGACCAAACTCCACGCCTGCACAGCAGGCAGGGGTATGTTGTAAAACAGGAGGCCGGGGACCATCCAGAAAACGGCAGCCGTTGACTGGCGGTCCGGGTTGCGCAGGAAGTTGTAGACGGCGATGCCCACGATGCGCAGCCCAAAGTCGGGCATGTTGAAGTACAGCAGGTTGTGCTCCGTGAACAGGTATAGCAGGCACTGCACGAAGACGATCAGGTGGGCGACCTCGCGCCGCAGCGCTGACATGAACAGGAATGGGTGGGACTTGGCGTAGACGCTCGGCAGAAGCAGCGACTCGATGTGTTGTGCTCGAGCCCAGCGGACCTTACTCGGATGTTAGCCGAGTGAAACGCAGGGGGTGTAGTGCATAATGGTATTTCTTGTTTCCTTCATATTCCCGGCTTGGACGACCACATACCTGTTGACGTATCCAACGCACGAGCGTTACTGGGCTTTCTGTCTCTGTCATAATGTCCCCGGCATAAATGACTCGCCAGCCTTGGAGAAGCAGGAGTGTTGTGAGATGACGGTCCTCGTTGACAATCTTGACAACCCCATGTTGATTAGCTCCTGGTTACTGCTTCCTGTGGGACTGGTGTAGACAATGATCCCACGAGGACCATCATCCTGAAAAAAACATACCATTCGTTTCCCAAACACTCGCTGGTTATACCAACGAATCAGAATGGGACTGATCGCAGACAACCGGAACACCGCACTGGGACCGCTCTGGCAGTCACTAACCGCCATGGATCCCGGCATAGACCGGGTAAGGTACAGCTCACACCAGTAAATGGTGGAAGCGAGCTTCGTGACGACAGTATCAGCTGCATTGTGCACTACCAGGCCGGAGCTGGCGCCCCCGATCGTGTGGTCGCCGGCGAGGGTGCTGATGGTTCCATCGAGCGACTCCGGTAGCACGATAGTGTCCGAATCGGAGGACCAAACAAACTCGACGCCCAGCATGTCCGCCAACACGATGGAAAACACCAATACTGTGAACATGATGCCTTTTTTGTGCAAGTGCTGCTGGTACACTAGCAGGTGCCTCACGCCCTCTGGCCCTGTCAGGGGTCTGTCCCCGAGATGTTCCTCCAGCGCACGGCGGGCGACCTGCTTGCACCGTTCCATTGCGATGTCGTTGATCTCATCTTCGTCGATGGCTTCGCCAAGCTTTCGTCTGCTAGTCTTCTCCGCGGCCCGGACGGCGTTGGCGACTTCGCCGAGCGGCTTGTCGACGTGAATAACGCATGACTGTGTGGGATAGACCTGATTATCCAGATTTCAGCATCGCTACCGAACACTTCATTTAGGCTGGTGAAGCACGATCCCGGCTATGTACGGCTGTCGGCTTGGGAGATTGTCGCACCTTCTTGAAAATGTCGATCATTTCCATATCATCCGAGTCATGGCCGTCGATTCCGGCGAGCAGGAACTTGCACCCGACCGCTGTCTTGTAGCTGTCCAGGCACCGCGCCCATAGTGCCGGATCCTCGCGCCAGCCGACAATGGCGGTGATGGCTTCACTACTTGCTGCCTCGCGCCGGGCAGATGCAGCGAGGGCGTGCTTCTCGACATCTTCTTTTTCCTTCGGGTGCGATGCAGCCTGTCGAAAGGCTATACGCCTGCCTTCGTTGTTGAAGCGGCAATATTCTGCGAGCAGTATACTGATCAGAAGATCAACTGTCGCTGGGTAGTAGGTGTTAATGGCCGCGGCGCGGTAGAAGAGGAATATGGCCACGCAGCCGACGAGGTTGAGAGCCTGGCGGCTCCAGTGGACTCGCGGCTGGTATGCGACCATAATGAGATAACAGATTTAGCTTCGATTGCGTCTAAAAGAGACCCTGAGGCTGGAATTAACTTTGACATGAACTCAAATATGGAATGAACTGGAGCCATCGGAGAACAAATTCCGAGCTACCATCACTCTAAGAATGTGCTCGCTCCACATGTGTTGGGGAAAAGGCTTTGCCTGACGACGACTCTTGACGGGCATCCCCGGCATTGTCGACAATATATATGACCCCTAGTTCTCCACCATAGTGATTAGTGATGGGAATAATTAGGACGCGACATTCATAAGGTGTCCAAATCAATCTGCAAGTATCCAGAAACTTGGCTGTCTTGAAAGAAAACCCCACGGTAAGGCCTACGGTCCACATCGGCTTCACACGCACCGCGACGCAGCGAGATTGGCTCTTCAACACTGACTCTCACGCAACGGTCGCGTCAATTCATCAGCCTAAAACAATATGTCTATCGTTTCACGAGACATTTGTCAGTCCGAAGTCGAGTCATGGCGGGTGTCTCGGGCATTATGATGTCCCCGCAGCCCCACTCGGCTCAAGACCACCCAAGACTTGGCCGTCAACGCGTCGTACCGCATCGGTGAATGAATACGACCATTCTGCCTTTGAGATTCTCGATGGCCAGTTCTCCCTCACGAAAGGACGACAATGTCTATGAGGAGGGTGTACAGAGACAACCGAAAGGTACCACCTGTTATCGGCCTACTCACAATATGTCTTCTCTGGTGGTTCTTCGACTCTTCCGCCAGGAATAGTTCACCGTTGCGAGCAGATACAGCACCGTCAGTCAACAGTGGAAACAATGACGCATTTACACATGAAACCCCCCATACGCCCCAAGATGACGCCATCAACTCTCAAAGTCCAGACAGCGACAAAGACTCGGTGTTGACGGACGACGATGTCTTATTGATCCTGAAGACCGGATCAACAGTGCTCTGGAGGAGGTTGCCCATCCATCTCTCTACGACCCTCGCACCTGACCGCGTCAAGCCCAATGGCACGGTGATTTACTCAGACGCGGAGGCCAGACTCGGCAACCACAACGTTGTCGACATCCTGGCGCAGTTGCCCAAATCTGTGAAGGACTCGCCCGTCTTCGAACTATACCACGCGATCCGAGACTGGGATGAGACCAACTACTACCTGGAGCAGACCGGCCTGCCCGGCGATGTCGATTTCCACGAAGGTCCCCCAGGCGGCTGGCGGCTGGACAAGTACAAATTCCTCCCTCTGATCCAGCACGCCGGCAAGGAATGGCCACACGTGAAGTGGTACATCTACACAGAGGACGACACCTACCTCTTCCTGCCCAACATCCTGCTGTACCTGTCCGACTACGACCATCGCCAGAGCCACTACATCGGTGGTCTAGGCGAGAAGCTGGGCACGACCTTTGCCCATGGTGGGTCTGGCTTCGCGCTCTCACGCGGCGCGTGGGAGAAGTCTTTTGGCCGGGGCGGGGACCTAGTCACCAAGTACCAGAGCTTTGTGGACGAGGCCTGCTGCGGCGACTACGCGCTGGGGAAGGTGCTCAACGACTACGACGTCTGGTTTGGGGACGGCAAGGACGACAGAAATGATGGTGGCTCGTGGGGGTTCAATGGGCTTCCGCACTGGAAGATCGAGTTTTCTCAGGAGAATTGGTGCAAGCCGGTGCTCACGTGGCATCATGCCCATAACCGTGATATTGCTCGATATTATGAGCTAGAAAAATCCTGGGACTTCAGTGTGAGCTTATCTTTTTTCTTCATGTTTCGGTTGTTCTGGCATCATTAGATGAGTACTGACAAGTGGCTGAGATACAGAAACCTCTCAATTATGGTGACTTCTACGCCTCGATGATTGCACCATCACTGTCAAAGCGGAAAGGGTGGTGGGAAAATCTTTCCAGCCGATATGAGGTCCATTCCACATCCTCAGAGTCGGCACCTCGACCTAACGCAAATTTTGACGCGGAGCTTTGGGCCAAGGCGTGGACCTCCGCCGACAGCTGTGAGGGAGCATGCAAAGGGTGGTCCCAGTGTGTTCAGTGGTATTACTACGGCGATGACTGCAAGATGGACGACCGAGTGTTTCTGGGGCATGGATACCCGGAGGGAATGCGATATAGGAAGGACAAGCTTGAGTCTGTCAGTGGGTGGTTGACCGACAGAGTGGAATCTTGGAGATGCGATTGAAACAGCATCCACGGCTACGTTCGCGGGTGTACATCCGTGTGGCTGTTGAGCTTAAGCATTCACAGCCCGGGTTCACATTACATTAATAGGCACGAAAAGTAAAAGATCATGTACATATATTCTTAAGGGAGATCTAGCTCGCCATGCTATATACAATGTATGGCCACCCATAAAACAAAAACTTGAGTATTCACTGGAAATTGAACACCTTCATGAATGGTCACAGCTTGACCCGACACACTAGACACATATTCTTCGAGTAATCACCCGCCCCGATTAAAGGGCAGCAGCAGCAGCCTCCGCATCATCGGGGCTTTCCTGAGAAAGAGCTGCCAAGATGGAGGCCATATCGTCCTGACGCTTTTCCGTGTCGGGCTCCACAGCAGATTGGGCAGCCGCAGCGTCCTCGGGAGACTCGCTCTGGAGAGCGGCAAGGATAGAGGCGACATCATCGTCACGCTTCTTGGTATCTGGCTCAACAGCATCTTGAGCCGCGGCAGCATCCTTCAACATCCATAAATCAGTCAAGAGTCTCTCGCAGAAAAAGGAGGCAGTCATCAGCCCTTACCTCAGGGCTCTCGGATTGGAGGGCAGCGAGGATGCTAGCGACATCGTCGTCACGGCGACCAAGACCCTTCGCGGCTTCGGCGTCCTGCAATATAGAGCGTTAGTGCGTGTGGCTCGGGACTGAGGAAGTTGTGGATACGTCGTCCTTGGAGGGGGGGGGTACGTACATCTGGGCTGTTTTGTCCCAAGGCAGTCAAGATATCGCCAACCCCTTGATCTTGTCGCTGGTCCTCAGAGACCATCTGAACGGCGTTGGCATCATCCGGGCTGACCTCTTTCAGGGCAGCGAGAGCTTTGTCACCCTCCTCAACCTGCGGGTTCAGAGGACCGGCGACAGCCAGGGTGGCAAGAGCAATGATAGCGAAGGAACGCATTATTAAACTGGAATATAGAGCGATGTAGGAGATACAGAAAATAGTTTGTTATGTACAAAGTAAGTTGAAGAATATACAAAGAAGTGGCCGGCACGTCACAGAGAGCAAGAGGTTTCGAGGGCATTGAGGAGGATATATATGGGGCTCATGAAGGGGACTCAACCCACCGTACCGCAAACGCATGGGCGAGGTTGTTCAAGGATTCCCGATCAAGACATCGACATCTCGGCATCGGATGCCTAGCGTGAACCTCATTTTGAGATGCGATTCGAAAGTCTCTTGGCCACGCACGATTAGTGCGAAACGATGCTGGTCTCGGGTTGCCAAGGCCCGTGATGCACCGCCCGGATCGTCCCAACATTGCTCAAATGCTTAAGCAGTCTTAACTTATCTAGGCAGGTCTGGGCATCTAGTGCTGAACCTCAACACCAAGCATGCATGTGGTCGGGATGTCGCAGAATTCGGCTGAATTAGGGCAGAATGGAAGGCAGTAACCTCCAACCCTAGAGCATGGAAATACCCATTTGCAGCCCATAAACACCATCAGGTTTCTTGCACCTCATTAGGCAAAGCTTCAAATTTGGTATTCCCCCAGGCCATTATGCGACCGCAGTAGTCTCGAGAAGTTGAGACCTGTCATTGTGTTCAAAATGTTTCAGATCTTGGCTAGACGGGAGCAGCCGGATTCGCACCGGGACATTGGTCTACACGCTCGATACGTAGTAGGTATGCTTGCTGGCGGAATCTTCCCACTACACTCGCATGTAATTGGAGGTTGGGCGTGAATACGAAAAAGGAAAAAGAAACAAGAGGCAGAGTAGTTGTTCTTATTTCCGGATTTGACTCGGAAAGCGCTGCATCAAGGATATGTAACGGGAGGGGTTGCTGCCCTAGGGTAGTCAGCCTAGCATTTATGTAGCGACCAAGTCACGTCCATTTATGAAGCTACTATTTTTCACTCGCCCAGAATTACGGGGAAGCTTTCCACACAGTCCAACAAACAAGGTCAAATTGGAAGGCGACATCGCCTTGAGATCCCTGATGAGACCCAGAAACTATGTTACGTCTACCTCCGAACATTTCTCAGGAAATCTCTCTTCTCTTCATCATGACCTTGGCATATGGATCGAGGATCACGTTCTCATCTGCGGTGATTGTTCTGGGACGGCTATGTCCCTCCGGCGAGGCAAAGTCGAACTCTTGAAGTAGCCGCATGAGAACCAGCTTGATCTCGCCGGCTGCGAAATAGCGGCCTGGACAAACCTGGTTCCCGTAGCCAAATGACATGTTATGACAATCGGTTTGGCCTACCATGAACTTTTGTAAATTCTCGCCATTGCCTGCATGCCGCTTGCGATAGCTTCGCAATGGGTCAAACATTTCGGGATCTGGCGTGATTTCGGGATCGAAGGCATGCTGCGGGCCAGGCCATGCAATTCGAGTTCCTTTTGGAATGTGTGTTCCATCCTTCAACGTAAGGGGCACCATTGCTATTCTCTGCGGTGTCACTTGGGTAATAATCAGTATTGAATGCCCAGTAATGCACTATTTCAGAGTGTATAGAATGATACTTACACAGAATAGGCGGATGAAGTCGCTGGCTCTCAAGGATAAAACTGTCCATTTTTTCCAGATGCTGGAGCCACGACTTAACGGGCATATTCTGCCCGAGCTCACCATGGCTCTTGACCGTGTCGTCGATTTCATCTCTGAGCACCAATATCCATTTGGGGTGAGCAATTATGTCGAATAAGCAATTGGCGACCGTCGTGGCAGTTGTGTGAATACTGGCAAGGGTCAAGATACACTGCCGCGCAGACATTTCCTCCAACGAGCCTTCATTGCCCACGGCATGGTCGACCATCCACTCGAATAGTGTTCCGTCACCCTCGAACCCGTCCTTCTTGGCAAGTTCCTCACGCTTCGACACAAAGTTGCGAACCACCTCTGTGCCGATATCGATCTGCTTCTGAACGCGCCATCTTGCCGGAATCAGGGGCTTGACAAGAAAATGCATCCACGGCGGGAACATGCGCAATGCGAAGCCTGCTAGGAAGAGATCCATTGAAAAGTTTAGAGTAAGGCTCAGCCACGTAGGATCCCGGCACGTGGGTTCGCCCACGAATACCCTGGCTGACATGCGGGCAACGAGCATGCGCATCGAGTGCTGGATGTCGACTTCGGTCCATTCTTCTGGCTTGGGTACGTCGATTTGCCAGCCATATTGGAATTCGTCGTAGGCCATGTCAATGTACTTGGCTACATCAGGATTCAACTTTTTCGCCAACACCGTGAAGTGTAGGTCAGAATCACGAATTACCGAGGCCCACGGCCAGCTTCGAAAAAGATTCTATCTATAAGTTAGAGACAGCATGTTGGTCTTGGCAGGAAGGGGGCCACTGACGTTGTAATGGACCATTTTCCCATTGAGATCGTTCCTTGGAACTAAGCGCAACTCATCCAAGTATTTCATTGGCACGACATGGATGTCGGTATCGAAACGACGGACTACGAAAGGAACATCCTTGAACTACCATCATGGAGTTAGTATTCGCGCGAAAAGGGAAAATAATTTTAACACGCATTACAGAAACTGATTCGCAGACATACCTTCTCATATCCGGTCTTGACAATATTGTTGGCATCATAGATAAAGCGCGTCTTGAGCAGGAATGAAGGTTCCCACCATCCTCGAGACCCATGTACCTGCGCACCTGGAATTCTAGGCCTCGCGGTGCGCAACAAAGAAACGACCCAGCACAAAAATAGCACGGCGCCAGCCAATTTGATACGACTTGATGAAACTAGATATTCGAGAACATCATTGCTAGCCGCACCCAGAAACATCACCCAGTCCGCTATTCGCTGGCCTTGGCTATCAACTCCATTGGAAGCCATGGTCAGCGTGTCCGAAACTCGCGCAGATACAGTTTTCACAAAAAAAAAAAAAGGTGAGGTTGTTGCAGCTAAAGATAGCTACTAGTAAGTTCTGGATCCAGTGTCGTGAGATGTAAGTGAGCTGCTTGCCTTTGGCAGAAGATCCATCAAGCTGGCAGGGGCCACCGAATGGAGCTTACCATAACTTGAAAGCGTGCGCTGCCAATGCTGCCTGTCTCTGGTGCGTAGCACTGGCTCGGACGTTGCTCAAAAGAGATCCCCGAGAGCAGGTCCTGGCTAATCAAAAGCAACCCCGACCGAGATTTTGGCCCCACGCATGCATGATGTGCCGTGTCCGGAACCACGCATTTCGTTTGACTATCATCTTCCCAGAACGGAAAGATGCTGCGAGCACTGCATTTTGTGCAGGTTTGTGCAACGTGAGCTCTGTATACACAGCATCGAGGAAGTCACGGAGGCAAACTCGGTCATCTCACTAGGTTTTAAATATAGCGGCAAAACACGCAAGTGTGAATCCTTCGACAATTTCGCTTCACTGTATCATGATGGGCTAATATAGAGTAGTGTTCACTTAAATTGACAAATAGAAATACCGAGCTTTGGACAAAGTTATCCCACACAGTCCCTAGTTGTAGCTCAAGTTGCAAAAGCTCCGCCTGCACAATGCGACCTTTCATAGCCATTGCAGCAACGGCTGTACTTGTAGCATCTCAATCGACCCAGGAAACCATCTACAGCAGCGTTGAGACTGTCGCCGACTTTGTGTCTAGCCTTGACATTAGTGCGGACTCCGGAGCCCAGATTTCTGCCATTCTCGATGCTCCCCATGTCAATGCCGCTATTCAACTCAATTTAACTGAGAAAGCAAGCCTTTCATGCCTCATTGCACGTATTGTGTTTAGCTCCAACCTGTACACACAGGCCTCAGCTAAGTATGAGGACATTGTCGATGACAACTGGTCAGTGGTTTGCCTTCGGACCTCCCAACACGCCCTTTCTCTCCTGCTGCTCATCGCTATTCACCGAAATTACTGCTGACAAATATGTTGCCTTTAAGGTCCATGACCTGCTGGTTGCCGTCAAATTGCATCCTGCAGCCCGACTCGGCCCTTGACGTATCAAAAGCGATTCTGATTTCGTCTTTTCTCGGAAGCAAGTTCTCAGTCCGCAGCGGAGGGCATAATCCCAATGTCGGCTTCTCCAGCATCGGAAAAGAGGGCATGCTGATCGACTTGTCTCGGCTGAACGACGTTACCCTCAGTCCCGATGGAACACGTGCCGCTATTGGCCCTGGTAATAGATGGGGCAGAGTGTACAAAAGTCTCAGCGCGAGTGGAAAGATGGCAGTGGGTGGGCGTGCGAATGATATTGGAGTTGGTGGGCTTCTCCTCGGGGGTGGTCTGAGCTATTGGTCTAGCATTCATGGATTGGCCTCTGCCAAGGTCGTTAACTACGAGGTAGGTTAGCGGCGAACCCTCCCATTGCACTTTGTTCCATGGTCTCATTTCTAATCCTTCACAACCAGGTCGTTCTGGGAGACGCTTCCATCGTGAATGCGAACAGAACCTCTAACGCCAACCTGTGGTGGGCATTGAAGGCAGGTGGCGCCAACTTTGGTATGCTGGTCCCAACTGAAAACTGGCCTGTCGTACCACTTGGATTGCTAATGCCGCATTAGGTATCGTGACGAAATTCGATGTTGAAACAGTTGACAACGATCAGATATGGTTCGAAGGGTTGTTGTTCGATGTCTCACAGTACGAAGAGCTTCTGCGAGCAACAGTCAACTACGCCGCAGCAGCTGAGAGTGACCCCGATGCGTCAGCCACTTACAACTTGGGACCAGGAGGTGGTGCTGTATATCTTGCCTACAACAAAGCACTTCAGAGGCCTGCGATATTCGATATCTTCTACGACATTCCCCATCAATCTATGATCAACTCAACCCTCGGGACGTGGGTAGATTACCACGATGCCGTGTCTTCCTTGAACCCTTTCGAGTCATTGAGGTAAGCGGGAACATCTAAAAGCGCGATCAAACGCTGTAGTTGAAGACAACGTATTTTTACTAATTGCTTTGCTGTAGGATCTCGATTTCCACTTATGATCGCAAATGGGATGTCGCAACTTTGCTAGATCACTACGCCCGTTATCAGAACGTTTCAAATGACGTGCAAAGTCGACTGAACGCGACGCTATACTTGGCACCCCAGATATTCAGCAAATCTGCCCTTAAGGCGACAACCGCGCAAGGAAGTAACCCAATTCAGCTCTCAGAGGACACTCACTGTTGTAAGCGCCGTTCCGTGACCCAGATCATGATTCCTTTCCACTCATATGCTGACATCAATTCATCAGTCCTCGAGATAATGATTACATGGACGGACGCCAATTATGACAAAGAAGCAGAAAATGCCCTTCTCGCCCTCGGAAAAGACATCGATGCGGCTGCGCAACAGTTTGGCACGGATCTGAATTTTCATTACATGAACGATGCCGGGGCTGGTCAAAAGGTGCTCAGCTCCTATGGCTCCCTGGAAAAGATGAAAACCATTAGTAAAACCTATGATCCGTACCAAGTCTTTCAGCATCTGCAGTATGCAGGTTTTCTCCTGGTCGATTCGTGATCACATGTAAGACGCGATCTATCTCGTACACCTTGCCTGATGTACCATTTTTGGATCATAATGATGAAATCTTTCACCAATTGCGGAATCAGGCAGAGAAAAGGATTTCCAAAGTTTCTTGTATATTAATTCATTGGTTGTGTCTTGGTTTCATTGCGTCATTCAAAAGACTACATTCCTGAAAAGAGTCAGGATGAAAATAAACCTACTGTCCTGGCAGTGATTGATCTGCTGTCGACTGAAGTTGTGTCTTTTGTTCTTTCCTTATTTTTGTGCGGCTTCATAGTTCACTCGACACAGTCTAGCCAACGTTGTACAATGTTGGTTGAACTAAGCCCCCGCTCGCTGGAGCCACCTCCGCTCGCTGGGGTTGCTTGATGTGGACATACGATCGGCTTACCCGATTCCCACCGGCCCGTGTCTGTTTTGGGAAAGTGGCCGAAACAGTCACCATAAGCGATACTTCATTGCCGGATCTGAGGAATTGGTTCATTGTATTTCCTGTTGCGCGTTGATTCTAGAAGTTGTAGGCACCTTGGAAGCCGTGAACTTGCCCTTGTACAGGTACTTGGAATGCCACTGAGATTCACCCAGTCTTGGTTTAGCGTTTGTGACAAAGCTTCATGAACCTTTCAAATCTCGTTGGCATCAGAGAAAACTGGCATTGAAATTAGCCACAGCCAGTTGTTAGAGATGGTTATGGAAACCAGTCTGCTGGGTCGCGCATCCAAAGCATGCGAGCAACTTAAGATCGCATTTCCGGGGCAGGTGACCGGACCAGACGATTCTGAGTACGAGGAAGAGGTCTGCCGAAGCTGGTACGTAGGGTATAACTTGTCACAAGTCCAGATCTTCAGCTGCGTCTAGCTTCACCCACAAAATAAGCGGCGCTGTTTTTCAGAGTTGTCTTAGGTTGCTGAGAGATGCCTGTACTTCGTTTCCAATGTTACACTGAGAGCTTATGCTGGCACTTGTGTGAAAGCCCATGGACTCTAAAGACCAGTCTCAGTCATGATTCGCTTACTGAGGCAAATTGAACAGGTCGGTCACAAGTCGGACGCCAGCGGCAGCCTATGTAAGACTCAAAAGTGCTGAAGACGTAACCAAGGCCCTATCGATCGTCAGACGCACGGCATGCAAGTTCGCAATACGATCAGCAGGACACAACGCAAACCCCGGGTTCAGCAGCGTCAACTCCAATAGAGAAGGGATCGTCCTGGACCTGCATGATCTGAAATCGAAAGTCCTGGACAAGGAGACCAATGTAGCCAGCTTGGGTGCCGGCTACAATTGGTCAGAGACATTCAAGTGGCTGGAAGGGGAGGGCCTGTCAGTTATTGGTGCTCGGGAAGGTCGAGTTGGCCTCACTGGCTTTCTTCTTGGTGGTATGTTCAGCCCGGCTCACCAATGCGTGCCATACCTTATTGTCTCGTGGCTTGCAGCTGAGCTCCCTGATTCAAGGTGGCCAAGGAATCTTTTCCAGCCTTTATGGTCTCGGTACCGATGGGGTCAAGAACTTTGAGGTGATTAAGACATTCACGACCGTCCTGAGGGGATTCATTTCTAACCCCATTTCTTCGAGATCATCTAGGTTGTGCTTGCGGATGGTACAATTGTCAATGCCAATGCAGAATCTCACCCAGACTTATTCATCGCCCTCAAGGGCGGCGGTTCGAACTTTGGTATGACCACGCCGCTCCCCGCTGGACTTATTCTCACAGGCCACAGGCATAGTCACGAATGTGAGCCTCCAAGCACACCCGCTCATCAAGGTTCAGTATACTATCAATCTGTATGATCCTTCGGATTACAGAAATGTGCTTGGTGCGTTCGCCAAGGTCCAAGAGGCAATGGAGCAAGATCCCAACATCGGCATGTTCATAAATACGCGAAGAGACTTCATCGCAGTCGGCCTCTTCTACGCGGATTGGCCAAATGAGTTCCCCGCCGTCTTCAATCCTATCACGAAGCTGACTAGCCTGGTCTCCGCGGCTGTGCCTACGACAAACGGCACCTTCTCCAGCCTTAATCATGTGCTTGAGCAATGGGCTTATGGAGAGAAAGATCTCAAGTAGGGTTCAAGACCCAACAGTCACGTCCATCGAGCTGCGAGTGCTGACGCTGAAATAGACATGCTTATCTCACCATGACGACCAAAATCTCACCCGAGCTCTACGAAGAGGGCCACCAGTTGTGGAAGGACATCGTCGAGCATCTTCCCCGTACCGCTGATCTGCATTGGTCTGTCCAGCCCCTTACACAAGCTTCCGTAAAGGCAGGTGAAGAGCGAGGAGGCAACATTTTGGGCCTGAAAAATATGCCACAATCCTGTAAGATTCCATAATCTCTGAGTAGCGGTGGCTTGGCTGACAATAATTTCTCCAAATGTTTATAGGCTGGATATTTGCTTGTGATTGGGCGCAGGACGAAGAAGACGAAGCCGTGAGAACTGCTTTGGACGCAGTGCTGGAGCAGACCAAGAATCTGGCTGCTGGTAAAGGACTCCTGCTGGACCTCTACTTCCCCTCTTTTGCTGGAGGATCGCAAAATGTGCTAGCTAGCTTTGGCGAGGAGAACGCCAAGAAGCTGCAGGAGGTCTCGGCCAAATACGATCCAAACGGGCTTTTTCAAGAATTGCAGGCTGGTGGGTTTTTGCTGCGTGATCATTGAGGGCTTTGGCTAGTCAGTGTTACTCCCTGTTCACAATCGACTTCAAACTTTAATCTTAAAGAAACTGCTCAATGATTTCGTGTCAAAAAGTCTTGGGTTTCCGAAAACATCGCATGCTAGGTTCATATGTATTATCACACCAATTTGTTGTTCGTTGTGTTCTATGGAAGCACAGCCGATGTGGCCTTCTGATGGGCATGACCTCTGTTCTGCAATCAAAATTAGAATCTCCCACATTTAATGCGCATGAAACAGTATTTGGAAATCATTTATGTATTAAACGCTGTAGGATGACCAAAGTCGATGAAAGAACACAGAGACGCGGAAATTAAATATGGCACGAGCAAAATTTGTGCCACATATCTGAAGTCTTCATTCTAGGACTAAGCTATCAAAAATCACGATTGCTCCCAATGAAAGGGCTTTCATCGTCAGCAGCCACGGTTGACTACTGCAGGGTCTCCCATATGCCATTGAGAGCCTGGACAACCTCGTCGGGGAGTGGGCCCTTGCCAACCGCTGCTACGTTCTGCTTGAGTTGATGCATCTTGCTCGATCCGAAGATTATGGCATCCTGGGGGCCCAACTTCGAGTGAAATGCGAGCCACCGCAGAGACGCCTCCGGCTTAGAGATGCCGTGGGGCTCCAGCGTGCTGTCGAGGAAATGGATGGCAGCGTGATGTTTCTCAGTGTCGTATCGGCGCGCGTCCATCGACATGATATTCCCCTCTGAAAAGCGTGTGCCCTCGATCTGGCCAGATGTCAGGGAGCCGCGCAGGAAGCCGCTGGCTTGCGGGCTGTGTGCAACGAACTGCATGCCATGCTTGCGGACTAGGTCAAGCACCGCCCCCTCGTGGCGGCGGTCGATGAGGTTGTAGAGGCCCTGGTATACTGTCGGCTTGACATAGCCCTTGCGCTCGCAAATATCGATGAATTCGGCGAGCATGTCGGCTGGGAAGTTACACACACCCAACTGCAATAAATATTAACACCAGCCTGGCTTGCCTATTTCCTCATGATTGCAGATATCGCCGTCTAGACTTACTTTATCGAACAGCCCCTTCCTGTACTGCTCGTCAAATCCCGCAGCCTGATCCTCCAAGGGGGTCGCTACGTCTGGGGCATGAGGGTAGAAGACGTTGATACGCTGATCATCTAGCTGCAGGCTCTTGTAACTCTCTGTAATAGAGTTTGCGATCTTTGCTGGCTCAAGGGTGCCCTGGAAGCCAGTCAAGCTGATCATCACCTTGGTATCAATTTTGAATCCCATTCGTGCCGCTCTGGCCTGCCCCAGGAGACGCTGAGATGCTCCTATGTCAGTGGGAGGGTACAGGGCCGCCGTATCGACGCGGCTCACGCCCACTTCTTGGAGCGTTTGAAGGACATCTGCGACCGAATCTTTGTCCGTGAACTCATTCCCAAGGCCGCCGCAGCCGAAGATGAGCTCCGGTGCTCCTGGTCCCGAGGCAGTCATGGTCGTGGTGATTTTGATGGTAAGCGATGACGCGATGTTTTGCCGCAAGGTCGGTCTTGTGTCAATAAGAAGCTAGAGCTGAGGATCGAGGCAGTGAAGGTTAAGATGGGAAAGCTCACAATGCCCCGCCAAAATCTGACGGTAAGTAGTTGGCTGCTGCCTCCCAGAAATCACTTGCCGCAGAGTCATTATGACAAGTCACGTTTGAATGTGTTGTTACACAAGCAATCCCGTGCGCAAGTACTCGCGTTGGGGGCTGAGCCTGCTCTCTCTCCCCCCACTCACAACGGCTTCATAGGCTGCGTATTGCGCCTGGAGGGAGGCTCTGGGATCTCGTATCTCGCACGCCGATGCGTCTCTCCCAACTCACACATAAGTCCTGGCTGCTGTGCACCCCGAAGGTCTCTGCCTCGGTCTTGGCAATACAAGGGATTTCACTCGGGGTGGTTCCCAATTGGGACGCCCGAGATTGTTGGAACGGCCAGGCAACCGCTGCAGGCTGGGCATGCACAATCCTGGCAGCCTGCCCATGTACCTAAGTATATCAGCTGCAGGCTGAGCGGCGCCTTTGGAGAATATGATAGTTCGAATCCAGACCTTGATGTAAGACGGGCCGAGACGTATCAGGCCTTCGGGCACTCTGATCACTGAGCCTTTTCCATAGGCTTGTCCAAGTACTTCAGTCCTTGTAGGGATGGCTCGAGGGAGCTGTGGTCATTGTATTGCTTTAAGATGAGGGAAGACAACAGTTTCAGTGCCAAAATTAGTCAATAATAGCTCTGACTGATGACTTGCAGTGATATGGCTGACAACACCACCCTGGACGACAATATTGCGGCGCATGCCATCAAATTAATTCGGCAAGCATGGGATGGCTACGACGAAGTTTGCGGTGCCGGCTCCATGAGCTGCGCCATCTACGACACTGCATGGGTTTCCATGGTGGTCAAACGGGTTGGGGATGAGAAGACATGGCTTTTCCCACAATCATTTGACTACCTGCTCCGTGAGCAGGGGGGCAGTACTACTCCGACATCGCAGATCGACGGCATTCTCAACACCGCAGCCTCACTCCTCTCCATGCGCAGACATTACCTCGAGCCGCTCAACACTACGGAACAGGCGTTGGAAGGGCTCGAGTGTCACATAAGTCGGGCAACGCTGTCGCTTGCTTCCCAGCTCCAGAGATGGGATGTTGCCGAAACAGCACATGTTGGCTTTGAGATTATTGTACCGGCGATGCTGGAATTTTTGAGGGCGGAGGATCCCTCATTTCTCTTCAAGTTCGAAGGTGAAGAAGTTTTGAGGCAGATCCACGACGCTAAGATGTCACGCTTTGTGCCCGAGCTTCTGTACGGAAGCAAACCTACGACGGCGGTTCATTCCCTTGAGGCATTTCAAGGAAAGGTGAATTTTGATAAATTGGCTCATCGCAAGATTGGCGGCTCAATGATGGGTTCTCCGTCCTCCACTGCAGCGTACCTATTGCATACCTCGGATTGGGATGACGAGGCAGAGACATACCTGCACAACGTTATTCGAACAGGATCGGGCAAAAATAGTGGTGCTGTACCGAGCGCGTTTCCCTCCACGTTCTTTGAGTATACCTGGGTTCGTTGTGATACCCCCAAAGTTTCAGCCGAGCTACTAATCATGGAATCAGGTTCTGTCGACTCTGCTTCGCTCTGGGTTCTCTCCTGAGGACATCTCTTGTTCCGAGACAGACAAGATGATGAAACTGCTAGTAAGGGCGTTTGAAGTGGGTAATGGCACAATCGGCTTTGGTAAGACACTCGAATCAAATCCCTGTCTATGTATCGCTCCTTGTCCATGGTCTGAACATTTGTTTGCCAAAGCATCCGGCCTCCCAGCCGACGTTGACGACACGGCCAAGTGCATTGTCGTTTTGCGGAAACTGGGGTACAATGCATCTCCTGCTTCCATGATAGCCACCTTCGAAGCCGAGGCACATTTTCGCACGTATGGCTCCGAGCGGAATCCAAGTTTTACAGCAAATTGCAACGTGCTCTCAGCGCTCCTCGAACAGCCCGATATCTCCCGGTACTCACCTCAAATCCAGAAAATTATCAATTTCTTGTGTGATACCTGGTGGGCAAGCGGCAATGGAATAAGAGACAAATGGGTAAGACTTTCTACATTTGATGATCTTGAACGATGTGGAAGTGATGTTGTGCTGAATTGTAAATCCCCGCAGAACTTGAGTAGTCTCTACTCGTCGCTCCTCGTTGTCCAAGCATTTGTCGACCTTCTCATAGCCATGGAGAAAACCAAACTGAACCTGTTAAACCAAGATGTTCTTTCACGAGTTCACGTCACTTTGTTCCAAGCATGCCTGAGGGCTTTGTTGCGGGATGCAGACGAACGCTCGATTGAACAGATAGCGTACCGCGTCCTGGTCCTCTGCGAAGCCCGGAGACTACCTTATTTTGACGCCAGCGAGTCTCAAATCAGCGCTTGCATAAATGGTCAAGTAAGCCGTCTCGTCAACATGGAAGAGTCCGAACTTGACTCAGACGGGAATCGAATATGGATAGAAAAGATCAGCTATAGCTCTCGGGTGCTTACGCAGAGCTATAGACTTTCTGCGCTCAAAGCAGCGTCACGGCCAGCGAATACAATAGCGCTGGACCCTAGCCGACATCCAATAGCCACTGTCGGAAGCGGGAGCAAGTATGTACGCCTGCTCAAGCAGACGCCTCTATTTGCCTCGACTCCAGAATGGCAAGTCCAAGCATCGATGTTGGAAGCTTCGCTGTTTCAGCCTTTGCTCCTTCGCCGCCGTCTGGATATATTCCCCAGAAAGAACATGGCCCCGGACAAATACTTTGACCTCATCCCGTTGACGTGGACGAGCTGCAACAATAGGACTGGAGTATTCGCGTCGACAAACTTTATTTATGAGATGATGGTCGTCTCATTTCTCGATTTCCAGGCCGATGAATTCATGGAGGCCGTGGCGGGGCCATCATTCGCGGGCCGGATGGGTTCACTTCGTGAGCTGATTGACGGTATATTCATGGCCATTGGCCACGACTTGCCGAACATGCCAGTCAAAAAGGTGAATGGCCTAAAGACCTCAACAAACGGAGAAAATGGTTGCGCAGATACCAATGGTCTACTTCATGAGTCCCCCAGGGCCGTTCTTGGACCCGACAGCAAACAACACGAGGTACATGCGGCTCTGAGGCGCTTCATATCGCATGTCGTACTTCATCCTCACATTCAGTCGGCTAGCTCTTGGGATCGCAACTCGACGCTGCGTGACCTCCGCAGTTATCTGCATGCCCATGTCACGCAGTCGGAGGACAGTACGCGCCTTTCCAGGGCCCGAACTGCACCTCGTCACGCGGAACAGGGCCAACCACACAGCGTGACGCCCACGGAGTCCGTATCCAGTGTCAGCTACTTCCGCTGGGTTCGCTCCACCTCGGGCGACCACACTGCCTGCCCGTACTCGTTTGGCTTTGCCGGCTGCCTTCTAAGCACAGAGATGGGCGGTGTCGAGAGCTTCCCCACGCCACAATCCAAGTATTTGGCGGCCGCGGCGTGCCAGCACCTGGCTGCGATGTGCCGCATGTATAACGACTACGGCTCGATTGCGCGCGACAAGGCAGAGTGCAACTTGAACTCGGTCGATTTTGCCGAATTCAACACCACGACCGACTTGAAAAATAGGACAAACGGCGCCAAGGAAACGAACGGGGATGGTAAGGGGTGCGCACTGGAGGCCAGAAAGATGGCACTGTATGAGCTCGCGCAGTACGAAAGGAGCTTCCTCGATGATTCTATGGCTCGTCTGGGAGGTATGATGAAGGGCCTGGGGAGGGGCCGTGAGATGGAAGTCTTCACTATGTTTGCCGATGTGACAGATCTTTACGGTCAGATCTATGTGCTGAAGGACGTCGCCAGTCGCATGGCTTAAATGCTCGCGATCGACATTTCTGTCCTGCAGGAGTGGTGCAACGTTACAGCACAGTCCGGGAATCTCTTTTGTATAACAGTATGGCGAGCTAGACCTCAATCAAAGAAGATGGAATGCAAGTCGAGGTGCTCTTTGCGAGGCTTTCACCATTGGGGTCCTTTGTGCTATACCGAAATGGTCTCACGGCAAGACAGGCCTGGCACACGCATAACATCTAGACATGGGATTATAGATACATGTTGATATATCAGGGTGACTCTCTATTTTGGCATGTCTGCACAGGCTGCGGCTCACACTTTCCAGTTATAAAAGGTCGCGTTGCTTGGGCAGCTGATCCAAAAGTTGTTGCACCATGCTTGACTGCTTCTGCCATCGATTTGATGCCGCTATGGCCCCCAGTCTTTCCAATAGTGTCTTGAGACGTGAGACCCGGAAACTCAAGAGACCTCTGAGAACATGAAGTCTTTCTTCATCGTCTAGTTTCCACCCGCCAGCCGTGTGACTGCCATTTGCTTTTGTATAGCCCGAGACCATTCCATGTGACATAGGAGATTCCGGAGTATTCCCTCCATTCTCATTTTTGAGCGTCTGCGCCATGGACAGGATATTTGTCAGCAGCTTCTGAAGAATGGAGACCATCAAAACAGCGTGCCGAGATTGTATCAGCGATGCGTCCGGGCCCAGCCACTTCTCAACACTCCTGAGTACTTCCTTCTGGCAATTAAGCCCATCGTCGTTGCTTCTCGGAGACGGTGGTGGGCTCGGAGCCAACATGCATCCCGACAGGTCCGTCACGGAGTCAGTACGTAACGTCCATGCTAGCTCTGTCTCGACAGTTTCGTACACTTCGATCATTTCCGAGCAGAGACAGTTTGCGTGGCCTCTATCCGGGGTCGTCTCCGGATCTGGAAAGGGCCTGCGGGAGATTGTGGCCACCGCGGTCTCCCCGACATCAGTGGTGGTAGTAGCAATGGAGTCAGCCGTAGTGCTCCCAGTGGCTACCTCGGTGGGTTCAAAGGGGTCTGAGAAAAAGCCACTGGAACTTCCATGGATGGAATATTGATCAAGGCCTGGGCCATACTGGGCTAAAAGATCGAAATCCATGTCTAGCATGTCGGAGTCATCCACCACGACATCCTGGGTGTGGTGAGCCTTAGCAGGGTCGTCGATCATCCCAGAGCTGTCATATGCGGTGGCAAGGTTGTCAGCTCCTGCTCGGGAAGGATCGATGGAATCTGCACATGTATCTTTGGGAATAGGCGGTAGACGCGGAGAGTGTGTCGGCCCTGTCTCTGTCTTGAGTTGGTTCGGGCTGGTATATGAGCAATGGATTTGCTTGTCCCTGCATCGCTGACATCCACCTTCCTCGCCTGTGCATTTAATCTACCGGCATCCTCTCTGGTTAGAACAGCACTAGTCTCTGGTTCCTGCTCCGGAACCACACCACTTAGCCCCGTGCAGCCGCCTTCTGAGCACAACTAACCTTTTTTGACCGGCAATAGACGCAGGCTAAGCGGGAGATCCTGTGTGGGGGTCTATCAAACGGAGAAGCCATCGACTCGAGAACGTACTGGCCGCGAGCCGATCCCGAATTCATGGACCTCAACGTGCTGAACATCGGGCCGCGTCTGATGCTTGGCCACAACTGCCTGCATCAATTATACCACAGTTTAGATTAGAGTGGAGACGCCCGCAGCGGTGGTCGATAGGGTAGTATGTGGTGATCCGTTGGACATATTCTGCAGTCGGCGTGGAACTCGAAGTTTATATCTTCAACCTTTTGGGTTGAGGCTCAGTCTCCGGCAGACCTCCATCTTTGATTCGTGCAAACACTATGCATCCCTACGATTCTTCACTATACCGAGGCAGTGGCTCGTTCATCGGCCATTAGCCAACAGCAGGGCGAATGCAGTGCTACCCCACTGACAGTATCTCGCAATATACGTCTTGGGTGATTGGGCCCGGGATTAAGGACCCGAGTACTTTTATCAGCAAGACGCGCAGGCTCCTGGAAATTTCAGGGGGCGGTTCCTGCTTGTCTTCATCACTGTCACCAACCGGCGACCAGAAAAGAGAGCTGATCTACTCAATCTTCCTCCTCATCTGGGTCAATGAGCGGCTGAGTGCTACGCTGACCATTGCGTCTGATAGGCTGTGTGCTGATCCAGCCCCCAGGCCAAGCATGCACAGGACTTCACACCCATGCATGTCTTCTGGCTGCAAGGCAGCCAAGTCTCGGGCCTGATAGCATTGGACAGCAGCATGAATACGACTGAAATAAATGCTGACTGTTAAATGTGGAGCAATACACCCTGTACACGTCGGCGTCGAGATGACTTGTAAAACAGGTGGTAGGACTTCTAGCTGATTGACACGAGGCCCTCACGTTGTTTTCCCCTTTTGTCGTATCATGATATAAGAAGGACTTACGCTTCTTTGATTCAAATCCTGTATGTGTTTCCATATGTATAAGCATTTTGATGCCTCAATTCAATCTCATGGTTTGCGCGCCGCAAGGAATGTAAGTATTCCGTCAAGTGGCCCAAGGCTTCAACTGTACTTTGTATGACCTATCACCTTAATGTCATCAGCCAAGGCTCGGTGTAGAATGTGCGCAGAAAAACGCCCAATGCTGTTTCTGTTGCAGCCAACATCAGCGTCCCCCAGTGCCGGCAGCCTATCAGAAGTGATAGAGGTCTATGCAAGCCGAGTTTTACCCACTTGGCATTATTGAAAGTATGTGGAAATAGATAGGGCTGGTAGCACAATATGGAGATCGTCTCCCGTTTTGAGGACCATGGACCGAAATTCTGCAGCATTGCAATCCTTCGCCGGGACGACGTTGGATGAGGCTCAAAGGAATGAATGAGCATCAGCCTGATTTGCCTCCCTCCATCATGCATCAAGCCCAAGGGTTCCGCGAAACAGCCCCCAAGGCATGTGCCCGCATCATACATAGCTTTCTCTCGTCTCCGCCAGTTCATAATTGCGGTTTTCTCCACGAGTCGCTGACTGTGGAACTCTGCATTTGGGTATCTACTCGTAATCGTCTCATCTTTGTCCCACCCACATTGTCTTTCTCCACTCTGGTAGATCTGACAGTGACTTATCCCCGCAATGGTCTCGATTGGTACCATCACAAATGATGCCTACTTGGGTGTCGGCATCTTCATGATCATATTGACTGCGGGCCTTATTGTCGCGAGGGTCCGTATGTCTATTCGACAGTTCAAAAAATTGTTGTTGGATGACTGTATGTGATCTTGTCCTCAATTTAACGATCATAGAATAGTTGCCGGCATGAAAGCTGACAAGACACCCAAGGGCTATCCATTGCAGGATTCGCGATCGTGACCGCTTTTTACGTCTTCAATGAGTATCAGTACAAAAGTATGCGTCCCCTCAACTCAATCATGTTTGTCCGCACGCTGACAGAATCGATAATCGCGCAGGGTTCTTTATGCCACCAGATTTGGGCTACAACATAAATGTGCAGCAACTTCCTTGATGATCGAGTTGGCAGCATCTCATACTGACCACAAGACCTTTTTAGGCTGGCCTTGCAGTCCCAATCATGGCGGCGTTCTCGCTTTGGACTTCGAAAGCCCCAATCCTCGTCCTCTATCGCAGGATTTTCGGTGTGCAGGCTTGGATGCGGTGGGCGTGTCTGATTGTGCTCGTGGTTTCGGGAATCGGATTCATAGGTTCCTTGATTCCGCCGCTGATGCAGTGTCGCCCAAGAGACACGCCCTACGTTATGTCCAAGTGGAGACGTTGCGGCAAGGCCAACGTCGACGCCGGCGTCATCGCGGGGTCGGTGTCAGTTGCAGCCGACCTGGTTATCCTTCTCCTTCCGTTACGACCGATTTTTTCTCTCAACCTTTCAAGTCGTAAAAAGGTTGGCCTTGCATTTGTGTTTGGCTCCGGAATTTTGTGGGTGCCTTCTCCTTCCGAAATGATTTCAACCCACGGTTCCAAGGCTTGCATGGGAGCTAAACTGACCAGAGGAACAATGCAGCGGTGTTTTGGCTTCTATCCTATCACTGGTATACAAGGTCAATCTGTTCCAGGGAGCGCGAGGAGACAACGGAAGCATCCTGACAACCATGTTACTACAGCAAGTGTCCCCCCCAACCCCCACCACCAAATTAGCTCCGAGGTTCCGCACTAACCGATGGCTGCCGGCAGATTTGTTGAATCCGCAATTGCCCTAATGGTCGGCTGCGTCCCAGCTATAAGGGGCTTCTGGAAAGGCTACATCCAACCATCGAAGTTCTACACCTCAATTGGGTCTCTCCGAACACGCCTTCTATCCAGCTCTGGGTCACGGAAATACGCACAGAACCCCAAGACGGAGGGTAGGGGTGACGATTTTGAATTGGACAGATTTGGCCCGATGGGCACCGTTAACTTCCGCGGCAGCAGTGACGCGTACATTCTGATGGAATCTGCACGAGGAAGCAAGGCCGAAGTCAACCGACCCAAGACTTAAAGCGTCATTTTGTGAGGTTAACATCTCATGACTTGAATGCGGTCAGAAGACCGTTGAGGGTGTCAATCTATCAGTATGTCTTGACAGTGTAGAGCAAGCGTTAATTGAGAGATCTGAGTATTCAGTTGGAACATGGTAACAGGAGCTTTAGATATCTTAATAGTCGAAGTGATAAGCGAGGAAGCTGCAATAGTAGAGTAGATGAAGTAATTGTAGTGCACTTTCAACTGAATTTGGTTCAATTAGTTTCAGACATGTAAGTATTTCAGAAACTCATGCTGAATGGCCAGGAACCTTCCTCGGAACTAATGGTCTTCCGCCTAGACGCCGCTGGTTACATCAACAATCTGAGCTTAAGTCACTTCTGCGACTGTCATAGAGACTAGGTTTGGCCAAAGTCAGCCTCACCGGGGTGACATACTCTGCGTCTAAATTCTGGAATGACATTTCTGTTGGGGTTGACGAAAGGATGACACAGGACCGGGGATGAACGTGGAAAAGAGGTGTGCCGCAACGGGATGTGCTGGCTACGGCAATATTGAGAAGGAAGTGTGAGTAAACAAGTAAAAGGTAAGGAAGGAAGAAAAGGGATTGTGGCATACGCCGAATAGAGACCATATTCCCTCTCGTCATTGATATCCTCCCGCACACCGCCAGATGCTTCCGGACCATGCAATTCCAATAGGTCAAGAGGCTTCACATAATACCCGCCCGCAAAGAATACTATCTGCGTCCTTGAAGGGCAAGTCCATTTGGAGCAAGCCAGCCCTTAGGATTTCCTCCCACTTAACCACCCTTTCCCCGTTAGGGTTGCAGTCGGCTAATAGCCTTTCGAAGAGATCCATTCCCAGGTTGTCCTCTCTCCAAGCCACCATCATTCTGGATAGTTCGTTGCAAAGCCGCACCACGAATGATTGCTGCCGAAGCACACAGTCTACCAACTGGTTTAGCACTCGGATATTTTCGGGCGCGACCAAATAAAGTACATGGTGCAACAGGACGGGGAGCCAGCTGTTCTGTATTGCTCTCAACATCCTCATGATTTGTATTCATAGTAGGGACCCTGACTAGCCCGTCAGCTGCTCGTCCACTACGGTACTCGGGATAGGCCTACCGTTGTGCCCACATGCGGTAGACTTGGCCTGCCTGGAAAGCGATACCTATGACACCAAACATGATCGTTACCAACGTGTTCAAGTCCAGGGTCCAGCCGTTATTGCCATCTTGGACAAGGATGATTGTGTCGTTCGAGGGGTGGAGATGGAGGGCGCGGCTGTTTGATAAAGTCATTGGTGCCATGTCTTAGTGGCCCTTCGAGGACCATAGGCTTTGTGTTCTGATACCGGGCTCTGTTTGTGACTAGTTTCTTGACCTTTGGCAGAGGGGCTGAAACAAATGAAGAATTTTATTGAGGGTGTGTGGTTGTGTGTGGTTGTGTGTCCGCGTGTATATATATGCGAGGCAAGGTCAACTGCAAGTTGTTATACCAATAACAGAATGGCGCCAATCACCGCCACGTGAGGGCAAGGCTGTCGAGATGCCGTTGAGAAAGACAATAACCAATCGAAGAAGTCGATACAGGATAGTTCTTCAAGATGAAATTTCAAATCGAGTGCTGTGTACAGGACGTAAATGAAGGAGGTATGTTGAGGCAGTCGACTGCTTATAAAATAATTCAAATGATCCAGAGAGGTTTGAGCGATTCAATCATCTTCTCCGCTGTACCCGCGTTGGTACACAACAACACCAAAGCTAGGGCCAGAAAATGAACTACTCAGGTACCCACGTTCAACTTGAGATGACATCTGTATCTGACCGACGAGGCTCGTGATATGTAGTACGGAGGTATCGAAATCACATCGGCGAGAGTGTGTAGCCGTTTCGAGTACAACCTGAAGACTTGTGCTTCTCGTGGAGCCCATAAGATGACAAGTTCTGCAATGGCGGCGCAAGTACCGGTGGGGCTCTTTTCCCTCGTCCCTGTATTGTGTGTTAGTGCCGTAGCGCACAACAGTACGGTAACACTAGCAGCCCCCCAGGAAAGTGACAAGATGCTGCTGATGCAGCGGTGATGTAGCCCGCTCAATCCGCCCACTCTCGGACATAAACAACTGGCCGACCGTTAAAGCCCACCGTGGAGTCCAGGGCTGTAAGTGGCTGCGCCAAACATGCGCAAACCCCAAATGAGCCTAATGATCGCAGGCCTGCACCTTGGCTGTCTTGTGGCAGGGCACTCCCACCTGCGGGAATGTTTGACGAGAGCGACTGTCACAGGGCACTGACCAGGCGTATTGTGGCCCTCCCTGGCACTGGAGCCCGCAGGGTAATCAAGAAGTCGGGTCGGGTCTAACATGAATTTGGAATAGTCCGAAAGTTTAAATTGCCCAGGGCCCGGAGACTGCCAAGCGGATCCCTTCACCATTGGGTGTCTTTCCGCCCTCGCTGGGTCTCCCCAGGGTACCTCTGCTTAAGGCTGGTGTGGGGCCCTCGAACGACGCCGAACTTGCGCTGTGCCGCTGTAACTCACTGTTCTGACAGCATCTTTACCAGGCCGGAATCTATTATATATCGCATAATCTCCATCTCCATCCAACGACGGCAGCTGCACGGCCTGTCCCCAGTCTAGAGCCTGGCCATAGCATTGTGGAACTTTGGAGACCTATGAAGCTTCCGAGCAGAATCTTTATCGACTTTTACCCCGAACTATCGAACCAGATCCTGGGACTGCCTCCGTTATAGAAGTCATCCACATTTATCGACCAGATTCATTTACACAGAATTATAATTGGTTAGTGATCAGCTATTTGAGCAGCCCGATATATCAATGCAGTGGTCGCTGTCCTGCTGCCTTGCAAATTTCTTGGCATGATTCGTCAGTCAATCACTGAACAAAACTTGGGTGCCTCCAACATTTACAACCAAGTCTCATCCTGTTCAATTCCCCACGCAAGCATACACTAAACAACCACTGCTCTACCATACTTGTTGCATCCCACCTTGTACTCATCAATCACACAACTGAGCCTGTCAAGCTGATAAGACACGGTCATTGAACTTTCAAATCACAGGAGCTTTACTCGGTTACTCACCACCTGGACATCTTCAACATGTCTACTGGAGATCTACCCAAGAACCTGGGCAAAGTCGGACCCGAGAAACGAACCCTCTCAAAAATGGAAATGCGCTGGCAAAATGGCCAGCACCACTTAGGCCAGGGCAGGAAGCAGCCTGAACGCCGCTACTTCGTCATCATCGACGACAAGAGCACGCTTGAGAAGCTAAAGATAACTTCGACTGCTTTCAAAGCCCCTTACACAAGTCTCTCCGGGGGAAACCCTATCCAACCATCTCTGGTGGACAAGAACAAAAAGCCACTGCAGGCCGACGTTATCGAGGTTAGTCTGCATCAGATGCAGGAGATCCGGAAGCACACGGAGAACGAAGTGGGCCCGTGTGTCATGGTCGACGGGGAGCCCACAGGGGTGACACGGGTGAGAGGCTTCAAGGCGGCTGTCAAGAAGGCCGCGGGAAAGTGAACTGATCACCTGCGGGCGGGGACCAACACAACTTACCTACGGAGTGTAGAGATGTGTGGCAACAGAGACCAAGGCAGACGGCAGCTTCAGCCTAGAGCGCTTTTTGCCGAGAATTTGATTACTCTTTTCGGTGCAACAGGATCATATTTCAGATGAACCAGTCAGACTAAAGTATTAAAGCTCTCGCATACTCCCTGGCATGAGTATAACGCCTCCCCCCCCCCCTCCCCTTGGCGTCAACTCTAGGCAAACTAAGATCTGGTTCTGCCCAGCCTCAGTGTCATTATAGCCACACTACACCCTCGATTACATATTAAACTATTATAACAATCACATTCTTACCTAGAAATTTTAAAGTTATTACACAGGATCGTAATTAGGTTAATAATTAGTTATATTAATAGGCTATATCTTTATTAAGAACCTAGATCAGACTTTCCATATTCTCACTCTCACTTATTGACTTCCAGCCTTGTCAGTCTCTCTCCCCGTAGGCATGGAGAAAGTTGACCATATCGGCCCTGCCGTGCTTTATAGCATGATCAAATGCTGTGGCATTCGTGTGATCTCTGCAATGGACATCTGCACCACGGTCGAGCAGAAGCTTGACGGTGGGGCTGTTACCGTGACGGTGAACAGCCAGGTGCAAGGCAGTCCGTCCAAGGCTATCTCTCTGTCTCACTAGGCGTCGTGCTCTGAGCTTGTTTGTCAATCCTTTCCTAAGAAGTTGTTGGACAAGAGCAAAGAACCCGTGGTAAGCTGCATGGTGGAGGACAGGAACATCCTGCGTCAGCAGGCCCTTTGAGACTTCGTGGGCCAGCACACCGCGTATCGGAGAATGCTCTTCGAAAAGCTGAGGGTTGTCGTCGACTATGGCCAGCATCAAGTCATTGGCATTCCTGACATGGTCCGTCCAGAATACCCTGGCGTAGTCCGAAAGAACCGTTGGTGTACTTGTGTTGCACGCAAACCCAATATCCATGGCTTTTCCGCTCTTGCGCTTGTGAAAATTCCGAATTCCAGGGTGAGTGGCGGAATCCAAATTTCTGATGCAGACACTTGCGATGAGTCTTTGACCCTCTTCAAAATTGAACGGGTTCAACTCAACGCAGTCCTTGAAGAAGGATGGAGATGACTCGAGCCTTTCGAAAAGGTACTCCCGGGCGCTGTGGTGTACGAAATGGACTGTGTCGTCACCAGCTATCCTCAGGATCTGGCCGCAGCGGTTGATGCAGTCTCGCAGTTCTTTGGAATCCGCCAGACCGAGGCGTCTTTCGTCTAATGCCACGACGAGCTCCGATAGTGACAAGGGGCGAAAGGCGAGGGTAACCCAAAGAAGAACCTTGGTTGAAAGGTCTCGCCAGTCATGCGGGACTTGCATGACCATCCATTCGTACATAGCATCCAGTGTCGATGGAAGACGACTTAGATGCTCCCACGCCTCGATACGAGACGTTGATTCCAGCTCGGTTATGGCCGTGGAGACCCAGAGGAAGTTTGATTGCGAGTTCTTGGAGAGGTATTCTTTGACTGACGTGCAGAGTTCTGTAGAATAGCCTTTCTTGTCAGGGCTAGCTATTTCGTCCACTTGTTGAACAATATGCCGCTGAACATCAGCGGAAACGGCTTGTACATTGCGTGGTTCTTCGAGGTTAAGTCGTTGACAGTGTGCCGCAAAAGCGTCTCGAAGGGTCGGCTTCTCCCTGCTAACGACCAAGATTCTCACTCGTCCTCCAATCTCTGTATCATCGTCCAAACTGGAAAGTTTGAGTAAAAGCCTGCTTATTGAGGCTGGCGCACACTCGTCCAGACCGTCCACGATGATATAGGTCCCTATGTTTCGATGATCGGCCATGTTTTCCACAGTCGGTCCAGGCGTATCCTGAGAGGGTCTAGCCAGAATGACCTCCCTCAACGCCTTCCAAAGCATATCGAACGACCAATCTTGAAAAGTATCGTTGCCTTGATTTTCGTATATCTGTTGGACGTGGCCCAGCAAATACGGTCGTTGGCGGATTGCTTGGAACAAAAGGCCTCGAAGAATGCCCGTCTCGGTGCTCTTGGCTATCTGAGATCCATTGCAGAAGAAATACAAGATCAAGTCCTTTTTTGCCGAGAAGGACTGGTCTGTACCTTGCGTATTCGCGGCATCTTCCAGGTACTTGGACAAGTAGATCGAAATAATCGTTTTGCCGAATCCTGGACCTCCGCAAATCCAGAGAAGATCTTTCGAATCAAGACTTCGTTGGTGCCATTGTGTGAACTCAACAGTGGAGAGTATCCAGCTGCATGTATTCTGGGCAATTGCCCCTTTGACATTCAAGAGTTCCTCTCGGTCGTGCTCGGGGTCTGTCGTGTATAATGAGTGCAGGCAAATTGCATTGACCAGAAATGATTCATTGTCCCCAGTCCCAAGATTCTGCAGTATTTGCTGGATGCTGGAGCTCGTAGAGTTTGCGGACAGATCGTTGTGCTCTGCCATGGTATCTGCTGGACAATAGTCGGTAAGACGGGTGGAGCAGTTTATGCTTAGTTCGGGTGTCTGGTGATAATGGTAGGCATTAGCCATATATCAATCGGGTAGATTCAACCCAACCCTGGAATCATGAATGATACACTTATTCAGGGTTCTTGATTTTGGCTCTTATTAAGATCCCGCTGTGAGTGATTGATTGAGGCTGCAGACGCTGCGGACGCTGCATACGGAATACGAGTGGGGCCAGGCAGCAACGTCATTCTGCTTACTCTGCAGTATCACGAGACCCTTCGGACACGAGTTCCACATGTGTGAGTCCACAGTGATAGGTCCATGATCTATAAATAATGTTTGAACATGTATCGTCCAGGTATGTGTGGCGGATTTTGTGGCGGAATGCGGGAGGGCATGCGTTTTACTGCAGATAGCTTTACAGTACCACTTGTAGTCCTGCCGAGTCCCGTATTCCGCACTCCTGCTTCAGGCAATGAGGCTCAAAACAAGGCAGAACACGTCACGATTGTGTTTCAAAGAGCAACTACTCATGCACGGTGAGTAAGGCAATGCTTACCGCGGTACAACAAATTCCGATTGATTTCATGAGATATGCGTGGCAAGCTGAGCAATGAACCAAAGGTCATCACTCAAGCATCGGATGTTTTACGATGCCGCACGGCGGCGGCCATGGAATGACGCCTCCCCCTCGGCTCATTTCTCTGATTTATTCGAGTGTGAGTTTCGCTTTATGCATGCAAGTATGACCTCAAGTAGGTTTAATTCACCAATTTGAGCCCCCAGGGTCTTTGCAAGATCAATGTTGACGATACTGAACCTAAGAAGTTGCCATTACAATATACCAATGAACATGTGTACTCTGTAGCCAAATTACACAACCTAGAAAGGCGGCCTGGCAATCTGCTCCAAGTCCCGCTTTCTCTTCTGCTGCCGTTGTGCAGCCAGCACTCTGTTCATCTTCCTACTCGTCATACTTGCGAACGGGTGGACGGCCATAGACCCACCGACATCCGCATCAGCAACAGCCTTGCCAGCAGTCTGGGCTCCAAGAGGCAAATCGGGAACATGCGTTGTGGTATTATAAATAGCCCCCGGCGGCGTGACAGTATTCTGGATGGTGCCAGGCCCCTCGCGAAACTCGCTGGTCGGCGTGCCGCGCGTGATCATGTTCCCACCCCTAGCCATCAGCGTCGTCCCGGTGGCGATGTCCATGCCCGCCGTGGCGCGCTGCTGGACCAGCAGCGCCGCGTCGGGCGCGTTGAACGCCGAGAAGTGGCCCGCGAAGAAGACCCTCGTGAAGCTGAAGTGGTCCACCTGCCTCGTCTGGCCGGGGACCTGGCCGTTGAGCAGCGCCGACATGTCGACGAAGCCGGCCTGGGCCCACGCCGCCGCCACCTCGGGCGTCTGCGCTGCGACGTTGTCGGCAACGACCTGCGCTCCGATCATGTTGCTGTCGTAGTCGGCGTCGCCCGTGAACAGCGCCACCGTCACGCCCTCGCTGAGGAGCCGCGACATGGAGTCTGTGATGAGCTTGCCCGTGCGGGAGTCGTCGCCTGTCCCTGCGAAGGCGGTGCCTACCTGGACGGAGGCCGGGGTGAAGTTTGTGGACGCCCCGATGGCGGCTTGGACCGAGGCCTGATTGAGATATGCTACGAAGTTCATGGGTGGGAATGGACTCGGGAGCAGCTGTCGGATGTCGTCTTCCGAGCGGAGGGCATTAACGTCAAAGAATTGTTCCACATTTGCCACGCAGAAGTCGTCGGCTGTGGAGCAGACCTCGTTGATATTTGCCGGCGGTGGATCGGCGTTGCAGGCTGCTTGTTGTTCCTGGCAACCGTTTGGACCCCAGACATTGTTGAACAGCTGAGCTTCGGCTGTGTCGTTGTATGGAGCCAGGTCATACGGATTTCCCGGGGTGACGGTATAATTGAAGTAGGCTGCGAACTGGACACGCGTGTCGAAGAATCCATCCTCGATGGTCACGGACTTGATCGGGATCTGGATTGCGCCTGTGTTGTTGAGCTTGTTCTGCTGAACGATGTGGGCGGCAAAGACAGGCACATAGTGTCCCCCGTAAGATTGTCCGTTTATGTGGACCCCATTGGCGCTGTACTGCGGAAAGGCACCCATGAAGCCCTGCATAGTCTTGTAAAAGACAGCTGCAGCATCCACAGTCGAATTAGACGTCAATGTGAGATCAGGTGACGAGAACGTCCCACATCCAGGGTCGGCGGTGGTGCAATTCTCAGTGGGCGTGATCACAAACGTGTCTGGCGACTGCGAAGCTTTCGTCAAGGTTGTGAACGAGAAGCCCACAGTGGCCGGCTGGTCGATAAAGACAACATTGCTGTTCTGTGTGAATGACAGTGGATTGTTGACGACATTTCCCGCCCCGTCAATGGTGCATGGGCCCATCTCAGAGAAGAGACCATTCATCGACGATGCTCCAGGCCCTCCATCAAGTCGCACTGTCAACGGTGCAGCAGTTGGGTTCCCGTTTCTGGCCTCGAACATCCAAAAGTACATGTGCTGCGTCTCACTGACGTCAACATAACCGGCGAAGCTTTTGACATTGGCGTTGGTCTCGCAGATCCCGTTCGGGACCTCTTTGAACCGGACTGGTATACCAGTCGTGGTATTTGCAGCTTTGAGGTCTGTGGGTGCCGCTACGAACTGACCCAAAGCTTTGCCAACAATTACATAAAAGACGGTATTGGTGGACAGGCGCATCTTGAAGGAAGAGAATGTGAAGGTAAAGAATGATCACGGTCAGCGCGTCAACGCGCAGTGTGCTGGCGAACTATTGCTCGATGTTGCCCGAACAGATTGCACGAGTCTGATGGAAAGGCTGGAACGCAATACTAGTGCTCACTCTTCGGATAATAAAAAGGTTATGTGCATCATGTTCCGACAACCAGGAGTGGCATAAAAGGTAGACTCTACAAATACAAACATACCAGAGAGGTACCTACAGAATTTAGTTCCTAAATCCCACTAGCTATAACTACTTTTATAATTACTAGGGGCCCCTAACCCTATATTATACCTAATAAATAAACTTTTACTAATATTATAAATTATTACTATTTAAGTATATACTTTTTATTATATTTATATATAAATAATACTAAATTTTAAATAAAAACTATATTACTTATTAAAAAAAATAAGGTATAAGTTATATTTATTATTATAATAATATTAATAATATTATTTTTTACTTAAAAGAAATATCTATTATATTTATAATTTATTAAATATCCTTAATATATAATTATTATTCTACTTAGG
>JBBWSL010000214.1:0-61761 GCA_038088545.1 Diaporthe humulicola | reverse complement strand
AAATACTATTAATAAAAAACTATTTAAAATTATTCTTTATTTATTAACTATTCTTATAATATTTAATATATTATTAAATAAATAACTTAAAATTATTAAAAAAAGCCTTAATTAAATTTAAATCTAGTAAATAAGTAAGAAAGTACTTAAATAAAACTCTATACTAATTATATAACTTAGTTAACTTAGTATAAAAGTAAAAGCTTATATTATCTATAATAATTATTAATTTAGGCCCTAGGAATAGTATTATATAAAGTAAAACCTTTTATTATATATACTTAATAAAGCTAATAAAATTAGTATTTCCCTTATATACTAATAATATAATAACCTTATTAATAATTAATAAGGGGATTACTTAAAACTATATACTATATTCTTTACCTTTATTAAAAAGTACTTACTTTAACTTAATTCCCTTAGGGGACTAGCCTATATATTATATATTATCCCTTTTATTTATACTAAACTTATTAAAATAAATAAGCTAATTAGGATAAAAGAACTATATCTTAAATATAAACTTAGCCCTTACTACCTTATTATATTAGGTAATTATTAAGGCCTACTTTTTTTTTCCTTAATTATTCTAAAATAATACCTAGCTAATAGTAAATACTAAAATCTTAAGCTTATATATCTCAATTAATTACTACTATATTTTATTAAAATAAAGGTTATTTTTCTAAATAAGGAGGTTAATAAAGTTCTATATAGTTAAAAAATATATTAAAATTAATAATAGTCTTTAAGAAGGTAAAAGCTAAAATATATAGCTATATAAAAATTAGTTAGCTACTACTAGCTATATAAATAGTATTTTTTATTTATTAACTCTATAATATAATATTCTTACCTTAATTTATATACCTATTACTCTAAATACTTTATAATCCTTAAAATAATAGTATTAAAAGCTATATTAGCCTTAAATATATTCTAAAGAATGCGGTAGTCTGACTTACTAAGGTTAGCCTTTAGTATACTAAAAATACTATTAATTAATTTATAATAATTAAAATATATAGGGTAGCTAGTAGTAAGTCCATATAATATATACTAGTTGAGGAATTAAGGTATTTAGTTAAAAATACTATTAGATTAATGGTGTGTACTAAATTTTAGTGGGGGGGCATAATGGTGTGTTATTTAGCGCGTTTTTGGCGGTGTCGAATGTAAATGAGTGTAGTGACAGGGGATTAAAGCTACCGCGGCAGACCAGGGGTCAGGGTTCCTGCCGGGCTACTGTGGACTTCACGACTTCCACCTCAACTTTAGCTTAACATTCACTAATTACGGGCTTCCGTTTGGGATATCTCATTTTTGCTGACCGTTTGTGAAAACAGTTAACAGGTGTGTCTGCTTGTGCATAGTCAACATCCTTCGGACGGAGCAAGGAAGGCAGTAGGAACTAACCTGTTGTTTGGCCTGCTGGCTTGCCACCACAAGACATTATTCACACATAGTTCCCTTGGATTTATTCCACACTTGTTTGATGTTGGCATGAATTGATGATGCCAGTTTCTCACAGGGTTTCCAACCTGAGTTTAAGTTATTATCCGATTGTGGAACTCAAGAGTGACCAAGGGAATTGTTTATTGCTAATTACATGCTCTCCTCATCAAAGATACTCCACGACAACAAGTGGGAAATTCCTCGAGGCATTCCAATTCTGAAGTGCCATGATGCCTCTTAGTTACCCAGGCCCTCCGTTTTCCATCCTATGGCACGGTGACGCATGCTACATTCTAAGCTTCCTCCAGACTCTGTGGTATTTGGCGATTGCCTGAGCCTTATTATCACTTGCACATCCTTAGTGAATGCCGGCTCCATTTCCCAACTGAATCATGATTATTATGGTTCTCCGAAGGAACATTTGATGAATACTTGTAAATAATTGGACTACAACGGGTCTTCCAACAAGGCTCGCTAAGTGTGGACATGATTCCAGCCAAGTCATAGAAGACCCCACACAGCCAAGCTTTGAAGCGTGTTGGGAACCTAAATACGGTGACGGCGAGCAAACCAGTGGGACACAAAGTGAAGAGCAATGTTGTCACGCGCCAGGAATTCAGTTGGTCATCCTTGAGCTTTCGCAACGTCAAGCGCAAGAATTCAATCTAGTAAGGACATTACAAGGCCGCAGAGGGATCGGGGCTATTTTCAATCACCCTAGGAGAGAGTACTGGTATTTAAAAGGTGCGCGGATCCAATGCCGGTTTACATGAGTGTCCAGGGCCGGGCATCATTGTTGGCATCTAGCCGCATCTAGCCCCGGTCATTGATAGTGTTATCAGTGACCGAACTCTGAGGCGACAATATGAGATCAAAGCACTACTTTCCCCTTTCTTTTGAAACACTGCAAGAAGCTCGTCCCAACATCGTGGTCACGCTCCCATCTTCTTCCAAACATGCCAGTGTGACTGACACCGGCGCGTGCCCTCCTGGGTAAGTCAAGGAGAAGACAGGACGGCATGTGACGACCGACCTTCGGCGGATGACTTTCCGTGTGAGCGGTTAACCTGCTATGGGCCAAGACCGAGAGCTCAAAGATACGCGGTTACGGGTTTGGGGGCGACAGTAGAGGCAGTGTAGAGCTGAGAATGCAAGAGCAGAATATGAGCGCGCGGCAAACCGAGCGATTAGACGCTTCAGCGTCTAAATTCGTCTGCGGCCCTGAAGCTCACAACAGCCCACCTGCATCCAATTCCGGCACAAGGAACAGAGGATGTTGATAGGCGTGGTCTTCCCACTGGCCCTACCTCGCCCTGCGTGGCAGCCAAGACCTGTCAAAATCTTGGCAGCTGCCACCTACACGGTCCTGGGGGTTCCGTTTCGGCCCAAGAAAGTGCTGTTGGATGGTCTTGATTTGCTGTCGATGGTCAAACGTGTCGAAACACCACAGGGTGAGGACGAACAGATAGTCTTGGCAATACGAGCTCTGCACAGACACGCTGAAACCGGCGCCGCTAGCACGCGTGCAAGGCTGCTAGCTCGTTAGACAACAATCCGAAAAAAAAAGATATCATCGATCTCAGGGATCACGGGGCGGTCTCAGCCGAGGCCGCACGTTGGTTCATCCGTGGGCTGTGGGCCGTGGGGCCGGGGGCCGGACAAAGAGACGGGGCTGTTCAAGCGCTGAGGCTGAGGTATGGCCGTTGTCGTGGCTAGCACGCTGGCCCTCAGGTTGATGGGGAGATCCTAAATAGAAGGTTTTTGAAATCATGGATTGCAATCCTCCGGCCGTCGAGGGCCGGAGGAGGCCATTTTGGCAGACCAGACCTACGTACGACCTCGCGGCGCAGCACCCGGTTTAGGTCGAGGATGGAGAGCGTTGCCTCTGAAGGCGTATTCAGCTTTCCGAAAACAGACAGACGACGGCGGGATGGAATGGTGAGGAAGGCTCCTTGACTGGAACGGTAGCATCCCGGGCTCGTGGGTACCAAGCTTTTGGGCTGGGTGTGGTAGCTTGAAACGGGCCCACAAGCACGCAGTCGGCTGGCGGGCGATAAGCCAGTGAGATGGCAAGCGCCCGAGATCTTTGGGCAGGGGTCATTCTGTGGAGGTGGAGCCTCGGGCATGTCAAGGTTGTCTCCGCCGAGCTTCTTAGGCCCATGTGACAGGTGGAGGAGCTCCAGTTCTCGTGGTGATCGCTGGGTCCACTGCATGTTACCAGCCTCACGGCAAGAGAATTGCCGCTCCCAAGTCTGCGGGGCTCTGCGGAGAGGTTACCACAGTAGTTGAGGTGGGTAGCAGCATCGTGGATATTACCACAGTAGCGAATGGATGCCGAGCTGAGACCCCTTGCCAACGATCGCGATGGATGCTCCGTTGGTCGGTTGCCCTGCGGGCTAATGCAGTCAACAAAGGCGGCACTACATGGTCACGGGAGGTCAACCCAAGATGAGCCAGGCAGGCCAGGCAGGCCAGGCAGGGTGACAGGCTTTGATCAGCGGCCGCCTTCCCCCAACAGCGCGTTGCAGTAATTTTAATGATTCATTGTAGATCGTAACCCAGGTCATGACGGCCTCAATTCTCCGGCAGACCGAGTCCCCATATGCATTCCGCGGTTCCATGTGCCTCTTGCCCACCGCCCGGATAAAACGGGCTGGCCAAGCTCGGCGGTGTGGTGTGGGAGAGGATCGACTGGGTTGCAATGGGGGCTGGCAGCGCGCGTCATGGAGATGTAATGGGTTCCGCACTGCTGCGTGCAGGAGATGCTCGGTTGAGTTTCTTTTCTTGCTGCAGGATAGATGCCGTAACACAAAGCACGAAGCGTCTGAAGGCCGACTCAACATGCGTGGGGAAACCCATACTCCGGAGCTCTGTTGTCGGCCGCGGGTAACAAATCAAACTTTGGTAGTTGGATCCAAAGGACCTTCGGCAGGCTGGCAGGCTGTGTTTGATTGCGGTCAGTTGGCCGCAAATAGATTTGAAGGAGGCTGGGCCGGTGAGGTGGTCAGCAACAGAGCACAACAGGACGGGATTCACACAAAACCCAGAGGTAGCTTGGGTATGAGGTACCGGCTGTGGCAGGGGCCAAGCTCGCCCAGGCTTTCGTAGCTCCAATGATGGCCCCTGTCCGTTGGTCCCAACAGGCGCTAGGATTGTTGTTTCGAAGGGCCACCCCTGATCCATTCCACTCTCGAGCGTTTGTTCCCTCTGGAAAGAAAACAGATCTGCAGTTGAGCTGTCCATGGGCTCCGGTGGGGTTGGAAACAAAGCGACCAGGCAGCCCAGGAACGACAGGTCGACAGGCCGACAGTCCGACAGTTGGTAGGTTGTTGGTCGACTCTTGACATTTGATTTGATCTCCGCGTCGGCTGCGTTATTCGCATGCAGGCGCGGCACATGTCTCTGGCCCCCAGTCAATATGTATCACAGCTTCATTTCCAAGCCCTGGCCGAGAGGGACTGTTGCACCAGCCTTGCGTGGTTTCTGTGCTCAGGACTGCCTAGATGTGTAGTGAGGCACGCCGCACACGCCGCACCGTTGCGAGGAGGAGCTCTCATCTCGGATGAATAGGCGCCATGTGCAAAGTGATCAGTGATCTGAGAGGAGATGTGATCAATCAACGCTAGGAATAGGCACTACTGTAGGAAGAGGCGGCCAGGCGCACGTTCCTGTCCCTCCTCCTCCTCGTCCTCCTCCTTCTCCTCCCCTTCCTCTACTAGGCCCCAGCCAGTGGACTGCCGTGTGGCTTGGTACCTGCAGCATCCATGTCTCTTCTGAGCAGGGGCCCCTGCCAGCACTTGAGTACAGTACTGTACAGTACTTGCGTACCAACGCAATAGCCTCCTGCTGCTCATCAATTTTGATTGACCTTCATATAATAGTCCGACCTCTGCCTCGTCCTCATCTCCTTCACTCCCCTTCTAGTCATCCCTACTTGTGAATTGTGTGCTTCCAATCTCCCATTTCAATTATCCATCTGGTCTTCTGTGATCGGTGACTGACCCGACTCAAACACACCTCCAAGTCACCTGGCATCGCGACCCGTTTGTTCGACAGTCACAAGCCTCACCTCGCCTGCTTAGTGCTTCCTTTGTCACACGTATTGTGGCATCCCCGCTTATTTATACGGCTCCCGTAAACCAGGACGCCATCTCGTCCACCGGACAGCCTCACAATCCTCTGGCCCGTCCTCGTACCACCAACCAGACCAACCATCAACACCCGCGACGTAATCCCACACATCGTCAACATGCGCATGTCAATCGCAACCGCCGTCCTGGCTGCTGCCAGCGTCTCAGCCCAAGACACCGGCGTTAGTCAAATCTCATGTTCCCTTCTCAATGGATCAACCTGCTAACTTCCTCCTAGAAACTGGGAGATGCCGCATCTGTCAGCGACAACCCTGTCGGAGCTGTGTACAAGGCGACTCTGCCTGAAACCGCTTTCACCAAGAGCGCGTATCCCAATGGAGGCAACGTGAAGGGCTCTGTCTACGCTCTGTCCAGCCCAGATGGCGCCGGTGTGATCTTCAAGGTCAAGCTCTCCGGCCTCCCCAGCGAGGGCGGTCCTTTCAGTAAGTCTGGCAAGCTGTCCACGTCTATGATCTCCGCTAATAAGCGACAGTCTACCACCTTCACGACCAGCCCGTCCCGGAGGATGGAAACTGCACCAAGACACTGGCTCACCTGGACCCTTATGAGCGTGGAGAGGCGACTCCCTGCGACTCCAATGCTCCTCAGACCTGCCAGGTCGGAGATCTGTCTGGAAAGCACGGAAACATCACTGGCGACATCGACGCTACCTACACCGACAACTTCGCTTCCCTCAAGGAGGGCATCGGCGCCTTCTTCGGAAACCGGAGTATCGTGGTCCATTTCGGAAACAAGACCCGCATCACTTGCGCCAACTTCGAGCGTGTTGAGGCTGGAAACACATGCAGCGGAAGCGGCACTCCATCTTCGACCGCGTCCAGCACCGGCGCAACCGCCCCGACCAGCCAGCCCACTGGGGGCGCCGGCGCTACCCCCACCACTGGCTCGCCGATCGGCAGCAACGCGACCGCGACGGGATCAAGCCCATCGTCGACCACATCCTTCGTGCAGGCTGCCGGAAACGCCAACGCCCCGACAATGGTGCTTGCCGCCGGAGCCGCAGCACTCGCATTCCTTCTTTAAAGCACTTGAGTTGCTTGCGACTTCTTGCATGGATTTATGGCGTTTCTTGTTGGGAGGGTCACTATAGATATTCGTGACACAGGAGGGTAATGGATGCTTGGGTTTCGCAAAACTGGTTGGGAAGATACCTCATCTGCCGCAATTTGCTTCGAGTACATTAGAGAGGGACACCGGGCGTGTGATGATAAGGCCATCGAGAGACCGAACCACGGTTCCACATCCCAGATAATACTCCAAAATTTTGAGAGGCGAGCTTTCTCGCACAAACTTCAAATAATTTTCAAAAGACTCAAATTGACCGTATGTGAGTGAGGGCCCCTTCCTGAGTGTCTTGTCCTCCGCACGGCGCATACCGCACGGCGTACGCCGCACACCGCGAGCGCCGTCCCAATCCTCCCGTGCGCATGTACAAACGGCGCGAGGTAGAAAATAGTCAGCACGACATACACGCGTACCTGACCTTCAACTCGGAATCCATGGTTCTCAGTCGCTGACCGGCCACGGACCGTGAGAGTCTCTGGTGAATGGGATTGGACAGCAAACCGGCTGAACCACCCGCCGGACCTGCCATCTCCGATCGCTAGCCCCCCCGTCGTCCGGCCCCCACGTCAAACGGGGCTAACCCGAGCCATGACGTTTCAAGGCACGACATGTTATTCCTCGGGTGTGTGAACCGAACTGCTGGTCAGTGCGAGGGGTGGCAGCCACAGCCCCTCGAGGAGTCGTGGGATGGGGGTTCCGTTCTCTAGTTGGGATGAGGAAGTCATCATATCCGAGGCACCATGGATCTTCCAGCCCAGGCTAGGTAGGTTCGTATTCCCGTGAGACCGGTGGAAGATGATCTCCCAGCTTCATCTCGACTGTCAATGACCGGGTATGCTCAGGACCTTTGTGTTCCCACGCAGGTGTGTCGCGTAGGTTATCGTAATCTGCTTCTAGAAGATAAGGTCCATTTGTGCTACTTGAGGCTCAAGCGCAAAATTAATGAGAGATGTGTTCTTTTCTATCTCATTGGTCATTTGAGATGACTTCAGCCAAGATCGACCTCGAACCTACCTTCTAGAATGCTGTCTGTATTTTCTGTTGCAGCCCGTTCCCATATTGTCGGTGGTATGTGTCTAAGTGTGTGCTACCGTAGCTACGAGGGCCGTGGATCTGGAGGCCCGGAGCGGAGATTGGTGTCTGTTGATCCTGGGGGCAGCGCTTCCCCATTGTAGGACCTGGCTTTCAGCCTCTACCGTCAACAAGGATTCAAAATATGCGGAAGTCCATAGTAGCTTCGAAATGTGGTTGGACAGCTTCAGCTGAGAAGGTCACCGGCATTAGTTCTTCGTCTGGGGGCGAGGCTGAGACTTATGCAGTCAGCGAGGCAAATAGACATAGCAGAGTGAGTGTTAGGCAGGCTGATGCCTCGTACCAGTAGATATTTTCATCTCTACTGCTGCGGCTCATTTCCCATGACTATGACAAGCGGTACGCCCGTTGCTGGTGCCATTGTGCCACGAGATGCTATGAAACGAGATTGAAGGTGGTGAGGTCTTGAGGATCTGGATGCCCCGCACATTGTCTTTGCTGCTCGGAGCAGGGGTCTGACCGCGTCTTAGATATATCTCGAAGCCCTTGCAAGTGAGCTCTGGGGCTTGGCCGGGCCATTCGAAAGTGAAAAATCCAAGACACATGAGGTGCTGAAAGGGCTCGGCGCTGGTGGGCGCTGATGGGCGCCGAAAGATCACGTTTTGAACAGGAGCGCTGAGGGAGCGCTGAGGACGGCACTATAGATTGGACAGGGGATCCAGGGAGCCGGAGCGAGGATCTTGGCCGACCCGGGGCACTGGGACGGGTCCAGGCCCGACGAGGCCAATCACAGCTGTCACGATGCGATGCAGGGCCCGGCTGGGCGGTTGCACCCGAGGATCGAGCCCGCGCCGCATGAAACAAGGTTCGAGCAGGAAAAAACAAAACCACCTGCAAGTTCTGCGGTTCTGCAGCGGTTCTGCAGCATGATTCGCGTCGGGGCCATGTGAGTGTGGCCGCTACTGTGCGTGCTGTGTATGAAAGACCGCCCATCTCCGTTCCCGCCCGAGATTGATTGTTGATCTGCTTGTCGTCACCGAATCCTCCGGCGAGTCAACCTGAACCTGGGCCTGGGCACAGCAGCTGCCCTGTCTGCTCAGGCCCGCCACGCCATGGCCGCGCACGGCAGGAGCAGCTGTGGAGTCACTCCTTCACCTTGTGCGAGCTCGCCGTGCAGCACTGATGTGCTTTTGCGATTGGCCCCTCACCTAGCCACCCACGGGCCGACTCGACGCTGGAGAGGCTGGAAAGGGAACGACTGGAATGTCTGTTTGGTAAGAGCTGCTGCAAGGCCGATGGAAGTGGAAAGCGGGGCCAAACCACCCTGCATCGGGTCACACCCTTCTTCTCGCGCAGCTCCGCATCGAGTCGCGAAGAACCTTGGGAGCCAGGCCGCCCAGCTTGGCATTTGCCTGTTGGGAAAACCCCAGGCCAGACCAGCAAGGCCCTCCAGCCCACCCAGACCCGGCACAGGACGCCCCAAGGTCGCCCCAGCAGCCCCAGGTCGCCCCCCCGGACACATGCTTTTCCATCTCTGGACCAGCAAGAATGCAGCCTCGTGGTGGGGCCTGGCACACCTTGCTTGCCTCACCACGGGCATCAGCAGCGTGACCGGACCAAATCGGTACTTTTTGCGATGTGCCACGGCAGCCACGATAATGCACCACGGATCTGCAGGGCCGTGACTACCACTCGCCGCGCTCAGGAGCCCACCGATCCCCGGGTCCTTGCAGTCACGACCCACGACCATCGCACCGCGTTGGGCCATGCCACCGTATACGACCGGCCAGCGCCCACGCTTCCTCCCGACGGTGCCAGTTCGGATGGAATGTACCTCTAGCAAGACTAGCAAGACCCCACGGGACTTTGGTCATCTTTGTTTCCAAAATTGGAACGACCTTAGTCACTCGTCCTTCAGCCTTTGCTGCCTGTAAGGTACGAAGATCGGGCGACACAAGAATGCTGTGGCCGCCCGCCGGGCGGGCTCTGCTCTCCATCACGAAGTCGTCAGCGAGGCACAGTAGACCAAGATCTGGAGGGCTGTTTGGTGGGCCCGCAGGTGGCAGGGCCAGGTCGGACCCACCACGGGGGCAACTAACTCACTCGATGACAAGCATCGACATGGTGCTCGGTAGATGTTTCCGCGGCTACATGATGCACACAAGGTCCCGAAGTTCGCTAAGATTCACTCACATATGTATAACCATGGGAATCTGGGCGGATCGTGCGGCAATCGTTCTGGGCTGATGCCAACGGGTTTGCTTTTTTTTTGCTTCGCAAGCCACCACCACACTTAGCCACCGCGACCTGCAAGCCCACCAACCGCAGTCACCAGACCGCCAAGGTAGCGCAGTATCGTCCCCCAGGGCCGAGTGTCTCAAGGGCTGAATAATGGGGCGCGCTCACGAGAGAACTGCAGGTCGGCTAACACTGTCCCCGTCGACGGCGCGCAAACCATGGATTGACCTGATCTGATGTTGTCAAGTCATAGGAGGTGGTCCCCCGGGCGGCCGGCGAACTATACTCGCATAATCCTTCAGCTGAAGCTAGTCCTCGACCTACCAGCCCTCTCGACAAATAGGGTTGTAATCCGCGTCACCTTATCACGAGGTGGCTCCCCTGACCACAGCCTTGGGGGTCATCATTCCCAGTAGTCCCCAGACTCGCCAACACCTATCGGGGGCTCGCCCTCCCAGGTCTTGGCCTGCCCGTTCTCGGTTCGGGCCCGCTGCTGGCTGCTCAAATGACAGTACACACACCGTATGGCCAGCAAAGACGGGGGCTACGGCAAGGGGAAATCGAGGAGGTGCAAAGACAGTGCATGAGGTGTGGGGGGTATGGGATATAGTTGGTTGAACCTCGTCCTCGGATGAGATGGACCGCCCAGAGGCGCTCCCGGTTCTGTCAAAGAAGGTGGTGGCAAGCAATAAGTAGTCCCCGGGATCTCGCCATCCTCCTGTCCTGCTCGTACGAACCCCCCATAGCGCCATCGCAGGCAAGCTACTGTCTGGAATATGACTTCTCTAAAAGCCTTCGCCCGGCAATGGCGCCAGACCAAGGACTACCCCGTAGTGTTCTCTTGTCCCGGAAATGCGCCTCCTCGCCGACTCTTTACCGGCACGCCATGTAAGCATCTTGACCCTTGAATCCGGCCAATCCGGCCAATGTCGGTCTGACCACGAGACTAATACTTTGCACATTAGCGCCCAGAGCAGAGAGGAGCCTCTCGAATATCGCCGATGAGAGCTTCTACCCATCACCTGTAAAAAGAATCAGGGAGACTGAGTATCCACACATGAAGAAGGGTAAGCTGGATCAGTGACGTCCCCCCTCCCCGGAGAGACGCCATTTCTAAGAACGCCATAGGAATCTACCTCGATCATAGTGGCACCACCATCTACGCTAGAACACTCATAGAATCCTTTGCCAACCACATGCTCTCCAACCTATATGGAAATCCTCACAGCGCTAACGCTCCCGCCGAGCTCTCGGGGCACGTGGTCGACAGTGTGAGACAAAAGGTATTAAACTTCTTCGGGGCCGACCCGAGACACTTCGATCTTGTCTTCACAGCCAACGCCACGGCGGGCATCAAGCTCGTGGCGGACTGCTTCAGGGACCTGGCGGAGCGGACGCGCGACGGGAGCTTCTGGTACGGCTACCACAAGGACTCCCACACCAGCCTCGTCGGCGTGCGCGAGCTGGCCTACGGCAACTCCCACTGCTTCGAGAGCGACGGCGAGGTCGAAGACTGGCTGCGCCGGCCCGGCTCCGTGCCCTCGGGCAACCTCAGGAACACCCGCCTCCGCCACCTGTCTCGGCGCGGCGGCCTCGGCCTCCTGGCGTACCCGGGACAGTCCAACATGACCGGGCGGAGGCTGCCGCTCTCCTGGCCCGGGGCCGTCAGGTCGTCCCCGGACCTGACCAACACTTATAGCCTCCTCGACGGTGCTGCCCTCGCCATGACCAGTCCACTGGACCATGTCTTCAGGAATGTCGAGACCGCACCCGACTTCACTTGTGTTTCCCTGTACAAGATCTTTGGCTTTCCTGACCTTGGCGCTCTGATAGTCAGGAAGGACTCTGGCCACATATTGACACTGCGGAAATACTTTGGCGGAGGCACAGTCACCATGGTCTCCGTGCTGGGTGGGTCATGGCACAAGACCAAGGGCCTCGACTCCACGGCCGTCGAGTCCCACGATGGCACCGTCGCCAACAAAATCCCTTCATACGAGATACACGACAGCCTCGAGGACGGGACGCTCCCCTTCCACAGCATCCTAGCCCTGGGCCAGGCTATTGACGTCCACTCCCGGATATACGGCTCGATGGGGAACGTATCCCGCTACACGACGTCCCTCTCTAAGACATTATATAACGAACTGAGGCGCCTTCGCCACACAAACGGCCGGCCGGCATGTCACATCTATACGGATGATGACGGGCAGGGCTACGGCGACCCGCAGAGGCAGGGCGCAACCATAGCCTTTAACATGATGGACGCGGACGGCGTATATATCCCATACTCTGACGTGGAGAAGATAGCCAACAATAATGGTGTGTATGTGAGATCAGGCGGTAAGTTTCGTCAGACCTTCAGAGAAGTAGCCTTTACAGGCCATATCAGTGGCTGATGCTCTTCTCAAGGAATATGCTGCCCGGGAGGGCTCTATACGGCACTCGACTACGAGCCATGGGAGCTCCAGCGGGCATTCTCGGCCCATCACGTATGCGGGCCGGAAGGTATCAGCTTAATCCATCAGCTCCCCACAGGGTGCGTCACCGAAGCCTTGCCCCCTTCCCCGACAAGTCCTTGCTGACGCCGAACTATCTTGACAGAGTCGTACGGGCCAGCCTCGGTGCCATGAGCACAAGAGAAGATATAAGCAGATTCGTGTCGTTTCTGCAGGAGACATTTGTACGTCACAGCTCGGCAAGTACCGTTCTGCCTCGGCATCATAGGGCCCCCGAATATAGCGAAGATATGGACTATGGTATAAGCAGCCCTGCCTTAGCGACGGCCGGGACGGCTTAGATTGAAGATGTATAATCTCCTTTGTTCTTATTCTACGTTCCATTTGTGTTTTCACGCATGGCGAGGCGTACTCCTTTCACAGATCAGATCAGATCCGAATAGCAAAACATGGCGCAGGGTTCCAGAAGACCCGGAGTCTTCAGCAGGTATCAAGTCCCCCCAAAGCCGAGCTGGCCGCGGCTGCCCTGCTCGAGGAGGGGGCAGGTACTCCGGCAGGATTTCCTTGGACGGCGGCCTCGAACTGAGAGCCCATCAGAATAACAACAAGAATGAAACTTTTCTTTGGCCCGTTGGCGGGCCGAATGATCGCAGTACTGTACCCGAGCAAGACCGTCGCAGGTGAGATGTGACGTCGGCACCACCCACACACGCCTCGGCCGAAACCCCCCTCCACGTCACTTCCCGCGAACTATCACCTCTGCAGCGGGAAGGAATAGGAAGGTTCTTACTACGGGGCAAGCAGCACCAATTGCACGACCTGATGATGGTGGTGGTGGTGGTGGTGTTGGTGGGTGGTGGGGGCCGTCGGTACCTGTGAGGGCTTACGGGAAAAAGCTGACGGTACTGATGGCCCAATATGGCTGAATCGGAACACGTCCAGGCTGAAGGACTGGTACTTAGATTGCACACAACACACAACATAATGCCTTTTACTGGCACTTAGAGTGAGCCATGGACTTACTGCCAGGGCATAAATCTGGCGTCTGTGTTAATGGTTGCTTCATCTCCCGACGGCTCCTTTGAAGGGTCTATGTAAACATTCCAGAATGATCATGGCTTATCTTTGTTCCGGTAAGCCATTGGATCCCGGGTCTGAGGGTGAAATGCTTTACCAAGTTTTGTGACCCTCTTTCTGGCCGCTATGCGTTGGCTTCCCGGGGCAGAACTATAGCCCTGCTCATCACACAGTCTTATAAGCTGACCTGTCAGAGCATTAAATGCTTGTGCATGTCCGATTCTGGCTAATTCCCAACAGCGGCCCTAAGGAAAGCTTGTTGTCTTCGGCAGGGCCCCTTCCTGTGCATAAAATCTACCGGCCAGTTTCGTTTCACATATAAGAAGCGCTTGGAGCGAAAGATAGCGACCCAGAAAGCCGTTGATCAGCGACGACATGAGCTCTCGTCACAGGTTCCAGCCATCCAGTCTCGTGTGTACAAGACAATGCGACCCTACACGAGCGGAACAGCTCCAGGCGTGTTCTCGAACACTGGTCAGAGCCCACGGGCGTGCCAAACTAGGACTCCCGGTATCTGGTGCTGGGCGTTGAGTGATAGTCTCAGGTGCCGATCTGTGTAATACCGGCAGGCTTATGCAAGACAGTAAACCGCACATGCAGTATTCCTGACACAAGCAAGATTATCTGTTCTGCATTGCAGTGCTTACAGCGCCGTCTTCTGACGTCGGGATGCGGGCCACATCTTGTACACCACAGGGCTGAGACAAAATGAACTACAGCGTACACATGCGACATCTTGTCTTCCTGTCCCAAGTCGTTCCTCTTCGCTTCGCATGCCTCTTCACTTCCACCTGAACTCTCTCGGCGCAAAGTCTTTATTCGTGGACCTTGAAGGATGCTGACTGGACTACGGTAACACAGCACCTCCCAAGTTGCATTGCTCAAGGAAACGTTGGAATATCTATTGCATGCGCCACACATAGTGACCAACCAGGGACTCGCCTCGAGGCTTGTCTTGGTCAGCAAGTGTGAAAAGCAACCTTGGAACGCAGTCCACCAGTCCCTCCACGGCGACGATGTGTCAGCTATTGTTCTGACACCGTGAGCATTGGATCTGGACCCTGGAACCCCCACTCGCCGGGTTGATATTGGGCTGGCTGGTGGATGCAGTGGAGGTGTGGAACTTGATCCAGAGTGTAGTGGATGACGACCTCTTGCCTGCATGAACGGCCCACAAATTATACAGACGTCCCACATGCCTAATTACACCTGCCCAAATCTCTTCAGTGGAGGATATTGCATGCGACAGTCCCTGGAACACAAGGGTGTAGAGGGGGAAACGCTCTTCGTCGGAACAAAGTGCTGGGTAGGAAAAGACAATACGCATTGCGGCAAGAGCGGAAGAGGCTCGGAACCAAGAGGGCGAAAGGGCAAAGAGGTTCTGGACTAGATTGTAGTCCGGCTTGAGACATAAGGAAGAATAGGGCAGCATTGTCAGCTCCCAATGGGCAGAGCCCAGCCAACAGGAGTGGAACACACAAGACCGGTCAAGGGGCGGCAGGCTTTCCGAGCTGCACCGTTGAATGGACGCACCAAGCACGCTTTTGACAGCTATGCAGAGGTGTCCTGCAGCGGCGCACCCAAGTGAGATGCACACGCAGAGGGCAGGTGGCTGCAACAAGGGCGGCGTGACAGGTCACAAAAGCCGTTCTGTCAGTTCGTCCTGTCAGAGCGTGGGCCTCGTCTCTTCCTGTCGAGTCGAGTCCTGGCCTCGCACCACACCCCTGGCCTTGGCTGCCGTCACGAGGACCCTTGCAGGGCCCATGTATCACCGGCAGCAGATGCAATTCGGAGAAGAGAGTCCACGCACGACGCCAAATGGATGCTGGACCGAAAGTGCCGCAGGATGGTAGGTGCCCATGTCGGGATGGGGTGACTTTGGGTGACTTGGGAGGCCGGTACTGCCAATATGACGGAATGCGTCACCGTCAACGTCCATATTCGTTATAGCCGAGCACCCTCACCCCCTTAAATCCGCTGACGGTCATCTAACCTCTGCTGCTCCCCATGAAGCTGCCACTTCAGCCTGCAAGAGGAACCAGAGAATACCCCCCCAAGACCCACCCTTTTGCGCCTGGCGACCTGGAGACCTGCCAACTTGGTAACCATGCCAACCATGTACGGGCATATGAAGTGTGGACATGGCCAGGTAGGCAGCCTGGCCCTGCCCTTGGGCTCTGGTCCTGCCTGGTCCTTCCTCCGGGTCGGGCCTGTACGCGCTGGCACCTGGTGTCACAGTGTAGAGAGGATCGTGGGGTGCTTGGAGCCACCTGTCCTCCTGGTGTCGCGTCTGCATCATGATATTCAATATCTGCTCTGCTTAGCATCAAGAAAAGGCCAGACCAGGCCAGGCTGGGTTGTGTTTATCCGGATGCGGCCATGTTTCAGGGCTCGATTCCGCAGGGAAAATCCAGCCTTTTTCTTTGCAAATCACGTTTGCTTTGTTCGCTAACTGGACTCAATTTGTCAATACAGGGGAAATAACTTGTCTTACTCACCATCTCGGCGTTACCAGTTCGAGTTGCGAGGCCCCCCCCCCCCCGGACTGGAGCTCCATGCAATCTGCTGCAGGAGCCAGCTCCGGACCTGCCCTTGCTTCGCTCAGTCGGGACCCCTACCCCTTGCCTCCGCCTCTTCTTCTTTTTTTCTTCTTCTTCTGCTGCATACCCTCTTTGAGGAATGGGGTCTTTGCCTTAGTCATCTCACAAGTCTCACCGTGGTGCTGCCGACCCCGAGGAGACCATACACGCAGACTCGTTATTGTCTGCCATCAGTTGATGATCGGCCTGCGAGTGTCTCTTTCCCTCAGGCGCTAGCAGGGCAGAGCACGAGAAAAAGCAAGCCCGTCGAGAAACAGGGAAAACCCACCCTCGCGCTGCTGTCAATCTCATTAGGCATTCGGGCTCGCCACCGGATCACCCGAGTATCAAGGGACAGCGCATCTTGGAGTTGGGCTGGGCTGGGCTGGGCTGGCCCTCATTGCTGCCAAACCATTGCGGTCAAAAAGGAAGTCGTCTGTCTCAGGTCAGCAGCGCGCCAGATTTTCTATCGAGAGCAGGAAAAGGTACGCTCGCTGTTCAACGCTGTTCAACATACCTCTTTGGCCCGTGTCCTGCCTGCCTGCGGTCACGGTCACCTACGTCTCTGTCCTATTCCTGATCGCCCCCAAGGCCCCAATCTTGATTGCGTGCATGTGCCACAATTATCCAGCACCAGCGGCAGCAGGAGCAGCAGCGGCAGCAGCCCACGAACAATCAGCGTAATAAGCCCCTTGATACCAGGGTATCCTCGGAAGACGGCCACACCGTGTTGGATTGGATTCGTGATCCAAGTGCCTCAAGCCAAGAGGCTGCCTGCGGGCCACATCCTTTGATGAACGAGAGTTCCAGGCCGGCACGCATGCTGAGGTTCTGGACCCGACTCCCTGAATCGCCCTCAATCCAGAAGCAAGACTCGTCCGTCTTGTTGTCGACCTGTCCTGCCTGCTACTGTCAACTGACCCCGGTTCCTGCACGCCGGCGGCCTGTCGAGGGGCTTATTCGGAGCTGAGAGTTTTGCGGTTGACCGGCCGTCTAGATACCTCGCGAGGACTGGGTGGGAGCCCATTGCAACATCATCCACATTTCTCACAGACCGACTGCAGCAGTCCTTCGTCCACCCCACATGAGCTTCGCGCCCTTGGTGCTGGTGTTGCTGCTGTTGTCGAGCAGTTACGGCAGTCCACCGTGCAGATCACCACGGCGAATAAGCTCCACGCCCGACCCCCGTTTGCTCTCCATAATTGCTGCAAGAGTTTGCGGCTGGCAGAGGTAAATCTCCCTTTAAAGACGAGTCAGATCGCCTGGGCCCCCCGTCCCCTCCCCCCATCTCGTTTCGGCAATCTCGATTGGCTCGCTGGAAATCGGTACCTCTCTTTGTTTCCTCACCTTTGGCCATTCCTTTTGCAGAAAGGCTACTTGACAGCGAGTCCTTGGTCCAATTCCTCATATCCTGAGGAGCCACCTTTGTTCTCGAATCCGGCGCGACAATAGAGAGCTTGTGCTCACGTAACATCCCAAAGAAACGCTCAACGACTTCCGTAGGGCCCTCCACCGCGACAATTCGACATCAAAGCCAGCACAGCAAGAAAGGATCATTCTGGGACCAAAGCCAGGGTTCTGGTTCTTGAACACGCCCTCCTCGGCGGTTCACGTCCTCGCGCCCATAAAACAGAGCCCGAGAGCCCAGGAGCCGAAATACCCGCACAGCCAAAACACCCAAGCTGTTGATGGCTTGTGGCTGCTCCACCATCGTGACTCTGACAAGCGGAATTCTCGAAGGCCCATCAATCCCGTGACACGCACAAACGTGTTCCAGGGAGCTAGGAGCGATACAATGTCGTATCAGTACCCCTCGCCGACCACGCCACCACCGCCATATGATACAGGCTATCCCATTCCTTCGCAGCCCGCTGGAATGGGCATGAGATCACCGAGCGACCCAGTGAAAAACGACGCCGACCCGGCCACTTTGCACTTCGACAAGCGTGAATCGCCAGACCCGGGAATGGTAACAGCAGACCACACACAAGGGTCCGATCCAGCGAACATGGGCATCGGTGCCGACAAGAAGAGAGGAAAGCTGAACTACCATCGAGCAGGGACTGCATGTAGTAAGTGAACCCCCCCCCCCCCTTTCTTTCCAACCAAGAGAGAAGAAAAAAGGAGGAGAGAAAAGCGGCCACAGACTGTGTCGCACGCCATGTTGTCAATACTAACCATAGTCTGTAGCAAATTGTCGCAAGCGTAAGATCAGGTGTGTGCAGACGCGCGGTCCGAAATGCGAGCAGTGTCAGCGACTTCATAAAGAATGCGTCATCACGGCCGTGGACCAGCAGAGCTCCATGGATCCCAGGAACAAGCCAATACCACGCCCAACTGCAGGCCACAGGCTTGCCTCAGCCGGTTCTTCCCCGAGCATGCATCACCATGTGGCCATGCCTATGCCTCCAATGCAGAATATGGGTCTGGCAGACCCACCAGATCTCAAAAGTAGGTATCTCGCTCTGCGTCCTGGTGTTGGGAGAATCCCGATCGGCATCATGAGACATGGTAATAACCAGCTTGCAGTGCCCCACGGAGGGCCCATGAACCGCGCATACCCCGATTACGGCAACCCGCCGGGGATCACGAGCACATGGCAGCCGTACAGCCAGACTCCGCCTGTAGTTCCAAACTTCACCTCGCCTTATCAACGTGCTACCCCGCCTCCCGGAGCCTGGCCAGCCCCTCCAGTCCCTGGGGACGCTTCGGGGAGGGATCAGATGCAGTGGAATTCATACCCTGCCCCAAACCAGCCCTTCGCGGCCATGTCACAGATGACGGCCGACGCTTACGGCCGAAAAACGCCCAACCCAATGTCTCCGACAGATATGTATCCTTCCGTACCGAACATGGGATCGCCTCAAGTGGGACAAGCCGCCTCGATGTCGCCCCCTGAGACCTCGTCCCAGGTGACCAGTGGCTACGGTCCGTGGCAGCAACCATACCCCCAGCCGACGATGCCGAGACCTGGAGAGGGCTTCGGGGGCTGGTATGGGGACAGCGATGGTGCGGGCCCCCAGCCGCCACCTGGAAACGCTGCTCACGACTGGAACTGGAATGTGCATGGGAAACCGGAGCAGGGCGAGACGCGGAGTTAAGTCCAACATGATACTCGGACTCGTTCGCTGCGAGGTGGTTTGGCCTGAATACTGCGCGGACCCCGTCGAAGCCAGCATCGCCAGGCGTTGACTACACGGGTCGAGTCCTTGTGCGCAGTGAGGTAGACTCCGGACAAAGGCCGCCAGACAATGATCCAAACGAGCCGAGCCGCCGCCGCCGAGAGAGGATTGAACGCATCTTATGCGCTGACCTCACCATTTGGCAGGTCCCAGTGGTTTTCGAGGCATTGCTGGCCGGAGTTCTGTCGTCAACACCGGCGGAAAGAAAAGGACGAAAGAGAATATACTTCCATGTTACCTCTTAGAATATTGTCGGGGTGCTCATCCAGGCAGGAAGACCCGAGCCAACAGTATCGGCCATGTTCATACTAGGAGGAAAGTTGTTTGGAGAACTGACAAAATATAAACTATCAGCGAAGGAGGGGTGGGGGGCAAAGGAAATGAAGTGGTGAATTGCCAACATCTAGAGACGCAACAACTAGAAGAAGCGCAAACAAAGAGAGGCATTGCGCCAACAGCGACCACCAACAGTTTTTTTCTTTTCCTCTCGATTAAAGAAGGACGTCTAGAAAAGGGTAAATCTCGGCGGGATGCACAGGGCAACATGGGAACAGGGCAAGGACTAGGCCTGCGGGGATCGGCGCCAGGCGGGACGGTCCAAACTTTATTTGTGTGGGGAGGACGGGGGTGGTGGGAAAGTGGGCTCCTGGGCTCGGGGACTTGGGGACTGGGGCCTGAGAGAGGGACACGGGCATTTTGGTTTCAGAATCGCGGGACGAGGGTGGTATCGACATTTTGCTCGGCGGGGACAGTGTGGTAAATATTAGTTACTTGGGTGATCTGTTCGCATCCTAATGTGAATTGTAGTTTGTTCTGAGGACAATGTTCCTGTCTCGGGGGGGCCTTCGGGGACCCCCATGTTCTTTTATTTGCCGTACCTTGTGACATTGTAAATACCCCACGGTCTCTTCTATCCGAGGTGGCTGTCCGGCAGACCGCTCGCTGCCTGACCGCCCCGAACATGAGCTTTCGGAATTGACAAGCTGATGGAGAATTCGAAGCCATGACCCCAAAAAGGGCATCCTGCCGTGCCATGTTGCACAAGGCTGCCGCATGGTGCTTGCACGACATAAATGGCGATCTCAGACCGCACAGCTCGACAGACGGTGACCTATTTATCCAACCACGACGTGCATTGCATTGTGCGCATTCCGGCCTCCTCCTGTTGCCAGACAGGAACGGCTTGCGAGGCTGTCATCGAGCCGTTTCCTGATACCGCTTCTGGATGCCTGCGTTTCAGCTGCGCGAGCCCCGCAGTAGGACGGACAGCACAACACACCCATTTGGCTGGGCTGATGGTTGCCTCCTGGGCCCCTGGGCGCACCCTGAGTGGTCCTCGCGGGGCGGTGGGCGTTCGAATTGCATGTACGTGGCGATTCACATGACCTGCCTGACAAGGTGTATCTCCCTCGAATTGCTAGTGGCGACCAATCGCAAGAAAACATGGGTCAGGGACCCAGAAAACTGGCAATATGTACGCAGACCGACAATCACGAGGATAGCCTCAGTGTCAGCACTAAAAGGGTGATGTAGGCTCCCAAGCTCAGAAACGTCAGGAGTGTAACTGGCGTGCCATCATCAGTAAGGTGTTACCCATCTTTACTAAACAAGCAATAGATTTGGCGGGTAATTTCGCAAGCTGCCTGCGGTGGGCAAAAGAGACGACCCGAACTTGACTTATTGGAATCCACTTACCGCTATTGCCACTGGTGCGGAATTTCTTCCTAATCATCTGGACCCGCCTTCGGCCCCGGGGAGAAGCAACGCCGCCGTCTTGGCTGAGCAGGTGCTCCCCGACGTCGCCGTCATCACTCTCCGAGTCGGATTCCTCCTGGTCAAAAAATTGCTTGTTGCCCTCGTACCGCCTGAAGATGGCCACGACCAGGACCGCAACCCCGTATGCGGCGAACAGGGCCCCGATGGCGTAGAACTCGCTGGTGAAAATCTTCAGGATGATCAGCGCGAACGAGAACTGCGACAGGGCCGTTCTCATGTACGCGCCCTCGAAGGTGCGCTGGGCAGCTCGGATTTCGGTAAGTCTGGATATGGTAAGACGCAACGAGTAAGCACTTGACAGGTGTGCATTCTCACGCAGGAGTCCCGAAGAGGGCGAGGGGTTTGCGCCGGAAATGAAATAAACTGCAGGCACGCAAGAAACCCCTCTTGGAACCAGGAGTCAGACGAGCAGCAAGACAGGGTGGGTGGGCCCCCAATCACTCGATGGCAGGACGTGGGATAAAGCTCGCGGGAGGAGAGCACGGGACTGACACTTTTATGCATCAAGCAAGGTACGCAACAAACCTGCATGATGCAGAAGTGGACGTGCCCGTTCCCATGGTGTAGGGGGGTTGCAGGGGAAGGTGTCTTCCAAGCCCAAGGCTCATGGCGAGGAAGACTTGAAGATGGAATTGACCGGGCGTGTATTGCTCTGAAGCAGCAGGATATTCCGGGGGTTGAATCATCATGATTAAGAGCGGAGAACAGCACTGACTCTGAAGAAGTGAGAACAATTGATCTATGATAATCACGGTCAGCTACCAGCCAAGAAAGAAATCCAAACGAAAAACTGGGTGGAATATGACAATCCCTGCCCATAGCTAACTAAGCCCACGGCTGACACTTGAGCCCACGGGTGAGGGTGAGGCGACTGCATGTTTTCAGGAGGTCTAAAGAGTCTGAGGATCTCCTACCTCGCGCGGTGTAATCTCAAGTGGAGATGGTCCTCCGGGTACGGCTGAAGTGCCTAGGCGTGCGAGTTAGACCACAGTAATCAAGGCTCCTCGAGTATCTTCTGGTCTTGAGAGTGAGCTGACCTCAAACATGACGATAGATCGGCACGGGCGAAGGCGTGTATTGGAAATATATTGGACAAGGCAAGTGCACGCTGCACCTAGCCTATGTTCGGGCTCCTTTGCGGGGAAGTGTCAGGACGATCTGCTGAGTTCCTGGTTTGCAGCAGCGGGAAGACCCTCCAGAGTGAGCGGGCGTGAGATAATGTCTGGCTTCCACGCACGAAGTAAAGATCCAGTAAATGGAAGAGTCAAGATATCTGAGAATAAATGTACAACTGCCAACCTCTGTCGATGGAATGATTAAACGCAATCCGGCACTGGAAGCCAGGCCCCACATTTAAGCTGGTCGCCAAGCGGTCTGGTGACTAAGCTAACCCCGGCCGTCAGGTCGCGGTGGCAGGCAACGCTCCCGTTACCTCGCTCCTGATGGTTGACGACGAGTCCATCGCATCCATCAAGCTCCAAGCCGCAGTCCCAGTACCTCAGACCTCACGACCTCGAGACACGAAGTTTATCCTCATTTCACGCCCCTCGCATCTGTTCACACTTGACCCGAGCTTCGCCCGCCATGAAGCCTGTCGTTGGAGCCTTTCAAGCTTGGTCTTGGTTCGTCATAGCTCCCACGTCCCACGGAAAGCCTGGCGCGACATGATCTAACCCAAGTGCAGTTTCGTCATTTCGATATTCGCAATCATAATTCTGTCAGTCCTTGGGCTTGTCTACAAGAACGGCCACGAGGAGTTCGTCGGGGGCATCGAGGACCCCGAAGACGGATCAGCCGTAGCTTCCACCATCTTCGTTGCCGTCTTCGTCTACATCGTCAGTCGAGACTCTCCTCCTATTACGATGCTCATTGGCTAACGGTTTTCGGATCCAGGGCTTCCTGGTCTGCTGCGGCCTCCAAGGCCTTCTGCACATGCGCGAGAGTCGACGAGGCGCGATTGCGTTGTAAGAGGGGCTTGCATCATTGAAGAGGCGACACGGCGTTCCGGTTCATTTCGAGAATCCACGTGACACACATAAGATCAGAGAAGAGATTGGGAGTACCATGCAATGAGGCTTGAGGCTGGATATCACCTGGATATCACGACACGGCTCCCACATCGCAAGCTGTGAAGCATGCCGGGTCTGAAGACGCTGAGGCGTCATGTGTATACTATTACGACGGGACTTATCGGCTGACAGCAGTCTGGAAACAACAACGGGACTCTCGGACTCGACTTGTCTCAGGAGCTAAGGATCGACGAAACGGGCTGTCCACGGTCAGAACGTCAATTTGCTTCTGAGTGGGTTATCGAGGCCGAGCTGTCTTGCCTTGCCTCCCCTACTGTTGGCAGAGGAAGGATTGCCGAGGGACGGAACTGGATGGGCGAACTTTGCATTGTATCAAAAGCGTGTTTTATCAACCTTGGGGAATCTCGAAGTGAGTGCGATATAAAGAGTGTCATACATCACGCTTACGTAACCGTTTGATTTTGGAGACAGGCATATTTGTTCAGTCTCATCGCTGAATGCCGCGGCTTCTGCTTACGACGGAACCCCGCTCGTCATCTTCTTCTCTCTGCAGTTCTGGGATATTGCCTTGCCGACAGAATGTCAAAGCCATCTATACTAATTGTTCCCGCGTCGTTCACGCCTGGCCATGTCTATGACAACGTTGTGGAAAAAGTAACCGCCAGGGGCTATGACATCCGGGCGCTACAAATGCCGAGCGTTCGTCTCGAGACAGAATCCCCTACGGCGAGGAAGCCGCCGTCCATGTACGAAGATGCGGCCCACGTCGCCAGCCAGGCTGCAGCTCTTGCGGATGAAGGCAGAGACGTGATACTCATCGCGCACTCGTACGGGGGCGTGCCGGCGACGGAATGCGTCAAGGGCCTAGCAAAAGACGCGAGGCAGAAGCTGGGAAAACAAGGAGGCATAGTGAGGCTCGCTTATATGACTGCTCTAGTACCAGCGCTTGGGTCTTCGGGAGGAGAGGAGCTGGGGAAGGGCGAGCGTCCTGAGGATGACCACCTGCCCATGGAAGCTGATGTCGGTCACTCTGTGCTCCAGTCCATCCCAATTCTTTACACCAAGCAAGCTGACTTCTCGAGCACTAGGATGTGGGTTGGTTGACGATTCCAGTTACAACAAACCTTTTGCGCCTTTTGGTGCCTGGTCTACCGCGGGAGGAGGGTGAGGGATGGGCTCGTGCGATGACAGCTCACTCTGCGGCCAGCTTTGGGGACCCCTTGACGCATGCCGGCTACAAGGACGTTCCGGTGTCGTATCTTATCTGTGAGGAGGACGTGGTCATCCCGGTGGGAAGCCAGAATCGTTTTGTCGACATGATCGAACAAGAGAGCAGCCGAAAGGTTGACGTTACGAAGATTCCGGCAGGCCATGCCCCTAACGCCACCGCGACGCAAGCTGTTGTTGATTGGATCTCTCATGTAGCAGAGAAGGGTGAGAATCAGGATATTTAGGGCTGGAGTACATCTGATCGAAGGGGACTTGAATCCTCGGTACATTGGAAGTTCCATCATGCGTACTACTGTCGTTGAGCATACTACATACGTGTGAGCATTATACATGCTTTAATTAGTATCGAAAGTTTTTATCTCCTTGATAGCTTGTGCTCTGGAGGTTGACTTGAAATTGCAACAATGAGAGAAAGCCCGATCGCATACAGTGCTATTGCTGAGCATTTATCGCACAAGTTACAGAATTCGGGCAGCACCTGAATTGACAATATCATATTGTCTGCCTCTTGATATCACATACACTATTATAGATCCTCTATAGCTTACTTACATTCTATCCAGCTATCCTGTAAGAGGTAAGTTTTGGAAAAGATTGTCCCATGGGACGTCATCCTGTGCAGGAATTTGGGTAGTGAGCACAGCCTCCGTGGCCCACTATGTAGATGCTGTGGCCATATAGTGGACACCAGAGTATAGCTCGTGTTCACTATTTCTGTGTCACTGCAGTGTTGATTAAGCCTCAACTGTGTAAGTACAACACGCAGACTCCAGCCCAGGTGTCATCCCAGCCTTCCAGGCTTTGGGGGCATAAGAGGCTAGGTACTGTTGCATATTTTCTTATAAGCTTTCCTTCCATCTTGCAACAAGCCATTGCAGGAGATGATTTCCAAAACGGACTTATTAAATTCTGTTCATAGCGATTTCCATTTTACGGTTCGGTACAAGTTATATGCAATCAAAAAGAAGCTTCATTTCCCCATTTCTGAGGCGTGTCGTGCAGCCAATTTAGTGAAGAAAGACAATCTGCCCTTTGACCTTGACGCTCCCGTCCAAAAGTAATAAAGAAATTAGCAAGTGGAAAGGACTGGCGATGCGAACCAGAAGAGATTTTCTGAAATCCATGAGAGGATAATCCGCAAGACGATGACCCCAACAAACGAGCCGTGTAAAAATCGCAGTGCCGTCTCAACCCATAACCACGTCGTCCTTCTTTGGCTCCGCCCACGCAGATATGCGCAGATTAGTCATGCGCCCCATCAACACATCGACAGCCTGCTCCTCCCCTCCCTCCTCCTCATCCGGCAACCTATCAGCCCTAAGCCTCTGCCGCACCCGCCGCGCCTTCCTGGCCTCGAAGCCCTTCCAGCCGTAGCGCTGGCCCTGGTACGTCTCCCCGATCCGCTTGGCGACGTCGTTGGCCTCGTGGAGGCTCCCGAGACGCCTCTTGCCGCCGTGCGCAGAGGCGAACTCGGCCGCGATGTCGTAGATCTGCTGCACCCTCGGGGCCACCTTGAAGGGCCCCCCGTTCTTCGCCAGCCGGGCGAACTCCTCGGGCTGCCTGTTCAAGAGGACCTGCGCGACTGACTTGTCCTCGTTGCGGTGGAACATGTATCCCCAGTTGAGATGCTGCGGTATGCAGGCGCGCACGAACGCGTCGTGGGCCACCTCGGCTGGGGTCAGGCCCACTGCGTTCTCGCGGTGAAGCAGTTGCGGGTTGAAGGTCAGGATCTCTCTGATGATTGCCGGGTCGGCTTGCTCGCGGATGAGGGTGTGCAGGGGCGTGTCGCCGCGGGCGTCGAGGGCGTCAAGCTCCTTGCCCTTGGAGTACTCCAGCAAGAGGTGAAGTATCTGGATGTGACGGCCCGGCTTGTCTGAGGTGGATTTGCCATGCGTTGCAAGCCAGCGGTGAAGGGGTGTCCGCCCGTCACTGGCGTTGAGACCACTGCGTTCAAGAACCAGATGCGCTAGGAGATCGGAGTCAAGGGCTTTGAGGAAGACGTCAAGCTTTTCAGGATCGGGGTTGTTCTCGAGGGCTGCATGGAGAATATTGTCGTGGTTGGTGTTCTTGGTCGATTGATCGGCGCCGTTGGCAATGAGAAGCTTCACGAGATCGATCCTACCAAGCCAACTAGCCATGAAGAGAGGTGTCATGCCATTTGTGCCCTTGGCTTCGACGGCCGACGGGTAGGCTTTGATGAGATACTCGACAAGGCGCAGGGCGGTACCATCGTTGGGGCCAAGGACCGCAGCCGAGATAACGAGGTCGTTCTCAGCACCCAACCACCTCGTTACTGCCTTTTCGAAGCCTCCACGGGATTGATTGAGGTGCTTCAGCCTTAGGTCCTCCTTCGCCGCCTTGGTCTTACCGAACTCAAGGTAGTTCCTCAGCGGGGCGTCGCTCAAGAACCATTCAACAGATTCTATGCATCCCTTCTGGGCGGTACGAAGAAGAGGAGATTCTGTGCTATCTTTGGGACGTGAGATGACGTTGCGTCCTGCGGTAGCCCAGTCCTTTCTCTTCTTGCCGTAGACCGTCAGGCCCTGGTAGTACTTGGGTTTCTCCTTCAGCTCGACACCAGTCTTCTGAACAAGCGCTTCGAGAGGAAGCCCAGCACCAGCCCACTTTATCATGTCCGCAAGGATCCCAATTCGGCCTTGCTCAACGGCGCTCCAGAACGCGGACTGTGGGAATGCAATGAAGTGGTTGGTCTCATCGTCCTTGTCCTCGTCCCGCTCCGAAAAGTAGACTGTCAGATCGTAGTAGAACTTGAGGCCTTTGCGATCATCGCTGTTAATGATCTCTTCTAGAAAAGAGTGGCCATTGGAGAATCTGTGTCTGCCATCGTCCGAGTGAAGAGTTGAGAGAGCCCAATCCAGCATTCTCAGCGGCTTAACACGACTCTTGACTTGCATTGAAACCTGTCCAATGTTGTCGATGGTGAATTGCTCGTCAACAACTTCGCCGTAAATGCGCGGCTCCTCGTCGTCATCCATCGAGTCGTCTTCATCTTCATCTTCTTCTTCTTCGCTAGACTGCATGCGATATCGCGTCGCGCGCTTCTCCTCTGGTACGTATTGGGCTTGCGCGATCTCCAGGATCGCCTTTGCAACATCGAGGTGACCACGCATGTAGGCCAGTGAGAACGGATTGTTCATTCGGTGGTGGACAGCAATCTGCAACGGCGGCTCGTTGTTCTGAGGGTCCCAAGAGACCAGAGTTAGGGCCTTGATTTTGTCGAGATCGCCAGACCATGCGGCTTCGAAAAGTTCGATGTACTTGCCCCTCCTCTTTTCCGTGACATCAGACACGCCGACGAAGTGGAAATCGTAAGAGAATTCGAGAACCTCCTTTGGTGGCTGCCACCGGCTGGGCATATGCCTTCGCGGCTCGCTGCGATTAGGATGAAGCTCAGTGAAGATTTTCCCACCGGATGAGACGAGAGTCTTTTTGACATCTTCAAGCTCGGAGATAGCTGCGTCTATCGCGGCCTCTTTCTCTTGGACACCTTCCAGGCCTGCAATGCGTGCCTTTTCCTTCTCATGGTCCTCGAGCGTTCGCTCGTTGCGCTTGTGGGCATTGAAGACATCCGTCCACACAGCAGCATGTTGCCATGTGCCTTGTTCGTACTGTTTTAGAACTTCTTCCATTCCAAACTTGAGCTCAGGGGGTTTCGCCACTGGGGGCTCGTACTTTCGCAGGCGTTGGAGCTGATCTTCGACGAGATCCAACACGGTCTGTCCGGTACCATAACCATATCCTGGGCTATGCAGAATCTGATGAGACTGTCTTGTCATCGCATTGACATCGGCGCCGCGCTTCAGTAGCTCTAGCACGATGGACGGGTTCGAAGATTGGATGGCGGTGATGATCGGCTGCTCAGTGCCTCTCTCGAAAATCTTCGTGTTGTCTTCAAATCCTCGCAGCTGATTTTCCATCCTGGGAGATTGTTTGGCTGACTTCAACCACATTTCGAAGTCAACCTGCGGCACTGCACCTGCGTCGAGAAGCTGGAGAACGAGCTTTACATCCCCTCCCTTGATTGCATGCTGAAGAGTCGAGTCCATCTGCTGCCAGCTGCTGAAGGCTAGATGATTGATGGAATTCTTCACACCAATCTTGTCGAAAGCCAGGAGCACCTCAACGAGCTCAGTAGCGTTCTCTTCCACAATGCGCTGGAATGCCGTTGATCCAGTCATATCGGCCTGAGCAGAGCTCGCACCGAGGCTCAGAATAGTCTTCGCCATTGACTTCGCCTTCTCGATTGGAAGCTTGATGGATAAAACCAAAGTCAGGATTGCGGCTGTCGGCTGCTTCTCCTCGTTCAGAAACTTGACAGGGAGCAAAATGTCCGCTCCGTATTCCTGGCAAAGAAGTCGGACTACTTCTTCGTGTCCACAAATGATTGCAAGATGCATGGCAGAACAAGGCGAGTCCCAAGCCACAACGTTGACATCGTAGAAGTCTGGGTCATCTTCCTTATCTTCGGGTACTGCTCCAGCGGGTGCGGAACCTTCATCTTTCTTGACTTTGATGAATGACCCAGTTGCCATGCTCTGTTGCTCGTCATCGCTGTCGGAACCAGCGTCGCTGACCATTTCCACGTCCGACTCGCTCTCTTCAGCAGATTCGTCTTCCTGGGAATGCACCGGCGCAGTGGATGCCGTCTTATCTTTCTGATTCTGAGCCTGCTTCTCCTCTTCTTCCGCCTCGTTGGCGGTACTCTTGTCCATGAGGATCTTGACAATCTCGATATCGCCTCGCTCAGCAGCCAAATGAAGTGCAGTTCTGCCGTCGGCTAGCCGCGCAACAAGTCGGGCACCGTGGTCGACGAGACACTTCACGACTTCCGCGGTAGAGCTTGTTACAGCGAGGTGGAGAGGCGTCCTGCCTGTGTGGTCGCGAGTGTTCGGGTCAGCGCCATCCTGAGACAGCCAGTCTTGAACATGTTCAAGCTCTCCATCAACAATATCTTGGCACAAGCGAGCGGTGTTGCCAATGTAGGCCATCTCAGTCCAGTCATCCTCAGTAAGAGGATTGAAAGATCCAATTTGCTGGGACAGGTAAGTAAAGGCCAAAACTCAGTCTAAAAGGTCAGTTGCGTACCTGTCTCCCTGGGTCATCCTGGAGGAAGGCAATTTTCCCAGAAACGTAGATCTTGCTCTCTTCCTCATGAATCGTTTTCTCCTCATCCGTTTCTGGCGTAGGACAGAATCCGCAACAGTCGTTCATAACATCTTCGAAACGTCCAAAGAAAGCAGGATGGCGATGCAGGTAGACCTCACGATCCTTAGGCTGATTCCATTCTGCATTGAGTAACAGGTCTCTTGTGTAACAGAGTTTCTCGATCTTCTTTGCGTGGAACTTGACGCCATAGGGGACCGTGAAGGTGTGGTAGTTAGACACCTCATCCTCGTTCACCCACTACAGATGTCGAACGTCAGCTGTCTATTGACACAGGATCATACTCTTGTAATACACACCTCGGCAACCTCATCCTCGTGATACTCTTTGATGTTGCCGGCAAGACGTCGAAAGTGGCGACGGTTCAGAGGCGGTCTTCCGCGTTCCTCGCGGCGCTTGGCGAGGTACAAATCTCTCGAGGACGCCGTTGGCAACCTTTCCAGGACGAGCAACCTCGCTAAGCCCAGAGTGCGCTGAAAACTCCTTTCGAAGATTGTAGGGTCAATGCGTGAGCGATCAAGCTCGGGCCAGTAGACTTCGAACCCCCGGTGGGAGTATTTTGACAGCCTGTTCTCGTACGACGGGCTCCGGCGCGAGAGGTCAATGTGGTTGATTTGAGTGATGTACGACTGCAAGGCTCTCGGGGTGCAGTACACCTGCTTGCCATCATAGGCAGCACCGGAGCAGTCGATGTCGAAGCCGGTGAGGATCTCCGAGACATTTTTGTAAATGCGCAAGACGATCTGGATATGACGAGTGGGATACTGGCTGCAAATTGTAATGGCATTCTTGGTTCGAACCGTCGTCGTCTCGGTCAGAATAGAATCCCGAATTCTAGCCTCAATCTGCTTGATCTTCTCAATGGCCTGCTCTTGGGTCAATCCGTAGATAAAAAGGTCCACATCGCTGGCGGGGCAAAACTTCTCATGATAGAACTCTCGTAGAGCTCTCTTGGAGTTACTGTAGCGCTCCGGAACAGGTAGAAGGGTGTTGACAACAGACGAACCGGAGGCGACGACGTTGCTCCAATCAAGATCAACAAGCGATGACTCCGAAAAGACATTGAAATTGTGCTGGAACTCCTTGAGCGACTGGACAACGGCAGGCGAACCGTTGGAACGCCTCTGCTCATCGGGAAGCGTCATGACAAACCGGTCCTTGTCAGCTTGGGGCTCAGCATCCAAGTTTCTGGCACGAATCTTGATGTCGGACTTTTCGCCATCAGTGAATAGGGGGAAAATGTTGAGATGCTCGTTCTTGAGAAGGTCATTGTCGGGCTCTTGGGCATAAAGCTGTCGCAACTGAGCCTCGAATCGCCTGTACGGCTCGAGAAGTTCGACCATGGAGCGATCTGGACTCTCGGCGATGTATCGTGCCAGCTCGGCATGAGGCACCGGCACCTTGGGGAGCTGGAGTGCAGACATTATGGGTAGTTGTCGCAAAATCAAGAAGTGGAAAGACTGCAAGGAAAGGTAACCAGGTAGGTGTAAGGGACGTCAATGGTGGAGTGGCCTCAACTGCGCAGAAGAGGGCGAAGTTGTTGCTGAGGGGAGATGTTTGTGGAGGACTTCATTTCTCCCCAAAAATTGGGGACAAGAACTTCGAGTCTTATACACAATCAATTGACGCTTTGTTGGGACTCACATCCAGGCAGGTGTCTGGAGATGGCTCATGCCTACCTAGAGAAGTGGTCCTTTGACGTGGGCTGAAGCGCGTCTTGGAGTGACGCTAGAGGCTTTGTTGCCTGGGACGGCCGACACGAGATCCCGTGACTGGCAAGCATCTCCCAGAAATGGGCGAAGGTGTGTCACAGTTGCCTGGCCGAGGTTGGGACCGATTTCTGAAGGATGCGGTTGTCCCCAGTCACAAATTTAATGCTGGCCTCTGTGTGGTGGAGGATGCAGCTGCTGCCTCCAGTTCGTGCTGCCAGGATCCAAGCAGCACTGGCCCGAGCTCGCACCTACTGTGTACGGCCAGCCCATGCAACACAGAGGTCGGTAAGCAACAGATACCAGCCTGTCAGAATCCAATAGAAAGAAATAGGGGCATCGGCTTGCGGCAATGAACTGATCATCGAGTAAGCAGGCACAATGGATCTTGCAACCTGGCGGGGCTGGCTGGCTCGCATGGCTGGCATCAGCACCGTTATGGCCTGTTCAACTGAAGTAGTGAGAATCTTTTGTTTTTTTTCTGTATGTGGTATCAATTTCATCGCCCTTCCAACCAACCTTTAACCCCGTCAAAAGCAAATCACAGGGGTATAAAACAAGTAAAATTCAAAACCAAAGAATGACAGGAATCAAAGCCCACGCCACACCACACTTTTCCAACCAGTCCCCGAGCGACAACCTTTTGTTTCCTCCTACTTCATTCGATTGAGTCCGCCGCAACGTAGTGGCCAGTTGGTATTGGCACACTGCCTCAAGAGGAGGCATGTGGTGTTTGCGTAATCGGTGACGGCCCCATTTTTCAATATACGTAGACCGATCTCTTGGGTATGAGTGCATTTTCCCACGCAACAGTCATGAGCCGTCCCTGAACGCCGTGCTTGAAAGCCAAGAATAGCAATTTGCATAAGAAGATAAAAATAGTGGCCTCGTGCCACAAAAGACCCCTGAGTTGATGGAATTGCCATGTCCTGGGAGCCGATATTTTTGGCCAGTTCTAGTGTCGCCAACGGGGCTTATTGTCCTTGTCCTTGTCCTTGTCATTTGAGGCGGTACTATTCCCTCTCTTGAGCCCGAACCCGAGCCTCGTCCCAAAGGAAGATGGCATGGGGCTTTCTCGACCAGGTGCACTCTCTTCTTTCTTGAATCTTGGCTGCGGCAGCAGGCTGCCCCGCCGATTTGTAGTGGCGAGAGAGCTCGCCGGGCGCTGGTACATCCCGGGGACGGTGGTCTGAGGCGGCTGTAATGTTTTGCGCCGTGTCGACGGGCCTTCGGGTCGGAACTTGGAAGTCGGCTGTTGGGCGTATGGACCGGGGCCGGGTGCAGCCAGGCGGTCTCTAAAAGACATCTTGCTGGCGGGCTTGGACGGTGTGAGGTCTTGACTCGGAGACGAAGGCTCAGCTCGCAAGGGACTGCGCATCATAGGCAGCTTGGAGCCGATAGGAGCAGCAAGGGACGAGTGCGAGCGCACAGGGTTAGGTGTCGTCTTTGCATATGGGCTTGGGGTGCTGAGTGTGAGAGGCTTGAAGTTATGGCCAGTGTCGACATTGTTGGGATGGGCGTAGGCATTCCACTTGGGTCGCTGGGCCATCGTCGAGGCTGGCCTCGGTATGCTGGCCGCGTACCGGTTTGTAGTAGGCGTGGCTGCGCCTTCGCGTTTTGGTGTCGAGAGGCCGCTGACAGTCGACAGCCTTGAGACGGGCTTCCGAGGAATGCTCGGCGTATTTGTTGCCGATACAGAACGTCGCCCGGGCTGCAGGTGCCCACTCACACTGCTCGATGAGCGACGTGTGCGAGTGGCCATGCTGGACTTTCCTGGCGTCCTCGTATCTATTCCCAGCCCAGACATGATCACTGAAGAGGGTGGGGAGCTTTGAGGCGTCTCGACTCCGCTTCCAACGGTAGATGCCATGTCGTTCGACAGCATGCTCGAGATGGAGTCGCGCAGATGGTTGCCTCTCTTGTCGGCGTGGAGTTCGTCCAGCGTCAAGTCCATCTCCTTGATCTGATTCTTCAGGTCTGCCCATTTCGCCTGCATCTCGCAGTGCAGCCTCAAGATCTCACCATTGACCGTGAGCCGGTCTTTCACGCCCCTGTCAATGATGAACAGGACGCGATCGATTGCTGGACCATAGTGCGTTTTCTTGGCGTCAAAGCTCTCAATCTTCTTGAGCAGCGCAGGCTGATTCGTCAAGTGCATACGTGCGTCTACTGCTTCCCCGAGCCTGGCCACACTGCGCTCCACGGATTCCATCATCTTCTGGGCCTGCCGGGCTGCACCGCGGAACACGAGCACCCATCTGTCTTCTCCAAGCTCCTTGCGCAGCCCCTCTGCGTCCTTCTCCAGTTTCCTGTAGCTGGCGTCGAGGTCTTCCCTTCGCATTTCCAGCTCATCGCAGGCACTTGGGAAGGACTTTTGGGCTCGGGCCTCGAAGACAGACAAACGCATTGGCAGGAAGTCCAACGATGCCCTGAGCGGTTGCATCCTGGCAAACAACGCGAGAAGGCCGGAGTCGTCCTGAGAGATTGTGGGTCCACCAGGGGACGTAGGGCTGGCGGGAGAGCCAGTTGAGCTGAAACGTTTGTTAGCAGCAGCCTTTGCCCGGGTTGCTGCCGGTGGAGTCTCTTCCGCGATTGTCGCCAGATCACCAATGTCTACCGCGTCGCCATTTGAAATCGCCATGGCTGACTTGTGTCGGCGTTCCTCCATTTCGAAGACCAAGCGACTCAGCTCGTCCAGCTCGGTCTGTATCTCACCAAGCACCACGTTCCAAAGCTCTTCCCACTCCATGGCGATCTCGACCTGGCCGCGGACGCTACGGAGCGTTGTGCGTATGTTGGTCCATTCCTCCGTGATGGCCTCCATTTGAGTGACTGCTCTGGTGAGATCGTCTGTAGAGACATGTGCGATGTCTGTGCGACCCTGTAGATCCTCGATAGCGGTCACGTAGACATTGATCAGCATCTCGAACCGTGTTGTCGCCTCCTCCACCTCCTCCAGGCCCTCGCGGCCACCGGCTGCAGACCACTCGACGTCATCGTCGCTGTCGAGTCCCGCAATGACCTCCGAGGCCTTGTAGATCCAACTCCGAATTTGTTCGGCGGCACCTATTAATGCTTTCACAGCCGCATGGGCGGTAGGGATCGCTGCTACCTTACCAGCAAGCGACTCGGCGTCCGGCAGCTGCAGTGATGTCAACTGCGCAAGCTGGTTCGCGAAGGAAGCGCGCGAAATAGTGTATATGGAGCCAGGGCGTTGCAGCCCTAGCGGGTTGAAGTAATCATCAGGGTTGAACGGCTGCGATGAGATGGGCGGCGTATCCTTTTCCGGCACGGGTGGCGGGCTCTCTTCGGGTGACGGGAGCGGTCTCGAGTCGCGGTCAAGGTGTTCCTTTCTCGTGAGCAAAGTAACCTTGGTGCCATTGCCGTTTGTGTGATCGGGTAGACGGAACTTGTTCGTATCCATGGTGGGGGGTTCGGCCGTCTCGAGTTCCGTGAGCAGCTCGGAGTGGTCGTCCGAGCCCGGGCTGTCGAGGATCTTGATGAGTGGGATTCTGGCGTCCCCAGGAACGTCGTCCTCGGGGGTGACGGCGTCCTTGTTGGACTTGGACGACTTCAGGCTCGCCTTGGAAGGGATGCGGACGACGCCCTTCCAGGGGCGACCCCTGCGTTCTATGGCGAGTTGTCTTGAACGTTCCTTGTGATACTCGTCGAGTTGTCGGAGCTGATCCTCAGGCAGGCGGCCAATGTCGCGTTCTTTGAAACCAGATGGTTGTGAGGTTTTCCTCGGGGTTCCGAGGCCGAGGGCTTTTAGTCGCGCAGCGAGGCCGGGAGCTGGTTTTCGTGGCTGGTGAATTGGGAACTTGTTGGTGTTGTTGTTGTTGTTGTTGTTGTTGTTGTTATTGTTGGGTGATGAGGTGACGTCGACGGTGGGCTTTCGGCGGGACGAGGTGTGGTTATTTGTGGACTGGTGCGGTGTTTGGGTAGAGATTTTGGGGCTGTTGTTGACGCTGTCGGGCTCGGGCTCAGGCTCAGGCTCAAGCGCAGGGGCAGGTGCAGGTGCAGGCTCGGCAGCGGGAGCGGGAACGGTGGAGGGCGAAACGAAGCCGTTAACGCCGCCGTCATCGATCAGTGGGCCCAACCAGGATAGATCGCTAGACACGTCGGCGGTGTTCGATGTGTTCTCATTGGCCGCGGCGCGTTCGTGATGCCGGCCAGTCAGCTGTGGTGATTGAGGCGCGTCTGGGCCGTCTGGGCCGTCCCGGTGCAGGTCGTGTTGTGACACCGGCTTATCGGCGGAGGCAGAGGTCGGCGAGGGGAACGACGTCGCTTGGGGTGTTTCCACGGCGGGGTGCTCGCTGAGCTGGACAGGGCCGGTGAGTAGGCTAGGCATTTTAACTGCCTTCTATCCTAAGCGTGGGAGAATATGGGCACGGCTCCCTCCCGGAGACTATGGCTGGGGCGTTGGAGACAGCGCAAGCCTGTCCCAGCCTCCCGTTCCCAAGGCAGGGCAGCGCAAGGGTTTCGAAACCTTAGGTCAGGGCGCGATTGGTACGGCAGCGTCTGGCTTGCAGCCTATTGGGCGGGATAGCTGCGAAATGATAGCTGCAAATGCCAGATACTCCTGCATGCCCGATGCAGTCCAGCTGTCGAACAATAACTTGTCGTTTAATGGGTGCACTTGCTGATGGCTGTCGTCTCCCGTCTCACAATCCTGTCCTGATCTGTTCTGTGCTGGGCTTCTGGAGCGAGGATGTGCCTGTCGTGTGTCGTTGCCAAGAAACTACCGTCTAAGTTTGCTCGATCACAGGTGTCGATGCCGATGCCTACCGGATGGGATGTTCGCTGCGCGGACTGGCTGGGCTGGATGGGGTGCTGTGGGGGGTACTGCGGGATCCTTGGAGCGAGTTGGACTGCTTCCTGCTGCGATTGGGGGGACGCAGGACGATTGATGGACGGCAGCGGTCGTGCGCCTGCAGTAGTGTGCAGCTGTGCACTCCCGAGATGCTAATGCGGATGCGTTGACGCCAGACCAGGACGGTGGTCGTCAGGACTTGAAGGTGATGTTGTTTTGGTCGTTTGTTGTGTGTTGGGGGTCCACAGGTGGCTCGATTTGAGCGGTAGGACGGTGGTTCAGCTCGTGCTGCGTCTCCTGCTGCTGGTTTCTCTTGCTGGAATCGGAAGTCCCTGTTCTGAGCAGGAGAGGGAAGTGGAGGAAGGGAGGTCCACGGTACCCAGGAGGGAAGAGGGGAGAGGCCTCGTCCAAAAGTTTAATGAGGACGAGCAGGTGCTGTGCTGCGCTGCGGTACGGATTCAGCGTTGTCGAGCCCCGGCGAAGGACAAAGTGCAGGCCTCGACGAGGTGGTGGTGGCCTGGGTATGCAGATTGGCAACTGCGACTTGGCCAGGACAGGGTGCAGGCGAGATGATGGGCGATACCCTTTCCCTACAGGAAATGCGCAGTACTGTGGTAGCCACGGTTGTGACCGGTCCAGTGTTGCAGTAGGCTGGAAAGAATGGCTGCTATCCCGTACCAGATCCGATCTTGGTGTGTTGCATTCACTCAATCTCTTTTCCTCGTCTCCTTCTCCCTCGCTGGTCCATTCGTCGTCCCCCCCCCCAGCCGGCCGGCCTTTCACAAGCCGCCGTGATGAGATGAAAGGGAAACCTGAAACGGTTAGGCCAAAGTGGGCTCCTGGTTTCGCATCTGTCTTGGTGTCCCGAGGATGGGTCAAGGCAGGTCACCAACAACGAGACGACGACTCGGCCAATCCCCTCCTAACTACGACCATCTGTGTGTGCGAGCATGTGCACTTGCTATCTGGATGGTATTTCTCGTGGCCTTCTCTGACTGCTTGATGCAGAAGCTAGGCGGCAACATACCGTGGAGGCACGACAGGCCAGTACACCAGTGTACATGTGGAGGTACACATCTGGTGCCCGCTCTGTTCCAAACATAGGCAATCAATCAATCGCAGACCCGATGGGGACCCTCATTCAGGGTAGGGTCAATCACCGACCGGCGTGGTGGCCCCATCCCACCAGTTCGGTACTGTGTGCTGTGCCTGTGGTAAATTTGGAACCTCATCACGGCCTGGCAGCTGGTCCCTGCTCCTCCCACGACCCCGGCTGTACTTGGGCGAGACCCGTCGAGTAGCCACTAGCCACGAGGTAGGCAGCCCCACGGCACGGTAGACCTTGGGGCAACGCAAGCAGCACCTTCACATATGCAGTATAGTGTGCTGTGGTGCAATTAATGCACGCCGGCGAGGAAGCGCAATGACTACTCCACGGCCTCTGCACGCCGTTCCTCCCGATCTCCCGACCCATCCGGGTGTTTTCTGCAACCTTGGACGGTGATGACCAAAGGGCTGGAGGACCGAGGTGTCGACTCAGGGTTCCCACGAGCCAGCCCCCGCGTGACCCGGCCTCTGGATGCTCAATAGTGGGTGTCCACCGTTGAGCTGGATTGAGCTGAACAGTCAGGGATCGGCTTGACGGATGGAACCGAAATTCGAAGTGCAACACGCGTGCCGCCCTTTGGAGACTGTGTATGTGGGGATGTATTTCCAGCAATCTCGGCCTTCGTGTTGATGACGACAGGGACACAATACAGTGCCAGCCAACCGCTGTGTCCTCCCAGCATGAGAATGGGAGTCTCTGCAGGAAGGAAAAGATGGGAGTGCACATCCAGGCCTGCATGGCCAATTTCTCGTCAAGCCTCGGGAGGCGGGATTGATCGCTGTCAAGAGACGGACTAGTCGTCCACGCTACCGATTACGTAGATGTATGGTTGGACAAGATTGTCACTAAGGAGCCTTAGCCAGGCACAATGTGCGCCCCGGCATGCGAGGGTCGGCTCGTTGCAGACGGGGGCACACGGGGCACACACCAGTCTGAGCCGACAATGCTACCAGCCACGCCGGTCCTCCGCTGCTGGCGAGTGCCGACCGCGACGTGACCGGTAGATAACCTACCTTGGTAGAGAGCTCCTCTCACGCACAGTAGTAGCACAGGAGGGGACTGACTGGTGTGCACGACTGTCTTGAGGCAAGGCTGGCGGCCAGCAGCCGGACCCCGAGCTTATTGGCTGCCTCGTGAGGCCCCCGGTCTCGTTTGATTACTGTGACGGAGGCGCCATTCCATCCAATTCCACGGTAATTCTAGATGTCCAGGGCTCATGATGATCAGCATTGGCGGTGTTGCCCGGGCGGTAGGCATCGCACTCGGGCAGCCCAGAGAAGCCATGAGCCGGCCTTGACTCGTCCTGCGTTGGTACAGCCGATTGTCTTCTGATCGATTGGGCCAGGACGTGCATACGGCAAAACGGTCGGTTGACAAGCCGAAAAGTTTCGATTGGCCCCGGGTGCGCAGCCTCGGGACCCTTCGAGCTTGCCGTGCAGCTGCAGTTGCTCTCGAGGCCGAGGCAAGACGACTGGAGAGGATCATGACACGACCGCGTTATCGGGAGACGAGGGCAGCCATGGGTGGTTTTATCCGGAGAGGCCGTAGGACGTGGGTGGGCAGTTCATCAGCCCAACAAGGCCAAGTCTGCCCGGAGCCCGCGTGGCCGAGAAGACAGAGAACAGCAGACAAAGGGAAGAGACAGAGGACATGCGAGAGAGGCGTCACCCAAGATTCAACGCGTCCACCGCACTGCCACTACAACGTGTCCTGTGCTGATGAGGGCCCCGTCCAGACGTGTCCAGCACACAGTACTGTGGTGACAGTAATTCTGCGGTGCGGTGCTGGCCTGTTTCATCAGCGGCGCGGCCGAATCGGGGCATTTCTAAGCCTGATTGTTTTGGATTGATCTGAACATGGAGCTCTGAATCACGACCCCATCCAGCTCCACATTGCCCCAGGGCCCCAGGCAAGCCAGGGCAGCGCTGGCTGGCACCGCAGGGAAGGGTTCGCCGATGGCTCCGTGACCTGCCAGGCGGAGGACAAAAGTATCCGTGCACAGCTAAGGTGAGTTTCTTCACAGTTGAGTTATCAGCTTATATATCAACCAGAAATAGGAATATAAGCTATCAAAAGACATCAACATATTCTTCGTTCAATTCTAAATAAGCTGATAATAATAAATCTTACCACATGCTTGGTGGTTGTTGTGTGAAATGTGATGAAAGACGAAGAGTTTTGGTGGTGCTAACGCTTATGCCCGGATACTTTTGTCCTCCGCCTGCCTGCCCAAGCTGCCGTGGCCAGCGCCCAAAAGCCGTTGCGGATCCATGCGTGTGCTGGTGGCCCCCCTTGCAATAAGCAATCACGCCCCCCTTCCTCACGCCTGACGTCCATGCCCCACCCTCGCTTCGTCTCACGAGCAATTCTTGGGGCCATTTCACTTTCTCAGACAAGACTGCCTGCCTCAATCTCTCATGTCCGCCTGTCCGTCCGTCTGTCTGCCTTTGCACCTGCACCTGCCTTTCCCATCTCTCCTTATTATTATTATTGTTGTTTATTATATTGTCATTATTACAGACTTCATAGTGTGTGTGTATACAGCCTTCATTCTTTGCCTGGCCGCTCGAGACCCGCATCTACCAGGAAACAGAGTCGCACAATCGGTTCCTACCCGGGCTTCTCTATCTGCACGCCATCCCGCCCACCTCGGCCTGTGGTCTGCCATTTCGTTGCTGGGCAAATCGGCCCCTTTTTATTTACTTTATCCCCCCCGGCTCGTGAGGCACCGAGTTCCAGTCACTGGTCGCGCCTCGAAACACGTCACCTACCCGTCCTCTTTTTTTTTTACTACCTCCTCCCTCTTTCCCCTCTCGAGCTCTCTGCCTTTCTGGATTTGCTGGCACATCGACCAAAACTCGCGAGACCTCCAACCCTGCTGGCATTTGTGTACTGTGGTTAGCTTCACTGCTCACCATCCTCCAACATACACATACATCCCCCACCCACCCAACCCTTGCCAACCCTGCCCGCCTGCACCACAGGCCCGCCCACTTCCAACATGGCCGCCACCCACCGCGATCGATCTCAGACCCCTCCTCCCGCCGTCAAGCCAAGTGCTGCCCTGGGAGCAGAACTCGCAGACTTTGACGACATATCCCCACGCTCTGTCTCGGCAGCTTCCACTGCCTCGTATGGCTCACACTCCACCCGGGCGTCCATTGGCAGCGACTCGTCCGGCTCCACCGCCAGCCGCCACTCCTCAGCCAGCTTCCTTGCTACCGCCAGAAATCCAGCCCTCAACCTGGCCGCTACAGAGAATGTGCGGCACTCGACAGGAAACTTTGGCGTGGTCGGCCGGCCCGTCCCGAGGAAGAGAGGCTACATGAGGCCCACGGGCACCGACTTTGCAGCTTCCGCGAGGAGCAGGGACAGTGTGTTGAGTCTTGGCAGCATCGCACATCTTCAGTACTACTTCGCCCGCACGGGGCTACTGGACGGGAAGGGCGCCCAGCTGGCCCGCAAGAACAGGGCAGCAAAGGCACAGACACTCGACTTCAGTAGCCTGAGCTCGTTCGACTTTGCAACAGCCTCTGGCAACACACCGAGGATCGTGACGTCGGATGCCGAGTCGGGCTACTTGGGCACGAGCCCGGACATGGGAGGCTCGCATTTTGGTATCGACATGACCGACAGCCCCACAGCCGACGACGACGAGGGAGAGCTTGACTTTGACGAGTGGGAGGAGCCAGACCCCAACGTCCTGCCACCCACAACGAGCACGTACAAAAACAGGGAGAAGCCACTTCCCAAGCCGCCGTCCATCCGCCAGCTCAAGGCCGACCTGAGGACGGCCCTGACCATGGCAAGGGAGGCAGTGGAACACGCCAAGAACAACAGGGTCAACCCGTACGAAGGGGAGAGCCGGTCGCGGGCGACATCCAACGTCTCCGTCACCTCGCTGACTGACTCGCCCACGCCGCCATCGCACGCGCGCCAGCTCTCCAAGGCAACGGTCCAAGCGCCCGGCTGGTTCGAGATCCAAGGCATGCACGTGCTGGATGTCATGACCCTGGCCATCCGTGCCGCAAAGGTCTACTACACCTCGCACGACGCGCCCGAGCGGCTCGACTCGATCAAGCCGGAGAAGGAGCTGCGCAAGGAGCTCTTCAACGTCATGGAGATGCTCAAGCGCATGGCGACGCGGGACTTCCAGGGCGGCATGCGGGACGACGAGGTCAAAATCATGGAGGAGTGGACGACGGGGCTGTTCCAGATGCTCAAGGAGGAGGAGGAGCTCGAGACTGCCGAGGCCGAGGAGCGCGCCAGCTGGACGTGGCTCAAGGATGAGGACTGGCCCGCGGGCACCGAGGTGCAGAGGGAGCACGCCTTTATTCTCAGCATGCTGGACGGGCCCGACAACACGACCAGGGCCCCGGCCCCTGACGGCAGCATCATGGAGGTCCCGGCGCTGCCCGAGTGGGTGCCAATCGACCGCTCCAAGGCCCTGGAGGATCAGGACCTGCCCACGCCGTTCCTGCTGAGCATGCAGAACGGGCTGCGCCTGGTCCAGCTGCACAACGCCGCTGTGCGTAAGTCGCGCCGGCGGTTCGGCGCGATCGGCACCTTCCACACCGACACGCAGAAGCCCTACCGGTGCGCTGACAACATCCGCTACTGGGCCAAGGCCGCCGAGCTGAGGTGGGAGGTCTCTGGTCTCCAGTTCGACGCCCTCGGCGTGGTCTACAACAGCCGCTCCGACGTCTGGGTCCAGTTCGAGGACGCGCTGCTCGCCTGGTGCCGCAAGGTCAGGGAGGAGATCACGGCCGACCTGTCCCGACCGCCCACGAGAGTCGGGCCCCCGGCGTGGCTGCCCATGAAGAAGCAGCCGCTTCCCCAGGGGGAGCTGCTGACGGAGGAGTAAAGGGGATAGATCTGAGCCACGTCTCCGGCAGATGGGCTCGTCGACCGACTTGCAAATTTTCTTTTTTCAGTCACACATTCGCTTCTCCTATCAACGCGCAGAGCGTTTGCGGCATACTACAAAGCTTTAATTGCCACGTGCCGACGCTCTACGACAGAATCAGCATTGCACTGAGAGAGACCTCGGCAATCACACCATCTCACAAGAACGAAATTTTTTCAGACGGCGGGAAATAACAAATTCCGCTTGGAATTTTCAATGTCAACTTCATGTGGCACGCGGATCATCTTTGACCAGAAATCACAACACCCACGAGACCCATATCGGGAGGTCAGGCCCCATAACATCACACAATCTTACATTCGCTGCATATAATTTGTTTTTAATCTTCATCCCTGTGCGGACACACACGCCTCGGTCGGAATATGCTTCACTTACGAAGGAACTTGTCGTTGGCTTTTGGTGGGGGGAGGTTGTCCTCTTTTTCTTCCGGGACAAACAAGGCGCGGACGGTTTTGGGAGTAGGCGTGCCATCAGGGTTGCAAAACTACTTGCCGGGTTTCTTCTTCTTTCTTCGTTTCTGCCCCCCTTTCATTCATTTTATCACAATATCGACAACACCAAATTGCATAGCGGAATTCCACTGCCTTCAGAAAAAAAGAATTGGCAGCTTTTGGGAGAAGGGGAAAGGGAAAGGGAAGGTCCTGCTGCCTCCAAAAGGGGGCAGACAGCACACCACCCATCAATTCAAAACGAAATCCTTGTCTTGTTTTTTCTTTTGTGCCCTCACAGACAGGATTATTCGGGATCTTCAGCCCATCATATACCCGCAGTCTACTGCAAGTCTAATGGAAAGATTACCATCGATATTGGTACTTTACTGATCTTCATACACCTCGTCTTCTTTCACAATGTGCTGTGCTCTTCCTGGATCTGTCTCTAGATTGATGCAATAGCAGATATACATATCTGTATGAGTGAGTCTCTTTCGCTTATAGTAATGCATGCCACACTGGTGCCAACCAACGCCAAAACCCTTCCTATCATGTAACTTAAGCCAGAGCAATGCAATGCAGCGTAGTCAACACACGCGCCGATGCCTTCCTAGTGCGCCATGACCAAAGCGCGCATATACGTGTATACCCCGATTCCACCGCCCAAAACATCCCAACTACCAGCATCTGTGGTCTCGTCTGGGAAAACGATCAAAATGGCATCACAGATATCCCGCTCCCGCCCCCACCCCTCCCCCCGGCGCCCGGTCTGGAACCACCCCTACCCGCCCCAGACTTGGAAGACCCACCGCTGGTCCTCCTGCCCTTGCCCTTGGAGACCCCGCCGTACGACCGGCCTCCTCCGCCCCGGCCACCGCCGCCGCCGCCGCCCTTGCGGTAGTAGCTCTTCTTGGAGCCGCCCCCGTGCGATCCCCCCCTCTTCGAGGTGCCGCGGCCGCGGGACGACACGGGCCCAGAGTCGTCGACCTGCGTCGTCGCCGCGAAGCGCTCGGACCAGCTGCCCAGCTGGCTGTTGATGGGGTCGTCGGCGGCGCCGCCGCCAAAGTATTTGGACGGGAGCCCCGGGTCCTCGTAGTCGTCGTCCTCGTCGTCATCGTCGCTGACGAGGTCGATGATGTCGCTCTGCGGCTCCGCGGCGCGGCGCGCCGACGACGGCCCCGCCGTGCCGGGTATGGTCGCCATCGCGCCGTCGTTGCCTTGGCCCATCATCTCGCTGTAGTTGTCGTAGAATCGCATGACGACGGGGATGAATTTGGTCCCGAACTTGTCGACATTCTCTGCTTTGATCCCAGGTATGCGGCGCATTTGATCGACCGTCGTGGTCCATCTGATGGCCATCTGGCGGAGCTGGGTCTCGGTGAAGAGGGGCCGGCGGAAGCCCTTGTTGTTGCGCAACTGTTCTTCCAGGTTTTTGGCTTCGTCCAGGAATGCTGCCACAATTACGCTGTGAACATCGTCCAGCTCACCATCGTCGGTTATTTTTGAGATGGGTGGGCCTAGTTCCTCGAGCGTACGCTGGCGCCGTGATTTGATGGCCGTCTTGCGAACTGGCTCAAAGTAATCCTCCTCGTCATCTGGCACACAGAAATCGTCCTGTTCGTAGCCATTGTAGTGGAGAACCGCCTCAGGCTCGAGTTCGTTATGCTCATCGTCTTCAGCTATAGCTTCCTCGTCAAAGAAGTTTGCAACGGCTTTGCCCTTTCTGGATTTTCCAGCAACACGGCGTACTGGAGAAGACACCAACGTTGACGCCGGTCTGGCCAGCTCTTCGTGCTCGTCTATTGCGGATTTCCCCCTCGTGGGTTTCTTCTTGGTAGTCTTGGCCGGAGCGCTCTTATCGCCGCCGGTTCGGACCACTACTTCAAGCTTCCGACCTCCGGACAAGAAACTAGCTGCCTCGCGACCGAGCTGTAAAAAAGTAAGTTGCTATCATGCCAAATGGATATGCGAGGGATACTTACGATGAAGTATTGGATGGCTATTCCGCCGCCGCCGACCCGGTTCTCTTCATCCAAGGCCCCCTCCGCCGCCAGTCTGACAATGACACTGCTCACTTCAGGCTTCTTGAGATGCCTTGCAATGCCATGGAATGACTGCGCGTCTTCGTCTCCATCGGCCTTCTTTGTTCCCCTGAGCACGTCGGTGCACTGATTCAAGGTCAAGCGCGTGTGGTACATGACAGCCTCCAAGGCCGCCACGGCATATTTCGTCCTGTCTGCGACCTCAAAAGTCCCGCCTATCCTGCAGTTGTCGCACGTTTTCTCGCACTTGTCGCGGGCAAATGATTCGCCGAAGTAGTGAAGAAGCTGGCTGCGACGACAATCGCGCGAGTTCTCGCAGAACATAACAACACGATTGAGCATTTCTTTCTGGCGTTCCTTTTGCTGGCGATTGCCGTCTCCATCGTCGATCATTTTCCTGAGGCTGTGGATGTCGCCGTGGCCAAAGAACAGGATGCAGTCCGATGGCAGTCCATCGCGGCCAGCTCGGCCGGTTTCTTGATAGTAGCCCTCCAGACTCTTCGGGAGGTAATGGTGTATCACAAAGCGGACGTCTGGCTTGTCGATGCCCATACCAAAGGCGATGGTGGCAACGACGACTTTTACCCGGCCACTCTGCCAATCTCGCTGCACCTGGGTCTTTTCCTCTGTCTGCAAGGCCGCATGGTAGTGTTCAGCCCTGATGCCGCGTTCCGTCAGCTTCTTGGCGATATTTTCTGTCTGCTTCCTTGAGAGAGTGTACACGATGCCCGTCTTGCCAGGGAATCTTTCGTTGATGATGTCGGCAATGCGTTCAACAGGCTGCTTCTCCTTGGGCCGGATCTCGTAGTAGAGGTTTGGGCGGTTGAAGCTTTGTGAGAAAACCGTACACCCCTCCATGTCAAGATTGTGCTTAATGTCAACTATGACATTGTTGGTCGCTGTAGCCGTCAGAGCCATGACTGGTACGCCTGGATAGTTGCGCCGAACTTCGCCAAGCATCTTGTAGTCCGGCCTGAAGTCGTGGCCCCATTGACTGACACAATGTGCTTCATCGATGACTAGACGAGCCAGCTTTTTGTTTCTCCACAAGGTCATCAAGCCGTTGTTGAATGCTGTACTCTTGCTGAGCATTTCGGGCGTGACGTAGAGAAGCTGTACATGATGCTCCGGATTTCTCAACTTGAAGCTTTGCAGGATATCGTCCTTCTCCCGCCTGTCTGTATCGCCACTGAAGGCTTTCGCCACGATGCCCCGGGCCGTCAGGTGATCGACCTGGTCCTGCATCAAACTAAGCAGAGGGGTGACAACAATAGTCACTCCTCGAGTCTTGCCACTGTTGATGACAGCGGGCAGCTGGTAGCACAGAGACTTTCCACCACCTGTTGGCATGAGGACAAACGCGTCCTTGCCATCTAGAGTGGCGTTGATAGCCTCGAGTTGGTTGTGTCTAAACCCTTCCAGGCGAAACCTGTCCTTGAAAGCCCTCATCAAGTCACCGGACCAGGGAAATTTCAGCAATTCCTGAGGTATCTTGGGCTTTGGCACTTGCTTGCCAAGCTTCTTGGATGTGGCCTTGACTCTTGCTGTGCTACTCGTGTTTCCAGACGTCTCGGACAGGACTGATCGCGCACGTAGGTTACTCCGATTCTCGTTTGAAGATTGTCTCTGCTCGAAATCCTCGGCCTCTTCAGCCATTGCCACCATAGCTGCAAGATCGTCGTCACCATCGCCATAATCACTGTGGTTCTCTTGTCGGCGCTGTTTGAATTTCGCAGGGCTCTTGGACTTCAGTGCGGCAGTACCTCTTACTGAAGACGGTACGTGAGCCCTGGTATCGGTGTTATACGGTTGTGCCCAGAGGTCCTCATCGTCGTCAAGTAAATCCTCCATGTCCAGATCGTCTTGCGCTGCGTGAAAAGGCTTCGAGACACTGCTGCTCCCCATGTTTCGTGATGACCGTGGGCCTTCATGCCTGAATTGTGGCACAGGCGGCTTGACCACCTCTGAAGGGCCCCCAAGACTTGCAAGTCTTGGCTGTTGTCTTGGTGCTGCTGCGAGTGGTTGAGTTTGTTTGACGACTTGAGAAAGACACTCCGGTATCAAAGTGGTGTCTCTTGAAGATGACGGTGTTACCTTGGCTGAAGTTGCCTTTTCGCTCGGGTCGGATGGTTCAGGCTCTTCGGGTGGTGGGTCTGGAAGGTCGTTGAACATAGCGGGTTTGGTAACGCCTGCGGCCACGAGTATTTGCTTCAGGCCTCGCTCTTTCTGCTCAATCTCCACGTCCAACTCTTCTACTCGAGCTTCGGTCTCAGTTGTGTCTTCGTCAGCATCGTATGCCATGCCGATCTGAGTCACGAGGTCCTCCTTCTGTGCTAAGAGGACCTTGTAAGCCTCATGAGAAGCCTTTAGATCCGATAGAGCTTTCTTCTCCTTCAACAGCGGCTCCTTCTCTTTCTTCACTTGTGATCTCCGCTCAGGAGGCCATTTCTCGCGAAGCGACCTCGCAAAATCAGCTGAGTTTTTGGCCAACTTCTCGTTGACCAGTCTCGTAAGAAACCGCAGGATGTGTGGCTTTTCCAGGAACAGATCCATGATGAGCGTTGCACCTTCCGTCTCTGAGCTGTGGGGATCCATCCTCGCTGCAATGCCAGCTGGCTTCTGCCCATCAGCGGAATCATCGATATCCATGGCGTCGGGCTGAGCTAGAGGTTGCGAGCTTCTGATGACGACCTCGCTTTCAGGTGCCGATGAGGGTCGCCGTCGTTCAGGTCCTGACTCGTGGCCATTTTCGATAGGGGTTTGCTGTTTTGCCCCGTTCGGGACATGCTTCTGTTTCGAAAAAGAGATTGCTGCATCATTTATAGAAGGTACATGTGAATTTTTTCGTGAAGGAGGCGTCTGGAATTCCTCATCGGAGTCCATGATGATATCTCCGCGTCCCCGCCGGCGGGACATTTGAGGACTTGGACTCCATGCGAAGCCAATGCCATCATCCGAGAATTCTTCATCCTTGCCCACAGGACTTTGCAGCAGCTGTTTCAAGTCTGTTTTCATGGGGCTACATAGACTTGGCCGTCTGGCTGGTTCCTCCACAGACTCCACCTCGAACGGCGACTCGGGTTTGGCAATGCTTTGAGGACCAACCCGACTTGGTGTTTGCGCGATGCTGCTCGACGGTCTGTGTATTCGCGTCTCTGTTGTGCTCACTGTCTGCGTGACAGTCCGCTGTGTGAGAATTGTAGCGTCCGGAGAGGCCAGGTGCGGCTTGGGTGGACTCCTCCTGGCCGATTGGGACCCAGCAGCACGACGCTTAACCATTGCCGGAGTCATCAGTTCATCGTCCAGAAAATCGGTAATATCGGGATACTCGTCATCTTCTGGCTCGACAGGCTGCTTCTTCCTCGGTGAGGCCTTAGTCATCTCGCCGCTCTTCCTCTTCCTACCGCGTGGTGTGAGTACCGGCTCGGGCCTTAAGGCGTGGTCCTCCGTCCACAGCAGCACAGGCTCCCCAAACTCGCAATCAGTGGACCCTGTCACATCAGGGTTGGCAGTTTCCACCCTTGTCAGATCGTGAAATCCATCGTCGTCCTCCTCAGGGATGTCGTGCGTCGCGGTCAATGGCTTGCTGAGCCTGTTGGTTGACGGTCGCGCCGTGCTCGCACTGGACCGCTTCGATGGAGCCGGAGTATTCTTCTGTTCATCCTTGCTGAGAGACGCCGTGTACGCCTGGTGCAATCGACCACCTCCGGTCGTAGATGGCGCCGGCGTCGGGAGCTGCTCTTGCTTTGAGACCAGAGATGGCTTCCTCGAGGACTTTGTGGTGAGCCTCGCCATACCCTGCTCTTGCCCGTATCCGGTGGTGATATCTTCCAACGCTAATTCTGCCAGCGAGTCGTCATCTATAGTCAGGTCGATTTGAGGTCCTTCAACTGTCGAGGACGAAGACGCGGCCGGGGCTGGGGCGGGCGGCCTCGCGTTGGGCTCTCCGGAGCTGGGCAGCGAAGAGAGGGAGGCGAAGCTTCGTGAGTTCTCGAAGGCGTCGTGAGCGGTTGGAAAAGACGGGCCAACGGGTGTGGCGAGCTGGAGATTGCCCAACAACCAGGCGAGGTGGTCTTTGAGGTTGTTTTTCGTCATAGATCCGAATTGGACCTGAAGATCCGGAGCATTGCAGCTATCATTGGGACCTTGGATTGGATTGCGCGATGCTGTTCTGGCGTCCCTGCCTCGAAGATTGGGTCGAATCGATGGTATTCGGATGGCTTGTACCAAGTCTCCTCCAAAGCGGCCTCGAGGTCGCGTAAAGACGTGACGCGCTATCTGCGGCACTACAAACCGGATGCCTGCTGCTCTCGGGTGGGGTGGGGACGGCAACAGCCGCTGACGCGCCCGGCCAGGAGCAAGCGCGACAGGGATACGCGTGGCACACGTGACATGTCTGGAGATCGTTTAACTTCACATTGCAGGTACTGACTGTTACGACAAGTGCTTTCCAGCAGCCATGGACTCAAATTGAGCCAGTGCATTAATTCGATGGTACGGACTATCTTCCTTACTATTTATATGTCTGAATGCTCGGACCCACGCCGCGGTCATTGAATGCGATCTCTCATCATCGCAGTATGCTGCCAAGTTGCACTCTGTAGACACCTGGAATACTGGGTCCTCGACCCCGACTCACTCGAAAACAATTACCACCGCTTGCTATGCTTTCTCTATACACACTCGTGAACTTTTAGCCCCTTGAAAAACAGATTCAGCTAAGAGACATAATGATACCACGCGCACAGCCTCCTGTTGATGTAATAAGTCGATGCTTGTTGGATTGTGGGTGCCGAAAATCAGACCGTCTGGTGTAATATGCTTGGATAGCTTTTAGTGTCTCTGCGCGCCGTCGCACCGTATGTTGCGGAAAGGAATTTGCACCGGGACTGTGTATGCCAATGTCCTCAAGAATCTAGGCCGTTGTCCGAAGATCTGCCTTACTCCTCAGCCATGGTCTGCAACGCACGCACGTCCAGGCCCGACGATGCATGCTTAAGGGCTGGAACACTCCTGTGCCGTGAAATCGCGCCAACACCGGTCATGACAGCTGGTGGCGCCGAGGATGGTGGGACGATAGGCGAGGCAGACGCTGGTGAGCTCCGGCGACTCGCCCTCATGGCCAACATTCGGCAAGCCTCGAGACGCCTGGTCTCGAAATTCTGCGACCGTAGCCGCTCCCTCTCAATGTTCTTGTGCCGCTCCAAGGCATCCAGGTCGGCTTCTTCTAGGCTATGATCGTACTCTGCTAGTCTCTTGATGCGGTCTTCGGCCTTACGACAAGACGCATCCAAGCAGGCAGCGAGATCTGGCTGGACCAACTCGGCCGTTGTGGCTCGTGGCTGCGATGAACCACCCCAGCTGCAGTGAAACACGAGCTTTGCCTTGAGCTGTTCGTCACCGTCGCCGGACCTCCAGAACGTTACTATATCTCCATCGTGCAGCCTGATCCAGTTCTTTGAAGGGGCTTTGGGGTTCTTGGGCTCATCAGATGGCAGAACGGTCTTGTTGATCTGTATGCCGTTGGTAGCTTTGGTGGACATGTAGAAATGGAAGCCGTCCGCGGGGTTGTTCCAAGGGCGGAAGTTTTTGGATGGTTCGTAGCCATCTTTCCAAAGTATGACTTTCAGAGAATACTTTGGAACCTTGGACTCCGTCTTTGGTGTGTAGATGTGGGTGTTCTCCGGGGCTCGTCCCCAGGAAATCATGGCCTGATTGATGGGCACTGATATACCAGTTACGACAGACTCCTCCGCCGACTCGAGGGTGGCTACTATTCTGTTGAGTGGTGGATCTGCTTGAGCCGGAATGACGGTGCCGTGGTCCGGAGGGAGCGTGTCAGGCATGTCTTCGTCCTCATTGCTCGCGTTATCCAAGCCCAAGGGTCGAACACTGGACGCATCAGACCTATGTCCCGATGCCCTCGACTCGGCGTCAGATTCACTGCCGCCATGCTCGTGCGGTGGTGGTGTTTGTCCAGCTGCTGGGGGGAAATGCTTCATCGCCAAGTCCCAGAGTGCAGACTTTCCTGCAGCAAAAGATTCCCCTCTGGCTTTCGCTGCGGAGGCGAACGCATCGTGTTGCAATTGGGTCATCTCTGGATACCTGAGATGCCAGCTTCGCTCGTCTCGTGCATCCCAGTATGTCGACTTGTGCACAGGCTTATCGATCTGCCTGGTCGAATTGACTCGAGACAGTGGCGGAATCTGCGCATACAGCCCCTGTTCGCTGTCTTCATCCCAACTCATCGCGTCGCCAAAAAGGCTGTCGGACCTGAGTTTCTTCACAGGTGGTCGTGCCCTTGGACTGTTGTCGAACTCATCGCTCGTGTCGTATCCCGGCTTCCTCTTGCTCGTGTTGAAGCTGCTCATGTAAGAGAGACCATTTGATGGGTGCAGCGATTTCATGTTCAGATGCTCTAACTGGGACTCGGCGCCCTCGAGGTCCTGGGACTGAGCGTCGAATGTCATATTGTTGATGTCGTCCAGGGAACGACTGGCAGACCGATTGCTCTGCGTCAGAGCTGCTGGAACGGCGGCTCGCGGAGTGGGCTGGGATCTCTTTGTCTGCCGAGGCGTCGAGTCTTCTGAACCATAGCTGTCCTTGATCTCGGTAGCGAGAATTTCTGTTCTGTCCAAACTCACTATTGAATCCGTCAGATTCAGACGGGTCGACGGGATGACTCCTGCACTGCCGACGGCTGACCCGTTAACCTCCCCGAAGAGCTTTGAGCGCTGCTGATCCATCTGGCCGAATGTATAATTCTCCTTTTGAGATTCATAGCCATCGAAATGCACATCGTCGACTCCTTCCCCGTCATACTGCTCCAGATTGAGGTCCTCCTCGTCGTCAATCACATCATCGCCGACAGGGATCAGTGCTGGAGAGTCTCTGTCCTGTAGACTCAACTGAGAAGCCTCTTTTTGGAGGCCTTCGTCAACATCGTCCTCGTTCGACTGCTGGGAAAATTCTGTCCCCTGTAACCACGGATGAGACCGAAGCTCCTCTATCGTAGCGCGCTGCTCTGGACGTCTCTGCATCATCCGCAACAGGAAGTCGATGCCATCTTGTGAAATAGTCATATTTTCTAGTGGCTTTGTATTCAACTTCTTGGTCATGATCTGGTGAAGGAGTTCGGTATAACTGATGCCGTTCTTTGCCGGAAAGGGAGGATCTGCTGTGAGGGTGTAGTAGAGCACACCGCCAAGAGACCATATGTCAATAGCATGGTCGTATCGTTGACCGACGGGTCTGCGGCGCTGCCTGTTCCTCGGATGCCTGTGGCCGTACTCATCATATTCCGCAAATTCGTTGTATACCTCTGGAGCGCAGTACAACAGTGTCCCACAAAAGGTCTTCAAGAAGGTCTGCTCGGTCTCAACCATTTTGGAAAGCCCGAAGTCCGTCAGTTTGACGACGAAAGGACTGTACGAAAGGCAGAGAATGTTGTCTGGTTTGACGTCACGGTGAGTGATGTTGTTGGAGTGCAAGTACGACAGCGCACTGAGCATTTGACTGGACATCTCCCGGACGATGTCTTCTCTCAGTGGTCCATTATCGCCGATGAGACTGCCAAGATCACCGTTGGGAACATATTCCATGATAATGATCATAAGCCGATCACCCCAGTCAATGTGCTCAATGTACTCGACGATGTTTCGCTGCAGCTGTTAGTACTGGTGTCCTGTTAGGGAGGGGCACACAAGCTTACATGTTTCACTCTCTGCATGATCCTCATCTCGTTCTCGACTTTCTGATCGAGTACGCCGTTCTTCATGAATTTCCTCTTGTCCAACTCCTTGGCGGCATACGGCTTCCCGTCGAATTTCGCAGTCACTTTGTATACTGTGGCGAAGGCGCCCTTGCCGATGCGCCCAACACGATTGTACCTGTTTGAGCCATTCCACTCCTTGGGCAATCTCCCCATGTCCTCCTGCGTGGGGTCGTCAGGCAGCCGCAATTGACGCTTGGCCCGTGGTGTCGGCTGTTTGGTTTCGTTCACGGGGAACAAGTCCACCTGCAGCTTGTTAGCGGCCACAGAAACGGCACGGGAAGCTTCTTTAGACTCACATGCCCTCCTGGTCCAGCCGTTATGGTCTTGGCCGCATCCACAGGCTCGTTCTCCGCGCGAATTTGTTGCAGGCGCTTCATGTAACGAGTCAAATTCCTTCGATACGTCTCCTCATAATCTCCTTCGCGGCGTGGGATCTGCACAATAAAGTCCAGATCATCCTGGTTCTCGTGCATGAGAACCTGAATTTTTGAGCCCGGGTTGATGGTCCTGCGCTTCGGTAGCTTCTTTTCTCCTGTTTTTGCCCTGTCCCCTTGTCTGGCCTTCAGCAGCGTTCCATCGACAACGGTCCCGTTTATGGAAGAGTCCTCCACCATGAGGACGCCGTACTCGTTGAGGTAAATTCGAAAGTGTATGTTGCTGAGCCTCCTCATAGGATCGTTATGGAAGCACACATCGCAGCGTGTGACATTCCGACCAAACGTGAAGCCCTGCAGAGGATCCTTGACTTGCGCTGAAAGACGTAAGACCAAGGCATGCTCGCCAACAAGGTGTGGCATAATGCTCTGGCCCTCGGCTGCCTGTAGATCAGGATGTGCCGCCTCATCCGCGTCGACCATGTGTTGAGAAGTTCGCAGGGCCATCTCGCGGAGCTCGGCGCGAGCGCCGTCCGAGTAGGGGAGGAGGAGGCATATTATGTCGGCGATGTCGTCATCTGAGAAACCCGAGTTCTGCTTGCCCAGGCGGCGAGGATCGAGGACATTCTGGGTAGCTAGTACGGAGTATTAGTACGGGAGTTTATGCTGGCCCCAGAATACTCGGTGGAACACATACCCTGCTGGGTCGGCTGGGTCTCAGGGCCATCGGAATCCATTGGGTCCAACAGACACGAACGCTGAGCTTATAGGCTTATATACCAACCCAGCAGCTCAATGTCTGCGGCAGCCGTTTGGGGCTGGGGTTCCGGGTCCTGCCTGCTCCAGTTTCGAGAGTATTGGAAAGCGCTGCAAGCGAATAGTTGTAGCAGCGGCGGCGGCGGTTTGACGCAACGACGCAGCGAGATTATCGTCAAGTGCTGCGCGGTCGCGTCACTCGTGCGCGCAGAGTGGAGTCGGAGCACTGGGTTTACGATCGCAAGATCGCGCGTGGAGAGCGTTTTGACCGGGCAACGAGCGCACTGGCAGTGGAGTCAGGCCGAGTCGGGGGCAAGTCGAGTCGAGTCGAGTCGAGTCGAGTCGAGTCGAGCCAAGCTTGCACAAAGAGAGAACAGACGCTTGGGTAACACAATTGAATTGAGCAGGAACCGTAGGACTCGAGAATGGGAAAAGGGAAGAAATCACAGCAGAAAATCCAGGGCTTCTCTACGAGAACGAGTGTGTGTCTTGTCGAGAAAAAACAGGGCGAAAGTGAAGTTGATTGCAAATACGACAGGTCATGCGGATTGCGGCAAGGCAAGCTGCTTCGATCCGGAGTGCACATCACCAGTCCACCAGATTGGGCTCGAGATCTCTCCTCAGGCGCTCCAGGGGTAGGCGCGTTGCTGGGGGAGCAGGGGTGCACGAGGGAGGGGGCTGGCAGGCTGGCAGGCCGTCATCTCAGCTGCGCAAAACGGGCGGCACGCGGGGGCGCGCACGGGGCACGAGGCAGCCGGCCTGCCTGACAGGCCTGCCTGCTGCCCGGGCGCGCCTAACTCTTAGCGCGCCGGCTCCCTTCGACTAGGCTCCTGGCTCCTAGGCACAAAATGCGGTAGTCTAACGCATACATTTTGCTATCTCCCGGGGGAACATTCCGGTCCAGCAGGAACAGCCATTGTCGAATGAACCCCTGCACGCCCCTCCAAGTTCCCAAGAACCTGGGGCAAACACCAGCCAAAGCCAGCCAGTCCAGCCCTACCAATGATTTCTCCTGCTACTCACCGATCCCACACCACTCTCGCAACCTTAATTCGGACGGTTGGGTGTCATCGGCCAGGGCCTCGCTGTGCAAATGCTTCAGTGCCGAATTGTCGAATGATGTCAACCATCAATCTACAAAACATGGAGCGGTGTGCGTCATCAAGTTAGCACGGCACGGCCTCGAGCGCGCTGTTGCCTCGTGAACGACTTTTTGGATGGAAGCGATAACATGCGCGGTCGAGAGATAAACATCATAACTTTTGACTGGTGTCGCGCGACGCATTGCGACGCGAATTGGAACCAGCCGTCCGGTTGCACGGCACGGGACGCGGCGTTGACGCGGAAGACTAGATCTGCCAAGGTAGACTACAGAAGCACGCCGTCACTCATTGTCATGACGATGACAGGCCCCATTTTTGCTTTTTGTTTGAAAAAAGAACTCCATGGATCCGTTTAGCCTGACGTTCCCCTCTCTCGGCCGTTGCTAGAGGCTTCAATCCACCGTGGAAGAGACGACCAGATTTTACTCCTCAGTGACCCTCCACACAAGTTTTTCTCCGCTAACAGATCCCTCCCTGAACAGAGACAGCGCTTGTTCAGCCCTCTTCAGCAGCGTCTCTCCCTCCACAAGTCTCTGCTTGTTCGGCCGGATCAGGCCATCCTGTAGAAGGGCCGGCATGATATCCGGCTGCAGGTGGTACTTGTAGAACTCATTGTCTTGATAAAAATGAGTCCTCACGCCCCTCAGCTCCACGCCCTCCTTCCACTGTCCCCCCAGCACATTGTTCACGTCCATCTCGTATGTTGGCGCATCGCTGTTACTCGCAAGGCTTACAACAACAGGCAGCATGACCGCAACCTTGCTGCCCTTCCCCGCGATCTTGCTCAGGGGCGTCACGGTGCCTTCCAGCGAACCAATGCAGTCGATTATGTATGGGATGTGCGACCCAGAAGATAGGGACTTGACTGCGTCTTCGTTGTTGTAATCAAAGACAGCAGTTGCACCGAGCTCTTTCAGCGAGTTATGGTGCTTCGCGCTCGCCACGGCCAGGACGTTTCGATAACCCCAGTGCTTCAGCACTTGCAAAGTATACTGGCCGACACTACCAGCGGCACCCCATACCAGGATTGGCTTGTCGGCCTCGGGCGATGCCCAGTTCTCTGGGACGGGCCATGGCAGCTCCAGCCCCAGGTCTTTGGTGATTGTGTGCATGGCCGTGCAGAAGTTGCTGGGAACGGTGGCCGCCTCTTGTGCTGAGACGTTGGCAGGGACCTTGCCGAGGAAGGTCACCGGGACTGTGATATATGTCTGCATGGGCCTGTGTTGCTCTTGCTGGAAGGTGAAGCCGAACACCTTGTCGCCCACTCTGAGGGCCTTGGAGGACTCAGACAGAGAACGGTCCTTCAGATCCCCGAGCTGAGCCACCGTACCAGCAAAGCAACCAGACATTATATGTGGTGGCTTGATGAGCAGGCCACCGTCTGCTTGATGTAGGTTCAGAGGTGTTGAGCCGAACCATTCGACGCGAACGAGTGCCTCATCTGTCGACGGGGAAATGGTGTCGACTTGGTGTATCTCAAGAGGGGCCCGTGGTTCCACAATGACCACCGCAGGATGCTTCGATGGTATGGAGGATGCCATATTTATTTCGAGTAGTCAAGAGAAAATGGGCAGTAAGTGCTGGAGGTTCGCCTCCGGGAGTTAGAAACGCACGCAAAAGGGGTTGGAGAGTGTGCATCGAGAGCATTCAGACTTAACAACAACGACACAACTCATGGGCTTTATAGCACCACAACCCCTCCTCGCTCCGCAGTCATCCATGATTTCCAAGCCGTCCCTCGTGAGACCCGAGAAGTGAGATTCGACTCCAATCATGAAATTGTTACTCGATCAGGAGTGTGAACTTGGCTACTGATGTGGGGAAGATTTGTCATCCAGGGGCCAAACTACACATTTGTCAGCCATGCCAGCGAGTTGAAGGATTCGATAATATGCAAACATTGTCTCGAGGTGCCGAATATCGTGATTTTGATGGAGCCTTTGGTCATTCAGGAATCAGGTACGACGCTCCGACGCCCGATGATTCCACCAAGCGCGCGACGCGACCTGAATCCTGGGTTTAGTGTTCTGTGTAAGTGGGCATCAGGATGCTCGGCAGCGGTCTTGCGACATGCTCTCCTCAGATACGTATGGATATTGGAAAGAAGCTGGGTTTAAGCTTGAACTCGTTATGTGTGTAACGCCTCTTGCGAAGAAAGCTCTTATCTCATTGTTATATCCAGGCGCATAGTCGTGTCTTAAGGAACGTGTGCTCGGCTCGGATGAGTATTCAAGGATAGCATCATGTATATACTGCGAGACAGCCCGGTCAACTCAATAGACAACAGTTTCATTTTTTGGGTACTCATTTTCAGGTCCGAGAAAAACTTTGCTTCCGAAGAATCAATCAGGATATGTCAATTTTGAACTGTAGCCACTCTTCCGACCACCCAGATGCGCGCTCCACTGCCTGAAAATCATTTAGCAGCGTCCAGATTTCAAATGCCCAGATCCTGCCTTCGATGGTATTCTTCTTTGGCACTGGCTTATTTCAGGCCGCCAACCGCTTTTCCCCCTCCCCAGGGGATCAAGTCCCCTACAGCTGTGAATGTAGCCATGATAACAGAAGACAACACAAGACACCAGCAGCGCCGGCGTCTTGCAAAAAATCAAGAAAAAGCCAGAAAGCCAGTCGCGAGGCCAACGGTATCAAGAAACTCCCTCCCAAGAAACGCCATGCTATTTATACTCTCGAATCGACGGCCGAGAAGAGCAAAAGTTGTTGCCTCTGATCGGCAGCGAGGTTATTGGGTTTAGAGCCTTGAGGGTGGCATTTGCGCGGCCCAGGCAAAGCTCTGCTTTTCCCTCTCGTCGTATTCAAATGGCGATGAGCCGATATCCTTGACGGCGTCCTTCATTCTCTGCTTGAGGGAGCGCTTTGCCTTTGTGGGCTTTTGGGACGACTTTTCGTATGAGCACGTGGTTGAGACCGAGTAGGTCGACGGTGCGTAGTGTGTCGTCTGGGAAGGCATTTTGGTTTGAACGGGTTGGTTCAGGGTGGTGGTGTTGCTTGAGGTGGAAATCGTGAAGGTCTTGAGGATGTGCTTGAGCGCAGATATAATATTTGCGTAGAAGCTTGACTTGGAATGAGTCTTGTCTGTATTTGGTGATTTGAGTAATACTGAGTGGTGGGAAGCAAGAGACAGGTGGTAGGCTTGGAGAGTGGAACTGTCCATATTTATAAATGGGTGTGTCTGACCAGACATAGGAGTGTGGTGATTTCTGACAGTGTCTGTGTGCCACCCATCCCAAGGGTGACCCAAAACATACTGTACTTAGGCATTTCGGAATTCACAGAGGACGTAATCCTCCACTCCACGCCGCAACATGCCCCCGGCTACTCGATACAAGGTTGAGTCAGATTTAGAAATGCAGTGAAACTTGGTCTGCGCTTGCAAGCGGAAGTCACAGCCCCCTTCTGGTCCTAGATGCTGCGGCGTGAAAACTTGTTCGTGAGGTGGGTTGGTAGCGGCCCCCAAGGTGCACCATCGGAGTTCGGAGTACAAGGCGTACTCGTCAGCTCGCAAGGTCCATCCACTGAGATAGGACCGCAAACCCAGGGCACGTCCGCAATTAGCGCCCCGAATCGTGAGTGATGCCTGATCCTGCAGCCTCAGAGCCAGACGGAAATGGTGTGCCTGGGGTGTCATGAGGAGTCGACACGTCCTCCTGAGGCTCTCAGGTCAGCTCATACCCTGGGTAGGACGCAGAGGGACCCAAGGCAGGAGTAAGACGGAGCATCTTTCAGGCGCTAAAGCGGTGCCTTGGACCTCAGGACTTCGCGGCCGGTGGAGTCATCGGTAAGCACCCCCGGCAGACTAAAAGATGCGGTCAGAAAGCTTAATGCGTGCAAGCTCCAACAACACAGACCATCGAGCTTGTCGACTTTTGTGTTGGTGTCGAGCCCTGGGTAAAGGACTCCTGGTCTGGGCAGTCCGAATTTGTGCGGCCGAGCAACTAGTGCACGGCATCTTAACAGTCTTCCGTGCTACCGTCTGCATTTTGTGATAGCACATCGGGTGAACTCCGTGACTCATCTCAGACAGCCATTCAGGCACCTGCAAGCCACCAATATTAACTATTCTCGTGTGTACAGCCTCATGCACTATCATACAACAAAATTCTTTTCATTCTTCATTTGAGACCCAGCCTCAGCAAGTTGACTCAACGTTCAGGGAGCACATAATGTTTTAGCTGAAAATGGAGATCTTGCCGAAATAGCGACTGCTTACTCAGATTATGGCAGCCAAGTCCAATGGTACCGAGGGCGAAGGGGTGGCCGTGGTGCAGCCTTAGTATCACACATCCTGTTATGGAAGGTCGTCTCAACGAGATTCAACTGTGTGCGATCATCCTGTACGCTCATGCAAATTCAATCAGTAAGCCAAGAGGCAGTGCCTAGCTTAGGCAATATTGTGCGACATGTACCATCCATCTGTTGTTTTTTTCTACTTTGCAGCCCCTGCCGTGCCGCCTCACTCGGACAGCCTCATACAATACAAAAAGTTCGCAGTGGTTTAATCATGTTGAATTCATAATGCACGTTCGGGCTTGGCGATGCCAGCAGCGCAATATTTTTGGATCACCTTCAGTAAGCAACTACTCAGCTCCGACACCTCTCAACTTCCCAACCTTCGGTGTTGGGGGAGGTTTGCTTCTGCTAGCGACCTCCCCCAACACCACCGAAATTCCGTACAGCAACGAATTTGAGTTGTCGTTTCTGGTAGTCGGCGGCTGTGCCATGTCAACGTAGCTTGAAAGATCCCCACAAGGCGTTCACAAGGCATGCTGGCCGCAGCCATCAAGCCGTTGTATTGGTTGTATTCCAGGAGTCAGGCATTGATATCAAGCCTATCGCGTGCTCTTTCCGATTGAAATCCAACGTCCATAAGCACTAGCAGGTCGGCATGTTTCACAGTATTTTAGGTATCCACTTCCAAATGATATGCCAGCTTGAAAGATCCGATTCGTTCTGAACAAGTACTTGGTCAATCACCTGGAACCTCAGCTTCTTCAAGCTGGGAACCGCTAGGCGAGTACTTGGGAGCCTTCCTTTCCGACACTGACCATAACGGTACATGTCCATTGTGATCAGGGCGAGCCCAGCCATTCTGCCCGTTCGCAAGGTTTACAAATGCAAGATTGCTTCATGTCCGCTGCCTTGTGGTGGAGTATAACATATTTCTCATCTCCAAGAAAACAGCTTGTCCTCTGTGTCTACAGGCAAAATTCCTCATCACCGCCGCCGCGATCGTCAGGCAGCAACACAAACTTGTCCAGTGACAACGAAAATCACCTTACTTGGACCTAAGGGCCTAATTACAAAGCCAATGTGGTGTATTATGGTATTTATACCTCGCTAAGTATGGTAATAATATTATCTTAATAAAGCAACTATTCCTCTTTTAATAATAATTCTTACCTATAGGCTAATTTATCTACTTATATAAGGCCATATTACACCTTAATATATACCCTTTATTAAGGTATAATTTCCCTATTACTATAGCCTTTTCTAATAAAAATTATTACTTTTCTACTACTTATACTATATTAAAGTATAGTATATATACTATATACTATTAGCTAGTATAGCTTATTATAGTATATTTACTATATTATATAAAGTATTATATAGGCTAAGCTATAGCTATAATAAATAATTTTTAAGGCTAATAAATATACTTTATTATAGCTATTTATATAGTATTAAATAGCTAAACTTATAAAAATCTTTATAAATAGTAAACTTAAGTATTAATAGGTATAGTTATTAGTAAGAAGAATAATAGTAATTTAGAGGCTATAAATAAGTTAGCTAATAACCTCCTTTATAATAATAAAATAAGATTTTATAATATATTTAGGATATTATAAGTAATCTTTAAAAGCCTTTTTATATAGCTTAAAAAGTATACTAAGCTAGGGGATATTTATAAGTTATTATTAGAGTATTAGTTAATAGTATTTTTTTAAATTTATACCTATAATAAAACCTAGTAAAATTACACCTATTACTTCTTATTATAGTAATTAATAATTAGTAAAATTATAAGAAACTATTTAGTATTTTTTAGGTAGCTATATATAAAGGTTATATACTTTAAGTTATTAAAGTAACTTAATAAGTAGTATAAGCTTTATAAGAAGAATACTTACTTTAATAGCTATATTAGTACTATTAATAGTATATATATTATAGCCTATCTACTTTTAAAAAAGTAAGCTAAGTAGAGGAATTATAAGGGTATAATAATATAAAATATCTTTACTACTATTAAAAGTAATAAATTATTTAGCTTTATAATAGTAAGTACTAAGGGCTTTATAAATAACTAAACCCTATATAATTTTGCCTTTAAAAAGGGCTTTATAATCCCCTTAAATAGGTTTTATCTTAAAAATATTAAATTTAGGCTTTAAAAGGGTATTTTAATACTATTCCTATTAGTATAATATTATCTTTAAAACTAGTAGGATACTAAAAAATAGCTAAAAAGTATAAAAAAGCTATATAACCTTTACTATACTTAATTTTATATTATTATAAAGTAAGTATTTAGGGCCTTAAAAAGAAAATAAAAAATTATCTATATTTCTATACCTAAGTATAATTTAAAAAAGTAAATTAAGTTTATCTATACTTATATAGTACTTTATAACTTTATAGCTAGCTTTATAAGAAGGGAAGAGGAAGAGGAGATAGAAAAGGATTATAAGAATCTAAACTAGGCTATTCTATATACTTACTACTATTATATAAGGCTAATAATATATTAAATAAAGCTAAAGGTATTAAGAAAGATAATAATAATAATAATATAAAAAAAATACTATAGAAATTATTATAGTACTAATTTATAATAAAAAAAGGAAAAAAGTAGTAATAGTAATAACTAACTATAATAGGTAAGTATTAATAAAGTTAGCTATAAGTACCCTTTAAGCTTAACTTTAAAATATATTATAAGCTAAAATACCTATACTTAATATTTCTTAGCTAAAATAAGGGATTTTAATACTAGGAAAAGCAAATATAGTAAAATTAATTATTTTTATATATAGTTATTAATTTAGAATTTAATTTACTTTATTTATTAGGGTATAATATTAAGTTAAAATATATAGACTTATAAAATATACTATAGTTTATAAAACTCCATATTTTATAACTAAAAAGCTCCTAAATTTTTAACTATTTATTTATATACTAGTATATCTTAAAATAATAAAAAAGTATATAAATAAAATTTATATTATAAAA
>JBBWSL010000213.1:0-64147 GCA_038088545.1 Diaporthe humulicola | reverse complement strand
ATTAGCTAATAGTTTTATATTTATTATTTACCTAATAAGTAATTATATAAATAAGGCTTTTTTTAATTCTAATTATATTTTAATTATTCTACCTATAAAAATTATTATAAAAAGGTAAAATATAAATTATAAAGGCTTAACTTTTTAGCCTTTTTTATTACTAAATATAAAACCTTCTTCCCTATTATATATATCCTATAGATTACTTTTACTACCTTTATTACCCCCCCCCCCTTTCTAATAGCCCAGTAGTTACCTACTATTATATATATACTAGATAGTCTATAGGCACCTCCTACTATATATAGCAGATAAGTTATAGTTACCTACCATATATACCAAAAATTTTACCAGAGCAGCATAAAAATGGGCATAAAACATGACGGAGGGCATTGACCGCAAGCCTATTCCCGCTTCCGCCTTCGTCCTCTTGCCGTACTGGCCGGGCACCTGGTCGGCTCCCGGGGCCTCCAAATTCAACACAGTCGTCTGGGCACACGGCACGGCCGGACGCGCGAGACAGTGTGCGCCGAGCAACAACCAGCAGCTCTACTACGGCTGGGAAGCACCCTTCTTCCTCGCGTCAAGCGGGTACGCCGTCGTCGCACCAGACTACTCCGGTCTGGGCAGTGTGGTCCCGGGAGAGTTCCACTACGAAGCCGGATTTATTCACGCTGCCGACGTGGCATACGCTCTAGTTGCGGCCCGCAATGTCATAGGCGACATCCTCTCCGACGAGTGGATCGTCGCGGGCCACAGCGAGGGAGGAATGACAGCCTGGCGGACCAACGAGCGCCTGGCGATGGCCGACCAGGACGCGCTGCTAAAGGCGGGCAAGCTAATCGGCGCCGTCTCCGCGGCACCGGCCCTCCGGCCCATCGACCTGATCCCCAAGGAGATCGAGCTGGCCGGCGACGGCCCGCTGGGCGACATCGTGTCCGTCTACCTCCTGCAGTCCGTCACGCGCATCTATGACGACCTGAAATTGGACGACTACATCACAGAGCAGACCAAGTCGCTGCTGGCGATGGCCGACACGTCCTGCCTCGTGACGGGCGAGGCGCTCTTCGCCAACCTGACGACGGCGCAGATCTACAAGAACACGAGCTGGTTGACGTCCCCGCAGTTTATAGACTGGCAGGAACGCTTCAACGGGGCGGGGGCTGCGAAGCTGGCTGCGCCCATGCTCGTTGTGCAGGGGCTCAACGACACCCTCACGTACTCCAACAACACCGAGTGGGACTTCAACCGCACTTGCTCTGCGTTTCCCACCTCGACGGCTGAGCTGTACTTGATCCCTGAGCTGGGCCATGATCCCTCTTTCCAGGCTGCGCAACCTTACTATATCGACTGGATCAGGCAGCGCTTTGCGGGTGTGGGCATCGCGGAGGGCTGCACGACGCGGACAGCTGTGCCGGTCAACCAAGACTTTGTTAGGGGTCAGGCTGGATAAGGGGCCACTAGTGCTGGATTGGCATCTTGGAGCACATGATTCAGTAGTAGTACCGTATGGTGCATTCTATTACGTGTAGTGCTTCCGGCAGCCCTTAGACTGCTCGAGTTTCCTCTTCTTGTTCTCTTTTCAGAGACCCCAATTGAAACTTGTTTCCAAACTATTGTTTTCGTCTCATCGAAGTTAACCTTCCGAGTGAACCCGTGAATGAGCAAAACAGACCGTAATCAAAACAATCCCAAAGGTGCATGGGCTACATTGCCCGGTTAAGTGTAAAATACCTTATTTATCATTCTATAGGATAACTAGTTTACTATAGCTAACAACTACATTAATGTAGCCAACCTTTCTTCTTATTTATCCCATCACTGTCTGGCTCGTGATGATCCGTTCGACTTACTGATAGCGTGTGATCTGAAGTGGTTATAATACCCCTATCGCCACTCCTTCTTCTGAGCTGCTCTAGATCTGGAAGAGTTGTAAGGTCAGAACGTGACGGTACCTCCAATAAATTATTTCTTACTCACCCATCATACAATTTGTGCGGCAGAAGAATGTTTCCGCCTCTCGTGGAACCCCGTAAAGCAAGACTGGACAGGTAAGTCCCGTACCCGAAGCCAAGAACGCCTATACCAGTTTCCTTGTATGCCTTTCTCGGCGTTGTTTGCTGTTGACTCAGATTTGGTGATCATTTGTAACGTGGCTCTTGTTTGCAGAACATGAGCAGCCAGCAGGGTCACGAGTGTGAGGGTTAAGGTGACTTCGAGCCACCGGATCATGGCGGTCGCAGAAAACGTCCCACTTCCGGGGCCGTCATCTCCCTGATACTTGATGATGTCTGTCTGCAATGTCTTGGATCAGCATAATGCCAGGAGTGTATTGTAAGCACCTATATGTTCTCGTTTTAGGGTCACCTACGGAGGCAAGCGTTGCTGGTAGGTATATGAGAGTCACGATTGTGACTATTCGGACTACAATCGCCTCTTTCTCCATATTTTGATTCATTCTTTCGAGCCTTTCGGAGGTCTGGTTTGCGACATGTTGTTTGACCTGCCGCCACAAAACTGACATACTTTGGATGGTAATGACAAGCAAAAAGAAATACAACAAGGCTCAGTACGTAGGGGCTTGGTCAGGGTGTCTGAATAGATTGAGAGAGGTGTTCAGATCTCATAGCATATCAGCTATAGTGAGGTGGATCATCCTTCAGAGTCCTGAAGTCTATATGTATTTGGAAGCCTCTACAAAGACAAGATCAATCATCATGTCCATAAACTCCTAAATCGTCTATCGGCTGATCACGCCTTGGGCAACGAATTGTGTTCTAGATAGTCTATCGAGCGTTGCGCACAAGCTCACAATATCGTTGAAATGGAAGACAACCCGTGGAGAGCTTACTCGATACGATTCTCAAGTAATCTCCAAGGTCAGTCACCTGGCCACGGTATGACCCTCCGCTGCTGACCAGCCTCCCCGATAATCTAGCTGCCTAAAAGCAACGGCTGAGGAGATCTTCGAGGCCGGTGGACCATCTGTACGCAAAACACAGCCTTGGGGCACCGTCAGCCTGGGCTGGGAACTTTGTCGACTGGACTTTGATCCCTGGATGCAACAGCATGGTCAGAGTACAGATTGATCGCGGCACACAGTCATGACAAACGCCAAGAGACTTCCAGGTTAAATCAAAGCCTATCGTTACCCTTGTTGGCGAAATCGAACAATTTTAGGGAGCACTTTAGCTCCCAGGCAGACGATGAAGCCAGCTATCCGTGTCGGGGCACAATTTGCGACACAGCCTTAAACCCGGTATCCGTTGAAACTTTCTGCAATCTGATGTGAGACGTTGTCTTCACCCCGCCATTCGACCTCCGCTCCAAGATAATCGATATCTCACGTAAGGAGGTCTCATATGATGGAAATTGTGTGAGTCCAGGATCTCGATTCTCCTGTGTGATGAGAATTGTGGGACTTCAGGATCTCGATTCCCCGCTCATAGTGTATACAGCGCTGTGTGTTCATAGAAATAAGCTGCCCAGGAGCTAGTGTGTGATAAAGGATTCAAATGTTCAAGTGACTTGTCTAGAAAATGCAAATCCCAATTGGACAGGTCGCTTACCTGCCGGTTCTGGTGTAGTTCAAAGTGCGAGTCTACGATACCCTAGAGCCTCAGAAGGAGTCACTTCGAGTATAAAAGGAAGCTATTGTACAACCGCACAGCATTGAATACGGAAGAGGGCATCCATCTAAGTTCCAGGTCTGTCTGACTGCAACAATAAGAACCACTTAGTCAAATCCTGTCTTCTTTCAGTCGATCCACCATGAGATTCTCCCTTGCACAAAGTGCCGCTCTGCTAGCCCTCCTCCCGGCAGGAGCCATGGCCAACTTCGACCTATACAGCAGCGTGCAGATCGACATTTTCGGAGCAGCCGGCGCCCAGCAAATGTGGCACATTTTCGAGGCTGAGCCTGACTGCAACAACGTCGACAACGACGGGAGCTGGTGGTACACGTCGGATGACGTTAGCGGAGAGAAGACAGGCGTGCGCTGCGAAGGCACAGGTTGCAACTCCAATCAAGAAGGAGAGTCGGGCGACATCGACATCCTGGAAATGAACTTCCACGGCACCGATCCTGTCTATCACTTCAGTAAGTGTTCTCGCTATCCGCACGCAACTACAGTAGCTACCTTGATATCTAGTAGCCGCACGCTTATGAGTACCTAGGTAGGCAGGAGTAGAGGCAGGCACGCGAGTTAGTGGCTGTGGTCTCGGGGAAGGAGCAGCTCACTACCCCGACCACTCAGTCACATTGGCGAAGATACTGCCCACGTGACTTTCCCAAGTGGTAATTGGAAACCAGATCCCGCGGGCTTGATTGAGCATGTTGTATAGCCACTCTTCGTCCTTCTCAGACAAACCATGCGTAACATGCGATAAGACCGCCAAGGGCTATAGTATCCATATTCACAGCCTCTATCGAGAGTGACAAAAGAGCATTTTGCTATCCTCGTGGGTCCCAGACTTAAAGCCGACCATACAGAGGTTTGTGTTAGTGCCTATTTGGGCACCCGGTGAGTGCTTATCCCAATGACCACCTTCAGTCCTCCTTCAAGAAAATACCAATACGAGCTGACTGGGTCCAAAAGTATGAAAGATAACAAATAGGCATGGACTGCGTTCAAAGAAAATATAAGGTCTGGAAGTAAATAGAATTGTGAGCTGTGCCTCGCCGTGACATCGCTAAACAACCGTTTAAGACAATTTTGTTTTCACTTTAAGCATCAGAGACATGCTATCTTTTAGCTTGATAGTTCCATAAGAATTACAGTCGCCCTGCTCCACAGTTCTCGTACTCTTGTTCTCGTTCCTCGCGCAGCTCGACAAAGGACTACCACGCCGAACTCGGACCTACCGTTGCGCGAGTCACAATCGACAGACATCCGATAACTACACAGCAGGCGTCTTGCGCATCTCCATCGCCTCGCTCTCCATGATCTCTTTGGCCTGCCATGCCAGATACACAGTCTCGTGCACCAAAATCAGGTCACCGTCCGTGCCCGCCTCGCCGCCGTTTGCGCTCTCAAACTCTGGAGCCTTCTCGACCGTGAAGACCTCGTACTTCTTCATCTCCCGCCTCTTGGCGTATGCGAAGAATCCGAGGAACCACAGACCACCGACGGCGAGGATGATCCACGAAACTGTCGGCACAACATACCACGCCAGAGAGGACGAAGTGGATGCATCCGTCGCCGTCGCCGTGCCGGTTGTCGGAGAAGTCGCCGTGCTGTTTTTTGGATACATTGCCCGTGATTGTGTCTCTGGTGGTATCCACATAGTTGCCACAGGCCACAAGTTCCCTACGAGATAAATCACTGCCGCCGTGACACTGAGGAGTGGTTTAATGCCAGGACCAGTCATCTCGGTCCAAGTGATGGTGGGTACCTCGGGACTAGTGGGTGGTGGCCCATGAAATCGTAATATAAGAATCCCAAGACCCAAGAACACTCCGAAGAAGGCGTTCACCACATACGCAGCGAGGCTAGTCAGAAGAGTGTATGCGTCCTGGGCTTTCATACCCAGTGTTGCAAGAAGCAGGATGACGCAGGATATGAAGTGCAGCACAAGTGCTCCGGCTGGCGTTTTTTCTGAATGCTGCTCCGGTGAGAACCATTTGTGTTTCAGAATTGAGTGGAACCAGCCTTTAGTTTTGAACCACTTGAGAAGTCTTCCGACGCTGACATCGCGATCACGAGCCAGGAAGTTTTCCAACGGCAGGATCCCCTGTTTGGCGGTCTCTTGCTTGATTCTGGCAGCCGTAAAGGTCATGACGATGACATTGCCTAGAGAGGAGATGGCGATGAACGTGGCGAAGATACGGTAGCCAGTGGCATCGGGAGACTCTGGGGCAATCATCTCGCAGGTCGCCTCATTGTACTTGTAGTGACTGTAAGCTAGTTTGAAGAACTTCTCTGCGACTGAGGCTCCATTGCCCTGCATACAAGCTGGCACGACAGCCATCTGAGAACGGGTGTCAGTGAATCTAGCAAATTTTCGGCCACTGAAGGACGTGGCCTAAAACAAAACGACTTACATATGCGAGGTTCGTGGCCATGTAAAGTAGACAGACCGTGCCCGTTCCGACAATCATGGAGAGCGGAAACCTTTTTCGAGGACGGCTAATCTCCCCCAGGACGTAGTTGGGCTGCTCAAAGCCCGAGAACGCAAAGACTGTCATAAGTGTCAGAACCGTCAAGTGTCTGACTAAGACCATGATCGAAACGTACTGATTGCTAGGAATGCTGACGCATAACCATGGGCGTCATTCGCGGCACCATCAAAGGCTTTGTCCGTTCTCAAGTTATCCGAGAAGACGTTCTTCGTTTGGATGACCCCTGCTCCGCCGGCACCTACGATGATAGCGGTGATGATGATGAGCAAGAGGATCATAAGCTTGATGGCTGCAAGTAGGTTGTTGAGCCATATGCCGCCCCTCCTGGAAGAGGCGTGGATAAAGCAAGAGAAAGTCGCGATGGCCAGCGCAATGCCTCTTATCGCGCCTTCATTGGCCTCTCGACCCGCTGCCCGAGTGACCCAGATCGCGAAATTAATGCAGTTCCCTGCCATATTGCCTAGAACAATGAAGGAGATTCCAAACACACACGTCACGAGCAGAACGGTCTGCCCCCTGTACCCGATCCAGCGGTAAACATACATGAGCTAAGTTAAAAGAGAGCGGTCAGCAAGGCCAATGCCGAGGTGGATAAGGATAGAAAAATGGCTTACGTAGTGAAGATCACCACCACTTCTAGGGACGCTTTGTTCAACGCCTTTGAAAATGATCCGAGGGACATTCAGTCCGAACTCGATGTAGACGTGCATCCCTGAAAAGGCGTATACGATGCCTGCCAGCCAGAGAAGTAATGACGCCCCCGTGCTCTGAGTTCCAGCCATGACCTTTAGAGGTGTCATGAATATGCCTGATCCAATCATTCGGTTCAGGATGAGACAGACAACATCGATATATCCCAGCCTAAACTGTTCGCCAGGCGCGTCCGTGACAATTCCATTATCTCCCGATGTGTCGCGGTCCCTTAGTCCCCTTCTAAGGGTGTCCATACTACTCTCATCATCTTGTCTCTGGCGATGGGGTTCTGCATACGGGTTGAAGGTGGCGGCCGAGGGTGTTCCAGGCGTGAGGCGTTGACTAGAGTGGTCATGTCCGGGCCATGATGTCTCCTGCTGGTGGTTGTGCGCAGGTAAATGAGAGAAATGATTATGGCTCTCTTGTTCAGCACGACAGCCATTCGAGTGCCTGGCCCATGTACTATTGAGGGGTGATTCCATTGAAGAGAGGTGGTTCATTTTTGAACTCCTTCAGCGCATCCAAAGAAATTGAGCAGCCGTTGAAAAGAGTGCGGTGGTCCTGCGTCGAGGATCTGTCCAACAAGGCGGGAACAACTCTTCTGAGTAAGCCGATCTTTTTCTTTGGCAGCACACGAAATTTGGACTATAGGGTGATGTAATCCATGGCAGCCGATTGTGGATGATGTGAAAGCTGGACTGGCCAGGGGAAAAGATTGAGGACGGGCCAGGAGGAGATTTGCAAGATGTCTCGCCCAGAAATAGGGCGGACCCCCCCTCCCTCTTCCAAGCGACTTATTACTGCAAGGCTCTCCGGCTTCAGTCGGTCAGGAGACTTTTTAGACTTGGCAGTAATAATAAGGGCGTAGCTATGCCAACCTAAGCGATAGGCATATTGCCGAGGTTTCCCAACTACAAGCCTCATTGTGCTACATTGCTAGCACGAGGCTCTGTATGGAGTCTTACTCTTCAGGGATGGAAAGGCAGATTCCGCCCTCGTGGGTGCCCTGCCGCAACGCTAAAGGCCATCGCCAGTCCGCCTCATTTGTGAGATTTCATGTTGCCTGCAGGAAATTTGTCGACTTGGTTGAGAAGATCTTGGTTGATAGGCGGGCTTGGGAGATAAGAATGTGCGCTAGAGAGCGCGGGTGAAGGAATATTGGCCTGACTTGCAGGAGGCGGTGGCTGAGCTGGGTGAAGTGGACGTTGTCCTTCCCCAAAATGTTGTCGTTCCGGGTGCCTGCCTCTAGGACTCTGACAGAGACATCTTGGCGAACTGCTGGGGGTCAACCCGGTTTTGAGCCGCAGAAGTAAAGCTCGACGCCCCGCTGCTATGGTGAATTCCAAGACTCACCCACCCACACCCACCCACACCCGCCCACGCCGAGCAGCGGCGTCCGAAGCACGGCGTCAACTCCTCACGTTGTACGGTCCCCTTTTCAAGTGGCTATGCCTCCACTAGCCTGCCCTTGCAGCGAATCGAGGGATTTGTCTGTCAAGCTGAAAGAAACGCCTCTTTTATGGCGCCTGACCGGCTCTCGGGCAGAGGTTGGTCCGGGAGGATCGAACTGAAGAAGCAAGCTTGTCGCGTGTCATTCTGCACTTTCGATGCGCCAGTATCCAGCCTTGATTTTGACTGGCGAATCTAGACTCGTGACCGATATCAAGCACGCTCTTCCGATCTGTCCCCCTCAACCTTCCGGGCATCAGTTTATCAGCAAGCCAGTGGGAATTGGTTGAGTCAGACCGTTGGGTCACTTTCAACCTCCGAGGTGGAACATTTTTCGAGGCGCCGCACACCAAAGCCATATTGTTCGATCTGGGTTGCTTTCCTGGAAGTCCCTCACCTCATCACACCACTGCACATCCGCGTCTTCTCACATCTGCCCGTCACTTGTCCCTCTTGCAGTGGTAGATGCGAAGATCATCGTCTTGAGAGATTGAAAGAAACCAACCCATGGCCTCTTTGCAAGTCGGAGACATCATTGCTTTGACGAAACTCGCACTTCAGCTGTGGGAGTGGGGTTGGAACGAAAGGTTGAGTTGCTGTGAGTCCCAAGCTTTCTCTGTCTGTGAAACGATTCTTTTACCCTTCCCTCCCTCAGTCGCCATGAAATGTGCCCCCCCCCCCCAAAAAAAGAAAATTGCATAGAAGAGCCCGTACCATTTGCCCTGAGATGATACCGACCGCACCCAAGCCAGCACCACTGAACGAAATGGCCTACAATTGGATTTCATGACACATTGAAAAAAACACAACGCAACAGCTAGGACAACCACTGACCTGAATTTCAATTCGTTATTGCAGCCAGGCAGTATGCAGACTTCGGCCAAGATGTTTTGTCACTCCATGACAGCCTCTTGAACTTGGAGAACGTTATCGACAACGCAGACAACAGGCTGCAGCACCTCTCATTCCACCGCAATGCTAGGAGCCGATACGATGCTCGATCATTGTACCAGATCATTGGTGACTGCCAGCGTACACTCGACGAATGCTTCGTCCTCCTGCAGAGCAACAAAAGATTCGCTCCCAGAGGCGGAGCTGTGAAGAGCATCGAATGGAACGTGCTGGTTCAAGGTAATGTCGATGCACTTCAACAACGAATCAAGCAGCACATTACCAAGATCCACTTAGCTCTTGCGCCATTTGAGGTGTTAGTCACTCCACTCTCACTTCTAGCTATCGCTTCTTCTCGTTTGCTCAACTGATGTTCCCTCATAGCGACTTGCTATCTCGCATCCATGAGGACCTGCACGACATCCACAGAGATCTTGCCCATCGCATCGACAGACTCCACGAAGATGTGTCCCGCATACCGGGCATCATTATACCCGATCTACAGCAGCGCCTTGCGCAGCAGATGTCTGGCGTATCATATACGATCCAAGTTCCTTTGGATGTTAAAAGCGCGTTTGACGCTGCCTACGGCGAGCTTGTTTCGCCGTCTCTCAGCGACATTTCAGACGTCTGGGTCTCATTTTACTACCAAAGCACCGTCTCGTACAAGCCACCATCACTTCTTGCAAGGGACAAGGTTCCGCCGGACGAGCAGTATGTCAACCTTCTGAAATGTGTATGGCTCATGCAAAAGATCAAAGACCTAGACGAGTTCCGTGATGAGAGTAAGAAGGCCGAATCCCACTGGCCGTCGTACGTGGTAGAGCTCGAAAATATCCTGTCGGAGGAGTGCCGGCGATTCGACAGAGAGCTACTCAACCCACAGCGCGCTTGCCTAGCCCCGGAATTGGTATCAATCTGGCCCACCAAGAAAGAGACCAATATCATGGACGAGATTCAGAAAGAGGAGATGATCAAGAAAGTGCTCGACAGCAAGATCAAGCACGCCTCAGAAGATCGAATGCTAGACTTGCAACTGCTACGACGGCTTGATCCGGGAGGGGGCAGCAACGAGTTTCGAATCATTGTGTCAGGGGTCCAGCAGTCTCGCAGGGACAATCTCGACCCCATTGACTTTAATCTGAGGACTAGCGTCCTCATACCACACTACGCCGTCGACATGAAGCCGCCGTTTGACATTATTCTCGAGACAGGGTTGAGAATGACAAGCCTCCATTTTATGCAGCTGAAGGAAGCCATGAAGTTCCAGCATGCCACGACTGGGTACAGGGTACTTGACTACAAACAGTGAGCTTGCTTGCTTGCCGCTGTCTCAACTAAGAGCTTGTTCTGACAGTGACATTTCCAGATTCCATGTCGACTGCAAGTTTGTGTTCTCCAGCCAAAGGGAGGCTGTGCCGACGCACAAGGCGTGCGCTCAAATTTGGATACCGTATTCAGTGGAGGGCAAGCTATCTACAACAGCCGAATCGCGAAGGGATCAAGAGCTATCAAGCCAAAGCACCAGCATTTCGTCGACAACACTACTAGAGTCAAGATTTGCCACACCTCCCATGTTCTCGGATCCGTTTCCGCCGAGCTCAAGGCGCGAAAGCACACGCCAGTCATTCACCGAGAGATCGCGACAGCCGCAATTCAGCACTAACTCGTGTTATTTGAGTCCCATTTCAGACGAACCTCTGCAGTATAGCAGCCTCAACGGTTCGCGACAAGCTCTAGGGGATGGCAGGACGTCGGCGCCCAACGCGTGCAGCCCGTCATCTTATGGTGGTTTCGATGGATGCAGATCGTCCTGCCTCTCCAGCAGCCCACCTACTGATGAGCCGCTGCACTCGGGAGGCTCACCTGGCGCGAAGCGTCGACAATTCAGCCAGCCGTCTCCAGGCGGAAGCTTTCCCTTCGACCCCAGGGCAAGCATCGTCTCCCAAAATAGTAGCAGCAGTGGGAGCCAACATACCACGACGATCGCCACAGGCAATGGGACAGGTGTCCTTCACGTTCCTCCTGCTAAGCCCATGCTTGTGCTCCTGACCCAGGATACCAGGACAGGCCAGCGGACGATGGTGACGCTCGACCTCACCTCCACTGACGTCAACCCAGAGCGGTGCAATTGCCGACGGTCCGATGCCCGGGGCCGCGATTGCTGCGACGTCTCCCTGGAGAAGACCGGAAACGGTGGCAGACCGATGGACGCGCGAAAGCTAGAGCCCCTGAGCGCCGCTCAGCCCGACTGGGATTTCAGCCGTCTTGCCTCGTCCCGTCAGAACGACGAGGCCTTCAAGAAGTCGCAGTGGAAGGATCTGACCAGGGTTACGCTCACTTTCATGAACCCACAAGACAAGGCTCGCTTCGCCGGCGGTGGGTGCCCGTGCCCCAACAGGGGCAAGAGGGAGACGGTGGTTCAGCGGCAGTCATGTGTCACTGCCGGACATCGAGGGCTCGTCGGCGAGGCCAAGGAATATTATCATAACGAGAGTGTCAAGTACACGACATGGCGAAACAGCAGACAGCACGTGGTACATGGCATCAGACCCGACGACGCACTGATGTAAAGAACTGGACGGGACTCGCGTTTCTGTCTAGAGGACTTAATGGTTGCTAATTTGCCTTTTGTTTGACTTTGTACATACCCATCCCGCCGCTGTTGTAGGGTACTGATTTGTAGAATTTGACCCTCCTTTTTGTGGCTTCTATCTGGCAGCGTAGGCGAAGTTAAAAAATATGAGTTGGTATTCTCAAGGACGAAGATATTCATATACTTTATACTATCCATCTTTACATTACAGTTATAGATAATCTATGTAATAAAATACGTTGTATTCCTTAGATAGCCCTCTACCCTACCTTTCTTACATGACCTCCTCCTAATATTCCTAGGTACTCTTTAATCCTTTCTTTTATCCCCTTTATATTTAAATAACGTCTATTATAATTACTAATATTTAAAATGAAAAAGTTATACTTAATTATACTAATATTCGCGATTACATATTATACTTAAATAGTTATAATATACTCTTTAATATTAATAATAAATATACTATTCAAAGGGAATATAAACTCCTAATATAATTAGCTTTTTTTATTAAGATATTTGAAACTTAGTATACTAATTATACTTGTAGGGATTTTAGAGGTGGAAAGGTTTTCCACTATAGTAATAATATACCCGTGGGTCTTCCCTTTAGTGGCCCCTAACGCCTCTAGTATAGTAGGCGCTAAAATTATATAATAACTAAAATTACGTTATACAATTTAGTATAAATTACTACTAAAATCTCTAATTTTAAGTTAATTTAGTTTAGTTAATTTAAGTTTAATTAAGAATTTAATAAGACTATTATAATTATTAGATTTAGCTAAATATTTCTATACTACTTTTATTTATATTAGATAATGTTTTAGAAAGTTAATATTTTTATACTCCTATTTAGTATAGTTATTACAAAACATTTAGAGTAAATTTACTTATAACTTACTTAGTTTTTATTTAATTTAAAAAAGAATATAAGTTCTAAAATACCTTAATTAATACGCTTTTTATATATTATTATAAGGAAGTTATACTTAATAGTTTTTAAGTTATAGTAATATTTACTTTAAATTTTTTATATAGATATATATAAATAAGAGTGTAAAATTATATAAAAAATACTAATTTTCTTAAATTTTATTTAATAAAGCCTAAATTAGAGTAGGTATTTTTCTTAAATTCAAGGATTTTAATAGTATTATTTTTTTTAGGATTGGATTAGAATTGAGTGTGTTATGTTAATTTGAAGTTGGGCTTTTTTGGTGTGATTTGTATTAAATTGTGTGGTGTAGTTTTGGCTGTTGTGTGATTTTGGCCCCCACTGCGCCAGCAGTGGGTGAAGCAGAGCAGGGCCACCCACGGGTAGTGCTGCACCTGGACTGCGAAACCACTGCCTGCAAGGTCCTAATTTCCCGAATTGGGTGCCTGCCGGGATCTGTTAATTAGGCAGCCATCGCCTACGTGTTCTGTTCTTTGTTCCCTTCTTTTCCCTGTGTGTGTCAAAACTGTCTTCTTCTTACACGTCTCCGATTAGTTTCCAGTGTTACTCGATCGACTAGACACACGTTGTCGGACGAGGCATGTACTGTTGGTGTGATCTAGCAGACGGCTAAGAGTGAACACCTTTGCTTCTTCGGGCGGGGTTTGAGGGCTCAAGTCGCGCACCAGGTGATTCACCCTGCGACCCACGCTCGTCACGGTTACCGTACGTCAAACAATGCCGTTGGACAAGTGAGACTCGACTGGTATGACGACTCGGACGAGACAAACTTGGCCAGGCCATAGCAACATAAGTAGGAGGCCGCCTCCCACACCGAAAAGCACCAGCGCACAGAGATCAACACGTTAACTCCACAAACAAGCCAACAATAACAACAAGCACTTTCATACTCTACTTAACGAGTACTAGCTTCAGAGGCCCTCAGTATGCTTTTAAAGCAACCTGTAACTCTTATTCTAGCCACCACGGCAGTCACTGTCACCAGCGCGCGCCAGTCCCCGGACTTTAGAATCACGCTCACCAACACGACACTGCGTGTGACCACGGAGCACACAGCCTCGGTGGACGAAGCAACGGTCGTGGTCGGTGCCACAGGCGCCTTTGATAACGCCAAGCTCGAATGCCTCCACGAGTTCTACATCCCAGAGTTCCACTGTGTCCTCCACGACAAGAATAGCACCCGCACAGTCGATATCGGCCCCGGCGACACGGGGGTCGCTTGCGGCCTAGACGTCGGGCTTATTACGTGCGGATGGGAGCTGCCGGACTACGCGAACGAGTGCCGGGCAAAACCAAGTGGCACGGCCAGGCCTCAGATGGGCCTTGTCGGTTTCTTCAACCGGATGGGTTGGTAGACTGACGTGCCTTCGCCTTCGGTCAGACCGCCAGCTTTTGCCGAGCGAAAGGGGGTCGGGTACTGCACTGGTGGCGCAAAGATATACAAGTTAGCAGTGGCCATATGAGGTGCTTGATATGGGTGACAAGACCCTGATCATTCTCACAGATGGGATGTGGGAAGACTCACGAACTGCAGATGACGTTGAAGAACTCATTGCTAAATTCGTTCGGTATCTCCAGGAACAAAGAAGGTCAATGGAACAAAGATATTTCAGCATACAATTTGTCTATTCTGGCGAGTAAGACACGGCTGCCATATCCCGGTTGAAAAGTCTTGATGACAATATGAAGGAACGCTTCCGAATCGAGTAAGAACGCAAGCCATTCAGGCACAACGCAAATACTTATTCGACGGCGCTGACTGGATCTTGGAGATATTATTGATTCGAAACCGTGGTGTCATGAGCCAACGGACGAACTAATCCGCGGAAGCATAGAGGAGGGCGTGGATCAGGAGGATGGGGCGACAGGAACTGGCCATGAAGCCCCAAGTCTTCCGAGCTCAACTCTTGGGCACGATCTTGCTGACATCCAAAGACGTACCTCTTCGAGCTCGTCAAAAGGAAGTATCGGCTCTAAGAAAAGATTGTCTTTCTCAAATAGATAGATACAACGTTGTGGGCGATGCAGCACTTTCCTATTTGTTCTGTACTTTACTTTTTGTTTATGTATATAGCCTTCGCCTCAGGTTACCTACGTGGATACGGTGGAAATCCAGAGACCATGTAGAAAGGAAATAAAAGCCCCTTCATTAAATCGCCAAGCAGAAACAAGCGAACCATTCTTTTCATTATTACCTTCTACTTCCTTCACCTAAGGAACTCACAAGCCTCATCGAGAGACGATTCCAACTCGCTCGTCATGCCAAACTGCTCATGGCAAAAGGGGAGATTGTGCGGCGCAAGTGGTGTAGAGCGGAACAGCACTCGGTTGCCCCCAATTCGGGCCATCTCCTCCGAAAAGCTTCTGATCTGGTCATGCATCCCCTCTGCCGCGCCAGCCTGGACATAAAGAGGGACCGACAGTTCGAACGGGTGGTGCAGCGGGGAGATGTATGCTTCCGTCTCCTGCGTGAGTTTCTCCTGCGGACGATATACATTGGCACCCCATTGCAGAACAGAGCTGTGGAGCACATCTGATTGGGAGTGGCTCTCCTGGTCATACTCCCTCCCGACAGTAGCCGTCACGTGTATCCATGGAGAAAAAACAGCGATCCCCCCTGGGAGCGGGAGTTTGGTCTGGTTATCCTGGAGGTACCGAGCGAGCGCGAGGGCGACATTGCCCCCGGCCGAGTCACCCGACACGATGATGTTTGCAGGATCCACCCCAAGCGATATGATGTAGTGGTAGAAGGTCACGGCATCCTGAACCGCGGCTGGGAAGCAGGTCTCGGGAGTGCCAGACAGGCGGTACTGGGCCCAGACAGTCCTGTCGGCTTTGAAGTGCTTGTTCAGCGCGTCGGCGATCGGTCTCCCCGACTTCTCGTGGCTGAAGGCAAGGACGAAGGCGCCGCCCGGGAAGTGTAGGACAATCTTCTGCTTCGCGAGCTCGGCTGGGCTGGACGGGGGCGGGCTGGGGAACCAGATCGCGTTGACTGCGGCCGGCTTGACGAGGTCAGAAGGTGCCAGGGCGCCCGTGAAGAAGGCGGCAGGCGGTGATTGGACCCGGGCGTGTCTCTCTCGGGCCTCTTCAGGATCGGTATAGACGGGGCGTTGAGATCGTATTGAGCACCAGAAGCTGAAGAGCATCCTCGCCAGGGCGGCGTGCACGTTTTCTTTCACGCCCCATGCCGGCTGGGGCCGAAGTGGCTTCGCAACATAGGCAACGGAGAGTAATAGCAGGTGGAGTGGCGTTTTGAGAAGAAAGAATGTCGTGTAAATTGCCTTGAAAGGCTGGGACGACCAGAGTGGTTTGGACAGATCCATCGTGGGAGAAGATGCTATGCGCCGGTGCGATTGGTGCAAGGATCCACTGCAGGATGAGAGAGCCTCAAGAACGTGTTGCGCGCGCTGTTACGGTTGGAATGTCTCTTGACTGCTGCCTTGGTTTGTGGTCGATTGAAGAAAGTAATACTCGGCTGGACAGATTCAAGCTCAACTGAGAAGCGTAGAAGAGTGACATGTCCGTCCAGGCTGGTGATTTCAGTGAGGGGTGTAACATTGGCGCGGTGTGTTGGTTGCGTGAGGATCCCGCCCCCAGTAGCTGCCAAGTCAGCAAGAGGGCTGGTATTGTGGGCATCTGATAGCCTGCCAGCTGTGTACCGTACCTGCATGGTCGAAAGCTTTGCGGATCCTGCAATGTAACCTGGCTACGTTCAGAATATTTGGCTAGGCTGGAACGGGCGTGCGAGCTCCACATGATACTTCTAGCATCGAGTGAAGTCATCAACTTCTCTGGAACCTGTCAGGATAAGTCACCGGGAGAATATCTCAATGATGCGCGCGTGAGGCTCCAACTGTGGTGCTGGCTCGTTGTGCTAAGCCACCAGACCAAGAAAGACCTTGGCAGGTTTGGCGCCATGACAAGAACAATCCAGGCCAACAACCTAAGTGACCTAACTGAAAAAGATGACGCAAAGCCAATAACATCGATTATTTCTAACAGGTCGCTAGGGGCCAGCCTAGCGGCTCTGCTCATATGCCCTAAAAAGCATAGCATCATGAGCTAAAGTGCCTCGTTGTCGTTATTTTTACTGCACGCTGCCCCTTACTTTAAGAAGCTTCAGCCCTAAGAACGGGTGGGGGCGCAGCGGCGCCCGGGGAGGACATCGGATAAGCCGCTACGCTTCTTTCACATGTGCAACCGGCACGGTGCACGCCCTACTTATTATTAGAGGGACCGACGACCGCAACCTCACCTTCAGCCGCCGGAACATATCATCAACTAATGTCGGACACCAAAATGGCCGCATCCGATTCGATCACCTGGGACTTTGAGCAGGCAGCCCAGATGGGAGCCAAGTACTCATCTTCCTCCAATATCATTAGCAACGTGCGCGAGATTCTTAAGGACCCGAAGCGACTCAAGACCATTCAGCACGTTGCCCTCCGCGGCGTACCTCGGATAAAGCATCTAGAAAGTAGCTTCTTCACGAACAACCTCGCACCCCAAGAGGCAGAGACATTGAAGACATGGATTTCCGAAGTGCAGATCCCGAAAAGCAAACTTGCCTCCACGTCACAGGGTCAGGATGAACACGACTCGCCATCTACGACCCACGCCGTCGTCGCCGTGCTCTCGCGTCTCCCCGCCTCAAAGACGCTCGAGATCCAAACTTTCGATCGGACTGACGAGGACGAGGAAGCCCAGCTGCACCCCGCGGGCGACGCATTCACGGCACACTTGCTGCAGCACCTCATCAGCTCCTCGTCGCCGCCGGTGGAGACGGCCAGGATACTCGTCCCCCGCCCCGAGGACGACCCCGAGGATGAGATGGACTACTACGTCTACCCGTCGTCCCTCGTGCCGCTGTTCAGCCTGCCGAATATCCAGCGCATCGAAGCCCACCGCGTCGACGATGGCGGCCAGTCCATACCAGGCGTCACCACCTCCCAGACGATGAGGGAGCTCCGCCTGGTCCGGTGCCAGCTCACGGAGCAGAGCCTCGGCGTCGTGCTGGCCGCCGCTCCCAGCCTCACGACAATCCACTGTGACCTCGTCCTGGACGCAGAGCATGTGACCGGCTGGTTCGACCTCGGAAAGGTGCGAGCCTCGCTCGATGGTCTCAGGGCTTCGCTGGAGGACTTGTCCCTCGGGCTGAATCTCTGGTCGTCTACCGCTATCGACTGCGGGAACCAGGGGTCGTGGGGTATCCGCGGGTCGCTGGGGTCTCTCAGGGACTTTGACCGCCTGACGCGACTGTCGGTGTCACTGCCTGTTCTGCTCGGGTGGCACGTCCGAGGCTCGGGCAAGCTCGCTGACGTGTTGCCGGCGAGCATTCTGTCTTTGACGATCACGAATGAGATGTTCTTCTGGTGGCGCTATGAATGGAATGGTGTTGATTGGGATAATGAACGCGGTAGACACGGCAATCCGCGATGGAAATGGATCGAGGAAAAGATCGTCGAGTATCTGGAAAGCCGGCCAGAGAGTCTTCAAGAATTGGTCTTGGATATTTCAACTGAAGGCGAGGCGGAAAGAGGTGCGCAGCTGCAAAGCGCTCTGGTGTCAAAGGGCCAAGATGTGGGGATCAAAGTGGCTGTCCATTTGAAATCATCATGAAGGGGCGAATACACATGAATTGATCTCTTTCCAATCTACTATGGTGCAGTGATGCAGTAGTACCTCCACATATCATCCACCAAGGGATCTCACGCATTGGTGCTCGTGAAGTGAATCGATGGATCGCATACAAGACAATAGATTTAGGTGAAGTCCCAGAAATCCGTGCCAACCTGCCACATGAATACATCTACGCCCAACGCACATTTGTCCGGGAGGAGCTCCCGCCTAGAGTGCGCGGCGACGCCCAGACGTATGTCCATATGCTCCTGTATTGCATTTCCTTCCACACCCCATTTCCCACTCGACCTATTTGGCGAATCGTCAACCCACAGAGAAATGAAGGACCACAGGCCACCCAGTCGGTCACACCAGAGCCATTGGCAGTGGTGCTACTGGGGATGTTGACTTGGGCAAGCCCCGACTTGTTCCTGCCATTCCGTACTAATGATGTCGAACCTCATATAATCTGAGACCGGAGATTCGCACTCGCAAAAGCAGAGGGCACACCCAAACTATCTTATAAAATATTCTCTCATAGGAGGAAGAGGTTATCTGGTAGGATCTTATTTTATATAAGGTTATCCTGTAGGGGGTTGTCCTGTAGGAGGTTGTCCTGTAGGAGGTTGTCCTGTAGGAGGTTGTTCGATAGGAGATTGTCTCCTCAGAGCGTGTCCCTTGGGTGGTTATCCTATAGGCCTTGGGTGTACCCTACCTCTTTGCAGGTGCGAATCTTCAATCTCTATAATCTTCGCGTCGCCAGAACAGAGCTAGCTAACCCGTCGGGGGTTGGGGGTGTTCAACGCAACGCAGACAGTCACGTTTCCGACAAAAAGAGAAAGTCTGCACTATACGAAATTAAACATTGAAGGAGACTTGTCGTCACGAGCCTATATCTATCCTAAACTTTACCCGCTCAAGGCTATCACCGCCCCTAACACGGGCATCCATCCCCACCACCACAGGCATTACAGTCAGAATGGAAGTTAAAAGTACACCCAAAAATCTGAATCCCACTCGCACTGCCCAAGCAATTTAAGCACGCCAGCGCGGCCGCCTGGCAGTTGATGTTGACCCCAGGGATAGAAGCCGGCAGGTCGGGCCGCGCAGCAGCAGTCGGCACGTCACAGCCCGAGGCCTCGCCGGGCGCGATCGCGGCCGCCTTGATCGCGGCGGCGTTGTCCTCGACCATGCGCCAGAGCACGAGGTTGGCGATGACGGCGTGGCCGGCCGGCTGCGGGTGGAACACGCGCTTGATGTCGTCGCTCACGAAATCGGACACGCCCAGGCCGGAGCGGCCCCGGAACGCCGGGTCCGCGGCGCTGCCGTCGGGGAGCGAGACGATGAGGCTGTTGTTCTGGGTCTGCGCCTCTGTGATGAATGTCTCGATGGAGCCCTGGAAGGTCTCGTTGATGCCGGGGGCGCTGGCGCCTGAGGTGCCGCCTTGTCTGGGCTGTATGGATTCTTGGCTACTGCTGGTAATGAAGGGGGCGAGGAGGCTCTCTGCCCGCTTGGAGGTCGCCGTGAGGAGGTCAAATACGCTGCTCTTCTTCTCCAATTCTGGCTCGGACATGCGTGCCACCATGGGATTCGCGCCGAAGAGCTCAGACTCGTCCATGCCCCTAGGAAGTAGCCTGGACGAGTTGTTGGTGCTGGTCCACTGGTAGAAGAGCAGGCCATTCCGGTCTCCTTGCGGCTCCTTCACACCGGCCTCGCAGAAGCGACCCTGCAGCACAGAGAAATACTGGTCGTACCCCACGTACTCAAAGGAGCTTCCTGCCCTCTTGACCGCGTCTTCGATTGCCGCATTGGTGGCCAAAGTGAGTTCGTTCATGAGCGTCCTCCGCTCTGTTGTCAACATCTGTTTGTTTTGAGTGTTGAACCAGAATGACCAGGTGGTATTATCACACCCTGTGGTGCTGTTGTCGAAGAATGTAGCATAGCCAGTGACGTAAATCTTGCGGCCTGTGTTGATCTTGTCCGCCAGACCGGCATACAACTTGTCCAGGTTCCCAGGCAAGGTATTCCTGACGAGATTGAGGGTAGCCTGCATTTCGTCCCCGCAGTTCCGGAAGGGATTCCACTGAAACACGCACGCGTTGAGGATGTCGCTAAGACCAACGTCGTTGCCGCCCGCGCTGACGGTGATGAGGTCGTATCCCGTGCCCATCGCGGACACTTGGCTGGCTAGGATCTCAGGACTCGTGGCGCCGGAGCAAGCCAAGTACTCGAAGGCCGAGGAGGGATTCTGTGGCAGAAGGTCGTTGTCTTGAATGTAGGCTGGGTAGGACTGGTCATAACGGGCGCATGCGGCAGATGAGTTGGGATAAGGGCTACCGGACCCAATCCCGGCGGAGCTTAAAAGAATGTGATGTCAGTGGCGTGCACGATTGTATACATAGACTTGTAAGGAGTAGAGTTGAACATACTAAGAGTCTCCGATAGCTGCCCACTTCTTCACCCACGTCAAGTCGTATGGGCTAGGTGGTGCTGCCCTAGCTGAGTCCCAGTTGTTGTCGCAGACGCAAAGATTGCTATTAAAATAGTCAGAAAAGATTCAAGTGTAGGAAACGAGGCAGATTTGACCGGATTTCCCGTACTTTGCACCACACCATGCCCCACCGAGACCGTTGCATTGCGATACACATGGGGAGTCTGTAGCGCAACTCAAAACGCATGTGCCCTCAACAATTCCTCTGGCGAAGAAGTCAGTATGATATTTAGATACATATTCGCGGGGAGGGTGCGTCGAGACTCACTTATCCTCGTTTGGAACAGCCAAACAACGATGTGCAGCGGTCCCGTCAGCCGGACATGCGTCCAAGACGGCCGCTATGCATTGGTCTGCGGCAACGAGTGTGGAATTGCCACCATCGGCTTGTGCTATGGTGCACCCGGTAAAGGCGCCCAACAGGAAGATCTCGAACTTCATATCGAGTAACGAATGTGAATAGAAGATAAGTAAAGAGCGAGGAAGCACACAGCCAATGGTTGGAATGCGTGCAGAATGAAGGAGTGGAATGCGGAATTTGAGGACGAATCGCCAGTCCCAGGCTGACACGACGAGAGCTTCTCGTGTAGCTATAACATCGATTCATTCAGTACCTAGGTACTGTCCAAGAAGTAGATCCCTGACTAGAACATCTCTGAATCTGAGGACTAATTAGATATTCCCCAGATCGTTCTCAGCCCCAAACCGCCCGGACCTCTTCTTAATACCCTGCCACAAAGTCAATTTGATTGAAGTCAAAACCTTCTGTCGCGGATGATGAGCCAATAGCATCTCTTGAAACTGAAACATCATCCCAATTATCGTCAGCCTTACAAGCCCTACGCTCCTCCTGGTTAGCCAGGCGTTCCTGGGCAGGGCCACGTTCCTTGGCAAACGTTGAGCCGCCTACCCGCCAAGTTGTCCGCGGGCACTAGCAGGTTCATGCGAGTGCCCCTTTCGATTTCCCTGACTCGTCGCTTAGCTTGTCGCAGCTAAATCGGATCTCATGCTGGGCTACCTCAGTTCGGAGTAAAGTATCTGCCGGGACGATCCTTAATGGAATCGACATATGAGCTTGGCAAAGCATAACAGCGACGGCGTGCGCGCTGCCGCTCAGCCTCAGTTCGCGAACGCTCGGAACACGTTGTTTTGGCGTGCCGAATGTTCCGCAGTCTGGATGGATATCGAGCTAAGAAAGCATATCTATGTTAGCAGAAAACGTCTCGATTCATGCTGTACTGGCGCCAGGGGAAATTCGCTCTCGACACGAACAAATTTAGTAAGCCAAGGCGTGATGTAAATTTGTTTTCTGCGCGCCACAATGTCGTGTAGATTGGAGGGTCAGTTATTTGTCAAGGTATTATGGGACGACTGATAGCTCCGGCCTCGTGGTGATCCGGAAGGAATATGTACAAGATGTATCACTCACCCGACACGGTGCAGAGATCCCCAGATGTTCACGGCTTGATATCCTGTTCACTCCACCCGGTCATTCACTGACTCTCGGCCTATGTCCCGTATCATTCTTTACTTAGACATCGTGCTATATCCATTCTTTTACCATCACTCGCTCTTACTATCAAACATCTCTCAGCCTTGAATCCCGTTCGCGAACATGTTGGTCAACAAACAGAGCAGTTGGAGTCTCTTCCACACTCTCTTTGTTTTCTTCACGCTCCTTCTAAACGTCGCCGCACAGGTTCCAGTCCTAGGCGTGACTCTCGACGCAGCAGCCAGAGGTGATGCAGAGCGCGTTATCTACTCCAGCAAGCTCACCTTCACCGAGGACACCGGTACCCTCTTCAGCGATGCGCAGATCTACGGTCTCGCCCGATTGGGATTCGAAGAGATGAGGACCAAATACACGGCAGACGACGTGCGAGACTATGAGCAGCCCGTGATGATGGCAGCCATGGCCGTCGGGAATTCCGTGTATATATCGTCCAATATAAAGGGCGGACCGTTTTTCTACGCGTATACGGACACGCGACTAAAGCCAGAGGTCACGCTTGCACTAGAGAGGTGCTCTACTAGTCTGGAGCAGACCCGAGGAGTCCCAGTGGCTGGCCAGCACCGAACTAAGGCCAGTTGCGCTGAGATTGCTGCGCTGCATGAGGTATGTCTTCGAATATTCGATACGACGCCGTTATAGCATCAACGGCGTGAATTTCTCTGGACCGCGTTGCTGATATCACTCCCTTCACAGTACTACTTAGACCCCGATGTCTCAGATGCAGACCGCCAGACGCGCCCTCCTACCCGTATGGCAGCTTTCGGACAACCGGGTGGTGTAGGAAAGATGCAACGTAAGTCCTGGCCCTCTTGTTTTCTACCAGAAAGCACTATTTTGCTGACAGAGACTTGATATAGCCCAGGCAGCCTGCGGTGGCCCTGAGAGAGTCGAAGATGGCTTCATGACCTGGGGCTGCAAGCAATTCATGGCCGACGAGCAGATCAACGTCCCCAGGAAGCCGTCGAGGACGTCTGCGGACATGAACCTGCCGAATCCTTTCCCCCAGTTCACGACCTCGCAGGTCAGTTTCGTCTGCCCTGGCCGCGAAGGCAGAAGGCTAGGTGAAGGCCCACCTACGGGTACGGACCCGAGTTCTACGGCAACAGTGACCGTGACTCCCACGTCGGAGCCAACTTCCACTGCTACGGTGGCCCCCAACAGATTTTAGTGACTAGATTTACACGCGAATAATGTATGAATATCTTCAATTGAGTACGCTTCATGTTGTTCTCCGGGATGCTGCTGAGTAACTATATCAGCGCACCTGATGGCATAGTATAGCATATCACACATAAATATAATACAGCCATATTCTCGAAAGGAATACAAAATAATTATTATAAAGCCCACATTACTTACTTACTTCTACCAAGTAATCTTATATATAGCTTTTTTACAAGAGCTTACCCCATAGTAAGTTATCCTATAAGACCATAAAAGGCTATCATATAGAAGATAATTCTATAGGAGGTTATTCTATATTACAAGAAAGGTTATCACATATAAGGCTATCCTAAAGGGGGTGTTTCTTTATGAGGTTGTCTTATAAGAGGCTATCTTGTCGGATGGCCGTAGCCGATCGACGAGACTCCGGACCGATAACTTATCTTTGTACGCATGTCTGGGCCCAAGCCCACCTGCAAATGCATGGCGGTTTTACGCACGACGGTGGGTATTGACGTTCAAAGTACTACTAAGAGTTGTATTTAAACGTGAAATTGTTATTTTTTGAAGCGTTTTAAAACCTCTGCATCTGTTTATATACAGTCTTCTCATTACTAATAAATCTTGCTTCCCAATATGCCTACCGGCGTTGCCGCGCTGTCTCCGCCCCCACTTAACCGCCAGCACCAGCCACGGCCCAAGATCTCGAGCTCTTCTTCGCATCTGTGCTGGACGAGGGGAACGGGCCAGGAAGGCCGTTGCACATTATCGAGGTTGTGTCACAGATATCGTTACACACCTCCTACTCTAGGTACTTGACCCAGCACCAGAAAAACCTCAAGGCGTCGGGTTGCCCAGGTTGACCGTGTTCCCATTCGCATCGATAGTATACGCCGGGTAGGCATACGCACCGTACGAGCCACCGCCGCCCTGAGGCCGCGGCAGCCTCGGCGCCACACACCAGCCCCCGGGGCCGAACGCGCTGGTCGCCCACGCGGCGTTGGCCGTGGCGCCCGTCGCGATGAGGTACTTGGGGGTGGGGTTGTTTGCCGTGGCGACGAACAGCTGCTTGACGGCCGTGCAGTAGCTCTTGGCGTTGGTCTCGATGGTGGCGAGCGACGCGTCGATGAACGTCTTCCACAGCCAGCGCATGTTGCCGACGCTCTGCTGCCCCGTCGCCGGGTCCGTGTAGACGGGCTCGCCGTTGAACCCCGGGGTGCCGCCGCCGGCCGCGGCGCGCAGGGCGAGGTAGCGGGTCTGGAAGTCGGCGGCCACGAGGTCGACCCAGTTGGAGCTGCGCATGAACTTGTTCCAGATGGCCTCGTCGACCGAGTTGGTCGTGGTCGGGACGTAGTTGAGGTACGTGAACACGGCGGTCACGTGCTTGACATAGATCATAGTCTCCGCCGCCGACTTCTTGATCACGCCCGGGTTGTCCATGGCGAAGAACGACTCCTTTTGCCGGTTCATCTTGCCGTCGGCGAGCACGAGCTGCTGCGTGTTGTCCCCGGAGCCGAGCCCGCGGATGCAGTAGTCGAGAAAGCTCCACGAGTCGGCCGTGTCGCCGCCCAGGCGCGCCGAGCTCATGTGGAGGCCGTTGGCCAAGGGCACGCCCATGATGGCGTTTTCGACCCACGCCGTGGTGGGCATTGTATATCCCGCCGGGGCCGCCGGACCCTTGCCGCCTTGCAGCCATTCAAGAAACAGTTGATAGGTCTGCCACTCGAACACGTGCTCGGTCACGTAGTCGCCCTGATTAAAGTGAGGATCGGTGGCGGCGTTCTGCCTCAACGTCGACGGGACGCAGGCTGGCTGCTGCTGTGAGGCGTCGTAACCGTACCACTTGCTGATGCCGGCGTTGTTGATGGCCTCGCCGCAACTGGGGAATGTGGACGACTGGAAGGTCCAATCGAAGCCGGTGGAATCTATATAATTCCATTTCTTTCTGGCGCGCTTCTCGATGAGGCCTCGCGTGCTCACGCCCGATGAGGGGCACGCCGTCTCGGCAAAGGGGTAATATATGCAAGAGCCGCCATCCGCATCGTTGTCGCGCGCAAACAGGCTGCTGCCGTCAATTGCTAGGCCCTCCGTGTCGTTGGAGCTATATAGCCAGCGCTTCGAGGCGGTGCTGGCATCAGTGCCGCTGCTGCAAAGAGGGCAGGACGGGATCTCGCCCGTGGCAGTGCCCGACTGGTCTGGGCAAGATAGGCCAAAGGGGAGGTGTAGCAAGGGACCAATCACTGTGGTGTCACGCTTCTTCTTCTTCTGCTGCTGCCTGGACTGCACCAGCGCTAGGTCGGAGCTGCTGCCAGAGTCAATGATAGTGGTGTTGATGTCGCGCTTGGATGATGATGTGGTGATGGGGCATGTCTCCTCGATGACAGCCACGGGGCCCCACGAGCCGAGCGACCAAGGGTTTTTGGCGAGGACCCAGTTGAACTGTTTCGGGGCGTCCAGCTTGACATACAGATCGGCGCCCGTGTTGGCGCCGTAGCAGACCGAGGCGCTCGTGTCTGACGAGGACCCGCCGCTCGCACCCGCGCGCACATAGGCTTGCATGTAGCCATCCAGCACAAGATCGACCTCGCAGTTGTCGAGGCTGCTGAACACGGACCCCCACGTGATGCCAAAGCTCGCCTGGGGCTTCAGGTGCGCCGTGATCTGGCCCTCGGCCTGGACGGACCAGTCGAACTTGGCGTCGCCGGGCTGTGTCACGTCCCTCGGGGTCTGGAGGTCCTGGGGGTCGTAGTCCTTGGACGTGCCCGGGTCGGGGAACGACACCTGCGTGTCCCAGTTGGCCAGCGTGACGGAGGCCTCCAGGGAGCCCGAGAGGCTGACATCCATGTTGACGCTCCCAAACAGCTTGAAGTTGGGCCCGACCGTCACGATGCCGTACACGCTGAAGACGGCGTTGAAGTTCTGCAGGCCAAACAGCTCAATGTCGCCCGTGTCGTAGCTGGCCTGGGCGAGCGCGTCGATGCCGAAGACGGCCTCGACCTTGCCCTTGTTGCGGAAGTACATGTAGCTCTGCGACAGGTCTGGAAGAACCCCCATGGTGGTGATGATGGTCAGCCCAAACGACGTGTCGACAATCACGTCCAGGTCGGCCTGCACGTCCAGCTTGGCCTCGACGTCGACGCCCCCGATGTTGCATTGGTACTGCTCCTGCAGCAGCAGGACAGAAAGCGTCTCCGACACCGTGTGCGTGACCTTGGGCGCCGCCTCGGCCACACCGAACAGCCCCTGGAGCCACTCGACAATGTCGCTTCCGAACCAGCGCGCGTGCAGCTCCTCGCGCGTCAGGAGGCCGCCCTTGTGGTCCTCGGCCCACGCGTGCTCCAGCCAGCGCCGGTGGTCGCCGTCAAAGTCCTCCAGCGACCGGGCCCGGCGCCGCTTCTTGTCGGCCGCCTTGTTCACGATGGCATCCCAGTAGCCCTCCTCGTTCGAGTAGTCGATGCGCACCTGTGTCTCCTCGCCGTTATCGCGCCTGACGCGGGTAAAGTCGTAGTCAAAGGTCAGGTCGTACACGACGGGCTTCTTGGCCGCCGACAGGTTGGACCGCTTGACGATGCGATGGGGGATCTCCTGTGACGTGGCGGGCCGCATGTCCTTGGCGACAGCATACCGCATCGGCCCACAGTGCTTGGGCAGCTCGAGGATGGTGCCGGGAACACCGCTGCCCAGGCCAATCTTGTGGCAGTTGCTGTCTGCCGAGTCGTCGGTGCACACCATCTGCACCGTGTGCTCGCCGTCGGTCACGGCGTCCTCACAGTTGTAGACGTCCCAGTGCGAGCCATCACGCTTGTCCAGGCTCGTCTGGATCGTGTCGGGCGAGGCCAGGATCACGAAGCCAAACGAGCCGTCGTTGGGCTCGTCGTCGCCGTCGTCGTCAAACTTGCCGCCATATGTATTGTCCGTCTCGAGCTGGAATTCCGTGTCAACATCGTCGCCCGTCGGCGGGTTGGGAAACAGGTAGGCCAGGTCGACAGGAAGGAAGGGCGACTCCTTGTTGGGAGGCGTACAGCAAAAGACACGCTGCCGGCTCATCTGCCAGCCGCAGTTGTCGCCGCCGCCATCGTACGACTCGGCCAGCTGGATCTCGGTCCCGAACTTGCAGTTGTTGTCGTAGCAGCTGCCCGGCTTGCCCTGCCAGTAGCAGTCGGAAAAGCCCACTGGTTTCTCACAGCACAGCTGCTTGGGCTCCAGGAAGCAGTCGTCAAAGAACTTGCCCGCGATGGACTGCTCGTTCGAGTTACACGAGCCGCCGCACGAGGTGGTCCGGCACCCCGTGGCCTTGGGCGACTTGCAGCAGTAGACCTTGTTCCCGTCCGAGCACGAGTCGCCGCCACCGCCCCATTTGTTCTGCTCCATGGGCACCTCGCCGTCCTGGCAATGGCCGTTGCAGTACGGCGGGCCGCCGCGCCACGTGCAGTCGTCCGGGTCGGGCGCCGCGGCGATGGGACAGCACAGCTGCGACTTGGACGAGCCGCACTTCTGCGACGTGATGAACAGCTCGCCCGCCGAGCACGTGCCGCCGCAGTCTGTCAGGCGGCACACGCCTTCGCTGGCCGTCTGCCAGTACTCGTAGTCGTTGACCGTCTCGTCGGCAAAGGCGTTGAGGGTCTTGGGGTAGATCAGGCCCTGCATCGCGTCCAGCTGCGTCGTGTCCTGGTCGATGGCCCAGATCAGGAGACCACCAAGGCCCTGGTCGTTGGCGAACTTGACCTTTTGCTGGAATGTGTCCTTGTCATCGTAGCTGACCCAGCTGTTGCCGCCCCAGACCACGTACTTGACGGCGGCTTCCTTGTCCCAGATGGGATCGACGTCGTACTGGTTGATAATGTTGGTGATCTCGTCGTACGAGAGAATGCCCGACTCGCCCGTGCATACACCCTTAGCCGCACCGCCGGAGAAGGGGCAGCCGGGCTGGAAGCAGTTGGGGTCGGTGAGGTTGAAGCTGCGGCCATAGAAGCCGATGCCCATGTTGATCTTGGCCGGGTCGACGTCGTTGCGCCACATGAGAGACAGCGCATTCTGGATCTCGGTCAGGTTGGTGTGCGCCAGGACGATGCTGCCCACCTGGTCTCGCGGGCCGTCCCAGGTGCCGTGCAGGTCGTACGCCATCAGGTTGACATAGTCGACGTACTCCATCATGTCGGTGAGCTTCATGTACTGGAGGTACCAGTACGACGTCGGTGCCGTGAAGGAGACGACGGCCTTCTTGGCGCGCCCAGAATTCACGTCGTCGAGCTCCTTGAGGAAGGTGAGATAGTTCTCGCCGTCGTCGTCGTTTCCGCCACGATCGGGCGCGCCGGGGTACTCCCAGTCAAAGTCGACACCATCGAGGCCGTAGTTGTCGAGGAAGGAAAACAGGTTCGTGATAAAAGTGGCGCGATTGGACTTGCTGCCGACCATGTCACCAAAGACGGGCTGGGTCGTTGTGTCATTGTCGTTGAAGGACCAGCCACCCAGCGAGATGACCATGTTGATGGCCGGGTTATTGTCCTTCAACTTGGTAATCTGGTCGATGACGCTGTCCGGCACGCCGTCCATCATGCTGATCTCGAACGTGCCGGGCGAGATGTAACCAAATGAAATGTGCAAGTGTGTGAGCGAGCCCACGGGGAGGTTCTTCAGCGACACGCCCGAGCACGTCGAGTCGTGTTTCCAGGCCTCGTAGTAGCCGAGGATGCGCGACTGCACATCGCCACCCGTCTTGCCCGAGGACTCGGGCTCGCCGCAGTTGGACTGACACTTTTCGCTCTCGAGGCAAAAGGCGTCTGTGACACCGCAGAAGCCATACTGCGAGCAACACACGTTGAGGGGGCACGTCGTGTTGACGACGGCGGCGTTGATGCCACACTCGGCCTTGGCATCGCAGTTGGACCAGCATGCGTCGTTGGGGGACTGGCCGTTGGTTCCGCAGTATACGTCCCCATAGCCGCAGACTCCGTTCTTGCCACAGCAGGCGTGGTTGGCACAGGGAGCGTCCTCGCCGCAGCTGTATTCGTCCCTGCGCGCGAGGCCGAGGCCACCGTCCGAAGGACCACCCCACGGACTGGTAGGCGCCCTGCGTGCGTGCTTGGCTGTGCAGATGGTGCCGTCTTCGCCCCGGATCTTTGCCGACATGTCTGTGTAGTAGGCCACGTCTAGGACGGAAATTGGCTTGGAGCAGGCGCCCGAGTTGACAACGGGCGCCCGGGTCGAAGCCGGTGCCGGGGCAGCCAAGACATGACGGCTGCCGAGGAGTAGAGCGAGGAATAAGCCTGAAAAAGAGAAAGACGCGCGACACACCATGATGGCGGTGTGTGCTCTGACAAGGGGAATAAGGAGCGTGAACCAGATGGTTTTCCAAGAAAAGAAAAGAGAGGACGGGAACAGATTCGTCCCTTTGCTTGTTGTGTTGGCCTGGCGGCTGAGGGTCTCTCTCAGCGCTGGGCGCCGTACGCACTCACCTCTTATAAAGGCGGGACATATCGACAATGGTGTTGCACCAGGCACGCAGCCTTGTGCATCTCCATCGTTATCATGCTGAGGTGGTGTGGCTAATCGACAAGGTTGCGAATCCTAACCAGGTAGAAATCCTAGACCAGAGAAGCAATTTCCTTTTTATGCACTTGATCTGGCGAATCTGAAGCTATCAGCCGTAACGCCGGACAATGTCCGATCAATGTCACCATGGCTGACAGGGTTCTTTTGTACGGATACCACATGTTAAGCGCCTCTGGGGCCCCTAGAAACCATTCGTCTTATACATACGGAAAGACAACCAGGCAGACAGGAAGGGGAACCCTGTGCTCTCAGCCCTAATCGCGGCTTTGCGGCGCATTGTATACTTGCCTGCTAAGCCCCAACCTCGGCAGTCCCCCGAGTCAGTCGGGCCCGCACGACTGCATCTGTCTAGCATTTGGAATCACCTGGCTAATCAACTATTAATCTTTAGCAGCCTGTCTCAGCTCTTGTATACTCTGTGTGCTCTCTTGGCTCAACCTTCGTATAATCTGTATGCGCCTGCAGTGCCTGGCTAATCAGCTTTCGAGCTTTAGCGATCCGGTGTCAAAGTTCCAGATGTCCTTTAAGAGACTGTTCTAAATGAAAAAGTCTCGTTCAGAGACTATTCTAGCCGAGTAGCAATGTGAATGTGCATGTGAAGTCTGAGATCTTTCTGGGGTCTTTCTTTTTCCGTGAGCAGTATTATCGTGCCGAGGTGGAGGGTTACACTTACACGGCGTTAACGGCTGTTGGGCCGCGCGTCTGTTGCCGCAAGCGAAATGAGCACAAGGCTAGCAAGGCTAAGCTTTATGCCTAAGGCTAAGCTTTATGGCTAAAAGCTTGGTTCGTGCTTATTTCTTATGCAGCCGTGCCGCATCCTTCGGCGATCGTCCCTGCAACGGCCTGAATAGCTCGTGCAACGCAATTTGCATCCTTCGAGGAGCAATGTCACGCAACGCTGCCAACACGCCGATAAAGGTGGGGTCAGTAGAGAAACCAACAAGCCATTCTCAGCAAGGCAATCTTGCTGCCTCGGGCCTCCGGCATCGCGGGCACGCAATGGTGTGGTATAAGGCTGTCGGGTGATGCTCATGCACACGGCTCTGGCTGGCAATGGGCCAGGACCAACCCTTGGGAAGTTTTGTCCATCCAGAGTTCGTTCTCGCTCCCTCGAGAATCATCAGAGTACTCGCTCCCTCGAGCCCTAGTCGACAATGCTCAAGTCGGCAGCGGCAATGCTCATGTCGGCGGCGGCGGTGCTGTACCAAGTCGCATCGGTCCAAGCCGTGCAGTGGTTCAACGGCAACGGCACTGCGGATCTGCCTTCCAACGTCACGGCAGACTGTCTGACGGCACTCCAGGCCGACATTGCGTCGTGCAGCAGCTCGATCGCGACCATCCGCCCCTTTGTGTATCCGCCGCAGGACTACCTGACAGCGCTCTGCACCGAGGACTGCAGCGTGGCCCTCGGCAGCTACGAGAGCGGCGTCGCGACGGCCTGCGCGGGGCAGACCTATGACAGCGCCGCGGACGGCGGCTACGTGCCCATCCTGGCCATCCCGCAGCTGCTCCGCTACAGCTTCAACTTTACCTGCCTGACCGACGCCTCTTCCGGGCAGTACTGCAAGGTCCTCGCGGCCGACGCCATCGGCCTCTCATCCAACCAGAGCAACCTGGCCGACTCGGACAAGGACGGTGGCGACGACGGGTCCGGTGGCTGCTCCGACTGCGTGCTCAAGTCGCTCCAGTTCCAGGCCAGCGGTCCCTTCTTTGCCGACAATGGCGCCGACGACGCATACACGTCGGCCACGTCGAGCTGCGGCGCCACGGGGTACCCCCTGACACCGACGGCGCCATTGTTCACCGTCACTTCGGCGCTGACGACGGCCACTGCCACCGCCACCGCCACCCCGTCGTCGTGCGGCCGCACCTATTCGATCCAGAGCGGCGACACGTGCGCCTCCATCTCCGAGTCGCAAGAGATCGGCACGACGTGGCTGCTCCTCGACAACAACCTCCCGGCCTACTGCTCCGGCTTCCCCACAAACGGCTCCCTCTGTCTCAACCACAGCTGCCCCACGTACACGGTCCAGGCCAACGACACGTGCAACTCGATCCAGTCGGCGCACAACATGACGCTGGCGCAGATGCTGGCGTGGAACCCCCAGCTCGACCTCGCGTGCAGCAACCTCAACATGTCCCTCGGCCTCCAGCTCTGCGTCGGGTCGCCTGGCACGCCGTACACGGCGCCCTCCGGCACGGCCACGGGGACGGGGACGGGCCCGGGCGCCACGGCCACCGTCGCCGCGCCCATCCCGGACACCCTCGCCAGCGGCACCAACACCAACTGCGGCCAGTACTACACGGTGCAGGTCGGCGACTACTGCAACCTGCTGGTCGTGCGGTTTGGCCTCTCGCTGTCCGACTTCCTGTTCCTCAACCCCGAGATCAACTCCAACTGCACCAACTTGCTGGCAGAGGAGTCATACTGCGTCGAGCCCGTCGGCGACATCAACTCGTACCCAGGCTACGACGGCGCCATGCCCATCGGCAACCTGACGGGCACGGCCGGGTCGTTCAGCAGCTTCGGCAACGCGACCTACATCCCGCCGCTCTTCTCCGGGTACAACCGCACCCTCGCCAACGGCACCGTGAGCACATGCAGCGACTACCTCGACGGCGCCGACTACCAGGACGACCTGACCGGCACCTTTTACGCCAGCAACTGCCAGCTTGCGGCCTCGGTGTACGGCATCACCGTCGCCAACCTGCTCATATGGAACCCCAGCCTGGGGGCAGCAGCCAACGCGACGGGCTCGGCGTGCGCATTCGACCCCGCGTCCTGGTACTGTGCCGGCTACGGCGGCGACTATCCCGACCTGGTCAACGACACGGTCCCGGACGACGGGTCGGGAGCCAACGCCACGGCCACGGCCACGTCGGCGACGCCGCCCGCGCCGACGCAGTCTGGTGAGCCGGCCGACTGCAACGCGTGGTACGTCGCGCAGTCGGGCGACACGTGCGCCACGCCCGAGGGGCTGTACGGCATCACACACGCCCAGTTCCTCGCGTGGAACCCCGCCGTGTCCTCCGACTGCTCGTCCGGGTTCTGGGTGGACGAGGCGTACTGCGTGGGCACCGCCTCCTCCTCCTCCTCTTCTTCCTCCCCGACCTCCACGACGTCCGCCGCTGCGAGCCCGACGCCGCCCGCGCCCACACAGGCCGGCGAGCCAGGCGACTGCAACGCGTGGTACGTCGCCGGGTCCGGGGACACGTGCGCCAAGGTCGCGGCCGAGTACGGCATCACCGAGGCCCAGTTCCTGGCGTGGAACCCGGCCGTCTCGTCGGACTGCGTGGACGGGTTCTGGGTCGGCGAGGCGTACTGCGTGGGCACTGCTTCCTCGTCGTCGTCGCCCACCACGACATCCGCCACACCGGCCAGCAGCACGACGAAATCTACGAGCCCGACGCCGCCTGCGCCCACGCAGGCGGGCGAGCCGAGCAACTGTGATGCGTGGGATGTCGCCGCGTCCGGGGACACGTGCGCGACGGTCGCGGCCAAGTATGGAATTACCGAGGCCCAGTTCTTGGCGTGGAACCCGGCCGTTTCGTCAGATTGTGTGAACGGGTTCTGGGCTGGCGAGGCGTATTGCGTGGGCGTCGCTTCTGCGTGAGGTCTGTTTGGGTTGGTTGTGGTTTCTGAGTTGGGTCTTGTACGATAGAGTAGAGACATCTCCCTCCCTTCTGCTCACCCACATGCTGAGCTCTGGGAAGGATCCGCAACAACTCTATATGCGCGTTCAAGTTGATTCCGCGTTGGAACATTAATGTAATGACAAAGAATGCTTCCGTAGTTAGCACGTCTGTGGCAATTCATCTCAGATCTTTGATACATTAGTAACGGTGGGATCTGAAAATCGCAACAAAATGACTGCCTCAGGAATTGCTGTGTAGTCGGAACAGCAATTGTCAATTGCGTGTGTGCTTGTGTGTGTGTGTGCGTAGGTAGAAAGGTTCATGCAGAGGTCAAGGTCCTCCCCTGGAACACTCGTGCCCCTGTCGATGGGCCCCACTGCACTGCTGCTGCAGGTGGCCCACAGCTCAGGATTTAAACCTTGTCCCTGCAATCCTTCTTAGACCTTCCCCTTACATAGTCTAGAAGGTAGCGCCGACTTAACTACAGTTGACGTATTGAGGACAGTTAGTTGCCTTGCCTCTGGACCCCCACTCGTGACATTAGTGACGGTTGAGAGGGGGGCTCATCGTCCTTCCCGCCTTCGGACCACAGATCGAGATCCTACCACAGGGATCTTTTGGAGATGGCAACCTTGAAGTTGGATGTATGCACAGTCGGCGCGTATCGCGTTATCACGTGGTCCTTTATCGGTAACCTCCTTGGAGGTACCTAGGTATAATTAGAGAGGCAACCATGGTACCCTGACATGCCTGCCTTCATCTCCGGTCTTGCAATCCTGCGAGCTTTTCTTCTTGTCACACCCTTGTCTTTTTCGGAGCCTTGGAAATTGGAATCAAGCTAGCGTTCCCACGCGGCATTCAAAGGCGCACGCAAAGGAACCTTCAGCTTCATCACCCAACCCCACCATCTCATTTATTGCCCCGCGTGCTCGAGGCGACAGCGTTCCAAGGTTCTTGCCCAACTTGTTCAACGCGCCGCTCTCACCAACGACACACCTGGTAACTCACTCAAGCACGACCTGCTATCACAACCAAAGAGATGCCTATCCCAACCCCCAACCCAGGTATACGGCTGGAGACTCTCGCGTCTCACTCGGACCCCTCCGTACCGCTCGTCAGTGTGTTCTCGCCCTCGCGCAAACCGAGGCCCGACCTCGACGACTCTGACGTTACCGACCATGTCCCAGCAGAGCCGCGGCCCCGGCCCTCTCTGCAGATCTACTATACCGCCCCCCTCACCACCCCTAACGAGCTGGAGCTGGCCGCGCGCACCCTCGAGACGGTCGTGCTTAAGAGACGGTTCGACACCTCGGGCGCCGAGTACGAGCGCCTAGATGTCTACTCCCTGCCGCCCGCGACGACAATAGGCGATGATGAGGCCGAGGCCGCTCGGGATGGACTCTTCGCTACCCCGGCTGAGGCAGATGCCGCCGTGCAGCGCTGCGTCGCGCACCAGCGGGCTGAGATCGCCGCGCGCGGGGACGACAAGGCCTGGTATATCCAGCGCTATGACGTGCCCCAGGGCGACTGGGTGCGCGCAATTATCGTAGTGCGCACGCCCGTAGCCGAGTGGGAGTGGGAAAGGGAGGATAAGACGGGGCGCGGGATGGTGCTGTCGACGGTCATGTTTGACCACACCAAAGGCGCGCCCGACCAGGTGTGGGTCCTGTCGGGCTCCGCCGAGGGTGACATCAGGGTGCTGGTCCACGAGGTCAGGTCTGAGCTGAACTGGCAGCACAGCTATGTGCAGTTCTTGGATTAGATGTGGGCGGGCTGGCGGGCGGTGGACTCGCACGGAGCTACGCTTCAAGGGCTGCCATCGAGTGAGTCGGCTGAGGTGTGCTGCTGCGGCTGACGTTGGAGCCTGAGAGTAATGCCACTCATCTGGCCGCGCTCGTGAGCGACCAGGAGGAACGCAAGGCACGAGTACAGAGACGAGGGTCGCGCAAGGTGCGCATCAGGTCGTGCATGAACAAAGACAAGTCCTGCCCTAGACAGGCAGGCAAAGTCCGCCAAAGGTCGTCCTCGCAAGTCTGAAGGAGTAGATGGTTGAATTCGATTTTGTGACAGACTCAGACTGTGTACATGAATCATGCATCGACCAACATTGGATCATGTTTTTCATTCCTTGTGTTGACAAAACCACTTCACTTGTACCTAATACAACAAAAACTTTCATAGTGGTCCCGAAGGAGAACCCGAGGGCTCTCAGGCTTCTCCCTAGTAGGATTGTTATTTTAGCAGCATGTATATTCAGCGCTTGCTCTTCGCTGTCACAATTGAGGCCCGCGGGGATGATTCGCAAGGATCAATTGCGGCCGGACGATCCATGGAAACTTCTGATTGCACATGAGAAAAAGCTCAAAGTCATTGGTTACTTCTCAAGCAGATCCGAACGTTGGCCAAGAATATTGTGTGTAATGCAATTTCATCAATAGTTCTGCCTCTCTGCGTAGGATATCAAGCTCTTCCTAATCCAACCGATCCTACAAGACTTTTAAGCTTGATACAGAAAGAGGTATCAACAACAACGTGTCCAGCTTGACCTGACCAGATTCTAATCACCTACCGGTAATTGTTTCATCCAGCCCAATACTTTTGACTTCGGGTGTGGCTGCCTCTCGTACGGAGGGGGAGAACCTGATGTATTCAACACAGGACGTGGTGAAGGCTCGAATTCGAAGTCATCCGCCACGGTGTGAATAACAGAGAAGCTGGCTTCGCCACCTGGTGGTGCAGCTAGGTCATTGTAGCCAGCATCACTACGGCTATAACTGATACCGATGGGCTGCCGTGTGGAGCTGTCTCGACGTGCCGGTGTCCTCGAGTGATCAGAAGTTCGCGTAAGACTGCTGCTCGCCCAAGAAGCTATTGACTTGCGATCCGGGCTACAAGAGGTCACTCTGATGGCAGGTACCAACTGACGATTTGCTGAACGATTCGTTGAATAAGCCGGTGGCTGACAAATCGCACGCCGATGCAATATGAGGGGCTTCAAGTCTTCGTAGGAGCTCTCTGGGGACACTGGCGGCACCGGGCCCTCCGCTGGTACCCGGCGTACATCCGACCGGGACTGCTGTAACCTCGACCCGAAGACTGCGTCAATTCCAGGAGGGCCTGGACAAGGTGATCTGCCCCTGTAATGGGACCTGGAAAGCGAGGCTGAAAGATGATGGTCTGGGACGACGTCGTTTTCAGGGTATGGGGTTGGTACCGCCACATTTCTGTCTCCTTTATTTCGCGCAGGCTTTTGTCTTCGTTGTCCCGTGCTCCTTGGTGATAGGCGCTCACGCGGATCCGGCGAACCTGAATGTATGAAATCTGAGGTTGGCCATGGACGGCGGTGACCATTACCTGAATGTACAGTTCGCTGTGCCGGCTGTCCACTCCTCACTTGTTGGCTTGGAGTATTCCCATTGTTTCGTCCGTTTCTTCGACCAAGGTGGCTTTGGCATACCGCTGCTGTCATTCTCCCGGTCTCAGTGTGTCGCCCATGGAATGTGTCGTGGTGCCGAGAATATGGTTGTGGATGGTGTTGACTCAGATATTCCAGATCATCCATTTCATGTTTTGATTGAACATATGCCTCTTCTGGTCGCCGGACATGCGCCTCAAACTGAGGCCGTTGTCTCTGCCACTCTCTCCTAGATTTCTCGTCTCGACTGGCTTGTCTCTGTGCCTCTCTTCTAGACTTTGGCTGCTTTTTGCGCTCCACCTGTCTCTGATGCTCTTCTCTGAGAGCAGGCATAATATGGCTAAATGATTTGCATATCATACCGACTTGATAGAACTGTAAAAAACCGAGGAGAAAAATGTAACCATCAGTGGTTGCGATCGCATAGCACCACTGGTTGCTGATTGGAGAGCATGGCTTGCCAGAAACAAGATAGGCGAATGGGAAGAGCTTTGAAGTTGTGTAAGTCAGAAATGTGCAAACACTAACGGGATCGCTCTTTGGAGACGAGAGGCTTGGTGGAGGACGGCTACCACTCACAATACAGATGGCGCACGGGCCAAGTAGCGCAAGACACTCAACCGTAACAAAAAGAATATACCTGCCGTAAGAACGCTCAGACATGCGTAGTAAGCACGGAAATATTAATATGAGATGCCAAACAAACAGGAAACCACAGACACCGACTCCGACGAGCAACAACGCGCCCTGAGGTCCTGTGCGCATGCCTTCTGGCAGAGGTATTTTTTCGGGGATGAATGAAAGCAGTGAGACCACTGTGGACACACCGGCGAAGAGAATCTACCTCGAAATTGTTATCAGTTTGTGAACCAGCGAGAAACAGAAAGAGGATAAGAGAAAAGCAAAATGCTCGTGTGAGTGAGTGACGACTACCTGGTATGCCCTGAACCACAGTTCCGTTCGGGAAACTGCATCTTCCTGTCTGTCTCTGTAGTGATGATTCAAAACGACAAAAATTGCAGCGGCTTCCATGAGGAGCCACCCGCCCGCGAAGAAAACCACTGCGACAGCCGCGCTGCAACCTTGTTTGCTTTGATCGCAGCCCTGACCGCTGGATATGACCGCAGAGGGATATCCCTACCACTATTAGGACTGTACTCAACAGGTTAATGATTTGTAAAGAGCCCATAATACTCACAGCAATAGTAGTGGCCATGGCGAGTATGATTATCAAATCAGCATGGAGCCATAAACGGAACCAGGTTGGGTGGCGCTGGAGTTTCCACACAAGACCCTCTCTTAATACGCCGAATAATATGGACCAACCAAGACAAACGCCATCCATAATGAAGAAGACAAAGAGCCATGTCCGGTTGTCAGCCGCAGGAAGCGGAGATAGTGTGACCGGGCCGCTCGGTCTCCAAATCCCGAATGACAATGAAAAGGCGACAAGAGAAAAAATGACCTGCGCACGCCATTAGCTGAATGGGACCACGTAAAGTCGCTGATGATCGAGGTTACTTGCCTGGATGACCCCTAAGCAGCGCCACCGGGTGCACCACCCGAATAGTTTACTGAAGTGGAAGCAACAGCTTCCGCTGTTGCTGTAGAGAGAGGCTGTCGACATCAGGGCGGACTCGGCGAACGCAGTTCAGCGACAAGTGACAGAAAAGAATATTTGTTTTCGATGGTGAAAGATCTTCTTATGCTTTTGTTTTGGTGTGTGGTATGTTCATGTGGTTGTCGACGTCCTGCGAGGGCGGGGGGGGGGGGTCCTGAGGGTTTTTATACCTGGGCCAGGAATCGCTGACACAGTCATACGCAAGATTTTGACACTCATACCAGCCACTAGAAGGCTTAAGTCACTGATAGCTGGCATATTGATCGATCCGGGTGGCAGAGACGAAAGGCAGGCAAGGCCCATTATCCTGCCACAAGGCGTTCAGTGAGCCGGACCGGGCTATGAGACTTTCCACACCAGAAAGAGTAGACTGGGCAGGGAACATCTGCCACTCGAGCAAGACCAATTCTGGAAACAAATTTTACAATTAATGTACCGACGGGGACGACCATGGCACTCGCCCATATAATGACCTTGATGTATGGCGACTCTCATATTTTGCATTGATCCCTGATATGTTCTGTTCCCCATGTAGTATTTTAACCCTTCTCTACCGCAGTAAACGTGCACATTCCTGAGCCAAGCCTCCCGTCGTCGGAAGTAAAATTCGAGGGATGTGTTGGCAGTGGTGGTATGAGCATAGTCTTTGAGGTAGAGAATGGCAACACAGACAGGCTGGGAGGAAAGACATATGCTGTTTGTTGTGGGTGGCAGTGTGGCGGCTGTGCTTAAGAGCAGGATGTTGGAGTGCTGTCATGGCTCGAGAACCGGGGCCATGGGTGATGGTATAGAAGAATGGAGAACTTGACCGCTCGAGGAAGATTTCCTCGTCATCAAAGCATCTGCCCCGCAACATGCCGTCACAAACCCGTCCGATTATCGATCGCGACCTAGGTGAGTCAGTCACCCCCACACCTCCATTCACGTACCCAGGCTTCCACGCAGCTTGCCGTTCGATATGTCTCTTCCTCTCTCGACAGGAATCTCTGGAGGTGATCAAAAGGGAAGACCTGATAGGGCAGGTCTGCCGTGCCAGTCCATAATGCGATTTCCCACGGTCCTCGTTGTGCTTGTGGTGTACGCGCACAAGGCAGTCGTTGCGTCGGACGACGAGATGGCGACACTCTGTTTCGACCAGTTCGGGGTAATGCCACACATCGACGTCTGCTTTTTCAACCCTGGGAAGAGCGATGCCGGCCAGTGCAGTACGACCCATGTTACAGGTTGAAATGTCGAGCAAACTTTGCCCAAGAACCCTTGAATCACCTCTTCGACGGCATTGTCTGTACCGGTCTCCATGACCTTGAGTTCGAAATCAACCAAGATCTGGGGGGTCCAACCTTATGAATGCTACCTTTCCAAGTATATCCGCCCATCTTCTATCACCGGTCTCTGCCCAGGAGATGTCTTACTCGTCACACTGCAAACGGGGTGGGGTCACGGTGACTTATAAGGGTGCAGTCTTCTGCCAACAGACACGAAGCAGTCCATGCTCTTCAACGCATAAGAAGTGACATCATGCGCAAATTGAACGGAGTACGAGCCTAGCGCGATGTTCATTTGGTAGCTAAGCTATACGTCTTTCCTGCATGATTCTAGTATCATACATCGTGTCCACAAGTGGGCAGATGTCTCTCGCTCGGATCTTCCGTCCAAGCTATATCCTGGCGCCCAATAAGACCTCGACTTGTGAACATAGTCGAGTTGACTGGAGACTTGGGGATCAGCTGGTCTCCCCTTACTGCCAAAATGGAAAGGACGTGAGCGGCAGCCTAGTTCCATGTCAGCGGTTCTGTCCACATCTGCGGCCGTTTTGATCAACTTACCTTGGCGTTAACAGTCAGTGTGGTCGGATTCGGATTCTCAATCGTATCACACTCTTGATGATAGCAGGGGTCCTGCTCGACGCCCGTTCCCGTGTGAAGCCCGCCAACAGGCTTACCGATATTCATGAAGGACTGGTAGTCGCTGCCCCCTGTAAATCGTGCGGATGTAACGTTGATGCCCTTCTTGGTGTAATCATCCACAAAGATCTTTTCAATGACGTCGGATCCCGGCGGTCCAGTGAGATTGTGCGTGCTCCCATCACCGTCGAAGACACCAAAGTAACCACGAGACACCATGTCGAAGTTCAAGTATGTCAAGATGTTGTTTGCGGCGGTGGAGTTCAAGTTTTGGGTGTAGTATTTCGACCCGAGGAGACCGTTCTCTTCAGCCCCCCACCATGCGAAACGAACCTTGTTTTTGACTTTGAACTTCTCCAGGGCAGTTTTGAGCTCGAGGATCAAAGTTGATCCCGAGCCATCATCGTTGATACCGGCACCAGCTTGCACGCTGTCGAGATGTGCACCAAGCATGATGACATTAGTCGGGTCGCCTTCCTTGGTCTCTGTGAAGATGTTCTGCGTGATCCTCGTCTCGATGGTTTGCGTATGTTGGAAATAGGCATCTATTACTTCTCCGGCATCAAGTCGTGCCTTCAATGCCTCGCCGTCAACCTTGTTGATATACCCTGCAGGCACAAATTCAGGACCCGGATTTTGGAGAGTAACGCCTGTGACCTTGGTCGTTAGGTCGCTGTATGCAATGACGGCAATGGCGCCTGCAGCTGCGGCGGGCTTGATACGCCCGGCAACGGTCGTGCCATCCGGACAAGTCCCTCGCTGGACGAGGACAATTTTATCTTTAACATCGAGGTCCGCGTACGCCTCGTTCGTGCAGCCCGCTGGCCCATTGACGCCGAGAACCAAGGGCGCTGTCAATCCTTCTGGAGACGTCGAAGGAGAGTAGGTAGGTCCAACCACCCAATATGACTGATCATCGACCGTGAATGAAATCGACTTTACTTGAAACCACAACGCGGGGAAATCCTGAACGTAAGTAACGAAGTTGCTCGAGTTCTGCGTTCGGGAGAGAATGTAGTCGACAGAAGCTTTGTACCCCGGGAATCCGAAGGCCCGATTTCCACCGTTGGCTCTGGCGATTTCGTCGAGCTTTTCGAGGTTGCCCATCAGCCTGGAGAAAGTCAGACGGGCGCAGTGGTGGTACATCGCAAAATCTGACAAGCTTACCCCTCAGTCGTAATCAAATCTTGGTATGGCTTCGACTTCACCAAGGAACGGTAGCCATCGCCATTAGTCGTGCTGGGGAACGCTGCAGCGAGCGACTCCGCAGCTCCCAAAAGCAACAAACCCGCTTGAAGCTTCATCTTGAGTCCAATCCTGGTTCTAAACAGAAAATCCGACTCCAATTGACACGGAGACCACAAGCCTGAAGCTTCGAACTGACTGGGGCATGTCTCTTTAAAGGACCACCCGCTGCGTAGACTACATATCACTCAGTTTAGCTAGTAATAGCGCGCCATAAGCCGCTCAATTCCGTTATCAACAATATTTTTTGCCAAGTACTCGATCATCACATGTGTCTCTGCATCCGGAAGGTCAGTAAGGCGCCGAGCTATGCGGGGGGCCTTGGCGCCTTTTCTGGACCTTTTGGAACCTGCTTCCAGGCTCCCCGCCCTGGCCATGCCGACCGAAAAGTGCAGTTGTTTAAATCATTGATCTGCCGGGACCTATGGGTGAGAATTGATATAGCACTAGGTGGATTTGTTGAGGCGCCGTCTCACCGTGAATTGTTCGAGGCAGCTTAAATGGGCTAATCGCACGCAGGGCCCACTGCCCATCACACGGCTTATCTTATCAGCCCAACTGGCCTCAAAACCATTTGGAGGCTATGTCATGGCTACTATTCATTCCCCTTTCTTTTAATCATCAAGCACCCATATTTGTAAATCAACAACAATACTTCACAATTGAATTGTGCCCTCGTTGCCATGAGGCGCGAGGTCCGTCTCAATGACTACAAGTCTTACTCAAGTGTCTGCTATAATACAGTCAGAATATCTATATAGCAACTAATTAAATAATATTTTCCAACTAACATGGTGTGACGGTACAGCACTTATATACCGCTAGAGATTTCCTAACTGCCAGTTTCGAAATTATGGTCTTTTGGCCGGCCGGTCTAATTCGCTAGCAGTAATCTGAATCCGTGTCACCTGTTATGGGGAAACCTCCCAAGGGAAAGTATGCCACGTTATAACCTATTACCGTATGTCCTACCATTGGATTAGCTCTTACAGTCTTAAAAGATATCTTATAATAAGGTATACTCTCTCGGATAACATCCTATAGGGCAACCTACTATAGAGTAACCTCTCGGGGTCCGACAAGATAGCCTCTTATAAGACAACCTCCTAAAGAAACACCTCCTTCGGGACAGCCTCATATATGATAACCTTTTATAGTCTTGTAGGATAACGTGCTATGGGGTAAGCTCTTGTAGAAAACCTCCTGTAAGATTACTTGGCAGAAGATAAATAACCAACATGGGCTTTGCAACAATGTTTTGGTATTCACTTCGAGAATATGGTTGTATTACTATATTTATGTGCGATATAATATGCTATACTTGTTGCCATCTACTGGAACAACATGATTTCTGAAGCCAGCGAGCATTTCAACCCCATGCTAAATTTCCATCGCAGAAAGGGTGCTAGCCATCTCGGGGAGGTATATTGCTGGTGGAGGAGAACTTGCCGTCAACGCCGATAATCACAGGGAAGGAAGGCACTCTTTCTTTGGCAGATCTGGAGAGAGTGGGAGAAATCGCTCTGTGTGGTGTTGAAGACCATTTTGAGCAAGAATACCTGAGGGGTTGATTGTGAGCGATACTTGTGCATTGAATTTGCATTTTGATTCAGACTTCAAGGAGTCAGATCTCATTTGCGTGACAGGTATTATGTGTCCCAGCTTTACTCATACTCGACAAACCATTTTTGGTCTTACGCCTGGCAAAGTTCGGAAACTTGCCCTTCGTGTACTGGGCCGGGATATTAATCGGTTCCCCTCTTTTATCAGCTCTGCATTTGTTGCTATCTTACAACCCACTTTTCGAATACTTTTCAGGAAACTCCAGCACATGCCAGCCCGTGCCAGGGCATCTCCACCCAGAAAGGCGAAACCCTTCTATCAGAACCCGCATGGACACATGTGAATTAACACAAGAGGGCAACCCGAGATCACGATAGCAATTCGGCTTGCTGGACGAGATCAAGAGGATCTCCTAGCGCTTGTGAGACAGCACTGCCCGGGTGCCTAGCCCCCACAGCCACCCACTTCGGCAGCTGTTTAAGACATGTCGTAGAATTGCGTAAGCATACAATTCGACTGTGCTTCGGGGGCTGAGCTCAGCTGAAAAGATGAAAGATACAAGAATGGCTCAAATCTTGCACTGCCAAGCATCTGGACAATCTCTCTTGCAGGCAGTCACATACCCATTTTCCACCCCTTGCCTCGTCCGCTGTATCATTGGACTCTGATTGAGTGCTCACCCACTGTGTTCTTCTTCTCCTGGCCATGACTTCGCACTTCAGTCGAAAAAGCTTGAATACTCATTGGCGGAGTTACTTGGCTAGTTTGAAGACTGCTAGCGGGTCAGTGGTAAAACAAGTCTATGGAGTCCTGTCTAGGTCTTGGGTGAATGCCCTTCTACTCTGTGTCCCAGCAGGTATCACTCTTAATGCCGTATCTGGCCCGGCCATTGCAGTTCTGGTTGTCAACTTCTTGGCTGCTGTAGTACTACACGGTCTGGGAGATACTATTCTCAGAAACATCACATTCAGAATCGGCACAAGGTATGGGATGTTACTGTATATCTCTGCCAGGTATGTTGAAGCTGCATCTCGGGTCTTGTTGATGCTGACGAACTGAAACAGCAATCTGATGCAAGCCATATCAAGCATTGTTGTGCTTGCAAAAAACGAAGTTTTTATAATGCAAATGACATTGATAGGAAATGTCCTAGTCAATCTTTTGCTCCTTCTTGCTCTATCGATATTCTACGCTACTTATCACCGGAAAAGCATGGTTCACCAGTACGCAGTTACAAAGAAGTACACTGTGTTACTGTTCTTGGCCACCAGTGGACTTGTTACGCCGACGGTGTTCAACATGGAAACAACCTTACCAAGATCGAGCATATCAGGATTGTCGCGCGGTACTTCCATTTTTTTGATGCTCACATATGGAGGATATCTTTTCTTTCAGTTGCCAACACACAAGAACATTTTTGCGCGGGACCTGCCGGTTGAGCGTTACTCCACCCCTGGCAATGACGAACGCGAATTAGTTGCTCAAGAGCTCGAGACCAGTTCCGCCCTGAAACGACAAGAGAGTAAGACACAGGAGCTCTCAATATGGACAGCATCCGTCATGTTCATCGCAACGACCGCTCTACTCTATTACTGCGTGGATTTCTTTGTTGACAGTGTCCTGGAGCTGGGGACGATGCAAGACTATTCCAGCTTCAGCGGTTACATCCTGATCCCTGTACTTAACAGTGATGTAGCCGCATTCGAGCAGATTGAGCAGTCCATGGATATGGTACTGTCAGTCACGCTCGACAAATCACTACAATTAGCTTTATTTGTCTCCCCTTTCCTGGTTCTGGTGGCATGGGGTATGGGAAATAACGAGGCGGGCCTATCTTTTGACATACTTGGAGTGACAGTACTGATCACGTCGGTGTACTTGGTGGATGCCCTTTCTGCTTTGGGGAGATTCAACTGGTCAGTGGATTCAATACATTCGCCTCCCACTGCTTGACAGAAACGCTGATAATAATACACAACTGCTAGGCTACATGGGATGATGCTAATAGCACTCTACATTATGTTCTCTATTGGTGCGTGGTTCTACTTGGTGGATCCGCAGATTTAGGATAATAGTGTACCAATTCTAGCTTGTTATGTCTAGAAACTGTTCATAGCAAATATTTCAAATGGCCAGACCATCTTGTCGTACACTAAAGATTAACCTCTAGATGCTATCAGATTGTTCATCGAAAGCATTGTTTTCTTCCTCGATTTAAAAAGTCTTCCCGGCCAATACAAATATAACATTTACGAAGTTTCCATCACAACACAGAGGGCATAATTACAATTCATGGTGATCAATCTAGAAGGTCATGGTTCAATATATCGCAACCCAGAAACTTCCAGTTACAAATTTGCCCGGACTCTAATGGATGAGCTTCCTCGATTAGCTTCCTGAAACTCCCACGATCAGTCAGTTCACAGGCCTGGTTACCGGACGGCTTCTGAATCTTTTAGAAATTTCCTATAGCAAGCTAGAGGCCAGAAAAGGTCTATAAATGATTGAGCATTAAAAATTGCGAGCTATAAGTTGCAGCCGTTTTGGAGCAGGCTCTGGCTAGTGAGATACCTAATTAGTTACTTTCTCCATTCTTCAGAGAGTGCCGTTCATATCAGATAGTCATGATTTTGGCTGTCAACACAAAGAGCCCATTTGGAAGCCCCATTTTGCAGACCCTGATCTGCTTGCGGACCCCGATCGTCTGGTCCAGTTCGGCCTGACACAGGCTCAGCAGTGGTACCACGCGCGAGGCCACCGGGCACATGAAGCGCCGCAGTCGCTTCTATACGAGTTGCCTCTGGAAATGCATGCAGCAGGGGCGAACTTGGTTGGACTTAGGGTCCGCTTGAGTACGCCCGACACCTTCACTCTGGACGTATCGAACGCTCAGATGTCTGGGCTCAATGAAGTTTCCAAAGGACTGAGACACTTTGGGTTTTGCCTCACCGGGGTACCCGCCGGTGAAGAACCAGTACCCATGACGAGGACGGAGCAGATAGCGGGCGTGCATAGTTAACTTTCCGCAGTGATGGGTCAAAGAAACGTGCCGAATCTGCATTTAAGCCTCACATCCCTGGATAATACCTTCTGGTATGACACAACGATTGGGCGATACAGCATTGCGCCTCTACTCACCTCTCCGGCTTGGCCAAGAATCAAGTTTCTCCACCTTGATTGTAGTCCAATACACCTCCATCACTTGAAGCAGCTGATGGATATTCTTCAGTCCAGCGTACGCGTTGAATTCATCATGATCTACTTAATGAGCGGAACATGGGCTGAAGCACTCGACTGCATCCGCTCAAAGGCCGGCTGGGGCTCCCGTTTGTATTGTGCTCACGGAGCAGAGTGTGAAACTATGAAGGGTGACGACTACGTTGATATCTTCGAAGATGAAGATCAGCCATATGGTAACATGGCCTCGCAGTTTATGCAGTCCATTGAGGGCGTGGAGAATCCTCTGCGCAAGGACGTTGAAGCGGCGGGGGTGAAGCTCGAGCCATGAGAGGATTGCCGCGTAGCAGGCACACATCCTTCCTTGCGGCTGGTGGTCACGAGCAGAGTGGAATGTCGCACGAGAAATTAGGCGCGGAGTGTGCGGTTCGAAGGGATTTATATATGAAAACGGGGATTTGCGCAGCAGAAAACGGAGGCCGCATAGCAAGTCTGCAGCCCCAGTATACCAAATAACGCCTGCCACCAAAATTCCCATACAAATTGTTATTTTATTTACACTAATTATATCCTTATCATATATACTATTCCTATATACTTGAGGGTAACTAGATTACATAAATTAATATTATTACAAGCTTCTAATATAAGTTTATCGTTTTTAGAGTCGCCTTTAGAGGATAGGGGTGCATCATTCAACAAAAACAACCAATGAGGTCTCAGGAGAATCAGCTAGTTCCAATGGACCTTGTGCCCAATAGACATTGTGATTCAGACGAGACGAACCACCCGTGTCTCCCATGAGGTTTCAACCTCTTGTGGCCCCTCTTCAAAGTCGAACGAATACGCCACACCCAACCTCTGATAACACTGCCGGCCATCCTCCTCACCACACTCTTGCAACATAAGGGCATAGTGTTGCCAAAAATCATCTTCATCGTCGGATTTGAAACCAAGGAGAAGCAAACAAACGTTGCCCTGGTCAATTAAATCATCCGGAAGCATGTCCCCGTCATCCGATCTTGCATTCCACCGCTTATAATCTCCTACAAAGACGCAGTCTCCGTAGTAGCTTTTTGCCCTGACGGTACTGACGCGGCCCTCGACATCAATCCATGCCTTTTCTACCGTAGCAAAAGAGCCAGGAGGTTTGTACTGGCAGAAGAATGACAAAATAGACGCTGTCGCAGTAAAACGCTCCGGATCAATTGTAAAGTAGACCGCTTCATTTAATGAGGCCCAGCTCCACGAGGGCGCACGTCGTTCGCCATACAAGGAGTAATAACGGGGCTCCCAGTACAGCCAGCGGGGCAAGTCCTCGCGCCACAGTCCGGCAAGGTAAGTGTGGCCTGTAGCTTGGGCATAGCGCGTGACGAGCCCAGCCAGTGCAGGCAACTTGTCTTCATCACGGGTGATCCTCCGCTTCGAATATTCCTCGACGAGGAAATCCCACGATACCGCTTCCCCAAGCTCTAGTAGGTTCCGTAGGAGGCGTGGTTTTTCCATATATCTGCGGTTGACCTCGTTCGCGTAGCCATCAAAGCAATCCCATAACGTCATGCTCTCAATATGCAGCACTCTCGGTGAGAGCATCCATTCCTGGAAGGTCCAACCCCGGTCTAGCCAGTGGTCATCCAAGTTGTATGGCCTTCTAGAAAACTCATTCCAGTCTTCCTCCAGAAACCATGGTCCATGCGATCGTAATCGTGCTAATCGTGCCCACTCGTCGCAAAACCAAACACTGCTCTTGCATTTCGATTCCGCTTCTTGGTGCGTCACACTGTAGAATTGACTTTGCGGGCGGAACCCCTTGTGTCGTTTGGCAAGGAAACTCTGTGACGACTCTTTGCAGATGGGCACTGATATTGTCAACGCCGACCTGCTATAGACCTCGCACATCCGGGCCGCTTCCTGTGACCAATCCTGCTCATCGTCCTGCACGATACATAGCCTATCAACCCATAGAAATCGGAACCCGAGCTTATGGCACAGACGTATAGCGTCAATAACCGTATTCGGTAGGTTATAGAACGAAATTCCCTGAAGCTGCTTTTCCAAATTATGGCCAGTCGTCCGACCAATTTGGTTATTCGAATTCCCCCAGCAGTAAGAAAGGCATGCGTATGTCCCCTGTAACCTGTGGTGGGTCTCAATCAGGCGTATACCTCTCTCCTTATCATTCGGGTCTAATAACTCGAGGACCCTACTCGGTAACGGTTGAGTCAGAGCATTCTTATTACACGACTCGTGTTCGGTCTTGCAAGTATGTCGCCAGCGGTTTATCAGTGCAATGTGAGGCTCTGACAGCAAAACCATGGAAGGTCGGTGCTCCAGATTGGGATCAATCGCATCATCTGCGCTTTGTTAGTAAGCTTTTCAGCAAACTCAACAACCTCTCTTGGGTAATCGGACATACAAGGGGTACGAAACCAATCAAAAGCAGCCCACAAGCCGGTATTGAAAGCATATACACAAGAGGAACCGCGGGGGCTATGATCCTCCCACCATAGACGACGAGGCCGTCTTTGAAAATCAATTTTTATATAAATTCTTTCATTGCCGTGAACATCTGCTTCAAAATTAACGTTGGTACCTTGTGAGATTCGCCTTCCAATTTCTGCAAGTTGCGTTGCTATAGAAACGTCCTCGTCGGGCTGCGAGGTCGGTGTTATTGAATCTGGCTGCACAGATCTCGAAACGGTTTTTCTTTCCCATTTCCAAAACTCTTCTTCCTTTTTCAGTTGATCGATGAGAAGCTTGCATAGGCAACAACCTGCATCCGCAGATTCGAGGAGAGCCACCATATGCGCATGGTGTACATACGTATAGGCATAGAACTCCGACTTCTTCACGACAGAGCTGCGGCCATTCTCAACTTTGAACAACCCCTTACACACATCGCAGAGTGAGGATTCGATAGGTTCGGGGGCGGAAGCGCTTTCGTTGTCCATAGTATCGCCGAGGCGGCCACCTTGACTGTATGAATTTCAATGGAATCAGGGTGCGATGCTGGTTGCGCTAGCAGAGATAGGCCAATATGTGACGAACTGACGGTGTGTGTGCGCGCAACGAGTGCTGCACCTAGAAGTAAAAAGTTACACCCTGCCCTTACAGGGAAAGGTTCTCGGTTTTAGGAGCAGAAGTCAGACTTAGGAGGCACTGTAGGCAATTGAGGGAAGAATTTGCTCGTGGGGGATGCAGTGAGTCTCAAGGAGAAGAGAAAGTTATTGAGAGGGTGGTATATTCAAAAGGGGGGACCCCGGGCCTTTAATACAATGGTCTGCTGACCCGCGCATTCTGTATTTTTGAGTGGAGATCGGCTTTGCTTTAGCTGCTTAGACGAATGCGAAGGTTGTGTGGGGCATGAACCTAAGTAGAATAAATGACTTGCCAGTTATAGCACTGCCAACGTGGCATTGCAATTTAACAGGCCCACATATGTGCCTGCGTGGAGCACCGCATTTGCAGCCAACTTGTAGGTGATAGATAGGATGGTTTGCTCATTTGATTTTATATACTGGTCCACCAGGTTGACAAACTCCCATATGACGAGGTTCAGAGTTGAGTGGCCTCAACATTCAGACAAGGACTAGCAATCCTATCGACCACGAGATCTGGTTAAAGCCAAACACATACTGCGAGTCCGCCAGACCAACCCTAGTATCAGCTATTCAAAGGGCACTTAAGTCAGCATACATGTTGATCAGCTTTGCGCTGCTCCCATTGTGGACTCAAAACAATAGTAATAAAGCACAGCACCACTATAAGCAGTATCAACCAAGACTCCCTGCCCACCAGGTCCATAGATATTCCCATAGCTCTCAAGGACCTGAATGCCTCCACTAGCCATACAGCTCTTCCCACTGGCATCCATATACAGCCCATTAACGTTAGAGCTTCAGTACATTTAGATCAAGTACTCCTCTCTAGGGGCCAACTTAGTAATCTAGTAGCTGTAGCAGATACCTACACTAAAAAAAGGTAGTAATACAGTAAGTATGTATGCGCATAACCGACACTCAGCCAAGGCTAGTGAAGATTACTTAGATTCTGTCCTTTCCCCGGCCGACAAGCAGCTCCATTGCAGTACTGACCAGGAGATGAGAGCCGGTCCTGTTCTGACTGATCAGCAGCCAGCGCAGTCACATCACTTCACAGCACTTTCGCCAGGCCTGGGCCGACCTTGACGACCCTGCTCGCCACCAAGAAAAGGGTCGATGCAACCATCAATGCCCCGCACCAACACACCAAGCCCACCCAGTTCCGGCCCCTGCCTACTATTGCCCCAGCAATCGGATTGCTAACCAGCACACCGACACCTACTGTGGCAAGCGTCATCCCCAGTCTCGCCCCAATCTTACTCTTGTCTGCCGAGAGTCTGACAACGCCTGCGGCTGGCAGCCCCATAAACGTGCCTGCACAGATGCCGATGAGAACACAATAAACGACGAGACCCGGTGCGGAATGGATGGCCAGGAGGCAGAAGGTCAGGATGGCGCTAAAGAAGGCAGCCATGGTCTGCACGTTGATGGAGCCGATCTTGTCCGCGTAGTATCCGGGGACCGTCCGCCCGAGCAGCGAACACCCGTTGATGATGACTAGAAGGTAATTCGAAAGGCCCGGGGAAACGTCGGTGCGGTCAAGTGAGAATAACTGGATGTAATACAAAACGATGTAGAGCCCCATGAAGCCGAATACGAGTCCCAGGTTGAGCAGGAGGTAGGGGGTGTCAGTGAACGCGGCGCGGTCGATGATTCTCCACGATGCTGATGGTGGAGCTCTGGACCGCATGAAGACGGTCGCTACGATATTCGTCCCCAAGATGATGAACCCGATGACGCGAACGGTCCAGCCGAAGCCGATACGGGGCTGCAGCTGTTCGAAGACGATTGGGTATATGACGCCACCTGCACGAGGTGGAATGTCAGCCACTTGTCCGGTAATCTTCAAGATGTGTTACATACCCAAAGCGGCGCCCAAGGACGAAACGCCCATAGCCAGCGCCGTGCGCCGATGGAAATACTGAGAGACAACCGCAGGAGCAGGCAAGTACAGACAACCGAAGCCAAGCCCCATCATGACAGCCTGGGCGAGGAACACGTGCCAGTACTGAGTGGCGATGCTGGTGAGCATCATGCCCAGGACCACAAGGACGAGGCCGACGCATAGCAGAGAACGTAGGTGGCCAGCGTCAAATATTGGGCCGGTGATGACTGAGACCAGAAACAGTAGAAAGGCCTGGGTTGATCCGATCCATGCGATGTTGGACGACGACTGGGAGCTGAGGAAGTTGAGCTGGTAGAATGTCTGGAAGACTCCGTATGCGTTCATCAAGCCCCTAAAGCGACGAATAGGAGGTGTTATTAGGGGGTTGTAAAAGCGATCTGCAAAAATAAGCTGTCTTACCAGGTGTTCAAATTGAGCGCAAAGGCACCCACGACCTGCAGCCAGGCAGAGAAATCTTCTTCTGGAGGAGAAGCATCATGCCTGTCCGGCTCGGATTGCGCTGCAGCTTGGCCGCCTTTCTCCGTGATGAGATCGCCGCTCTTGCTAGACTGTGTGAAACCTGTATCCGCACTGACCTCATGAGCTTCCTTTGATGATTCTGTGCTCATCGTCACGCATGTCTTGTCCATGGTCCAGAAGAATATTCGGCGCAGTCTCGTAGGGATGACGATGTTGATCGGTCAGCCGAAGGATGGAGACGACATGCTGTTGGTAAATGCAGTGCAACCATAAAGGTTGGTGCCTTAGGGTGTTGGTTCATCCTTGCAGTAGCCTTCTCCACGCGCAGTGGCGCTGCTTGGCTGCAACCTGTTGTTGGTCGGAACAGCCCAACCGCAATACTACCTACCTTCCTAGGTAGACTACCTAGATACCCATGATACCAAAGTGCTACTCACCTCGGCCGAAATGATCCAAGAAATTCCCACAGCGGCTTCAGTGTCGTGGAGAGTAGAATGCCACTTCTTTATTTTTACATCGCCCAAAACTGACAACATTCAAGCTGAACAATTGTGGTGGTATCCCCAACTTGCCCAACAATTCACCACCATGACTGGACACACAATTGCCCTCATCAAACAGCTCAGTTCTCTTGGGGAGAAACTGTCCTCGGACGGTGATGGGGATCAAAGCGTACGGAATGAAGCGCTGATTCTGAGCCGCAGAATCTCTGCGAGTCTCGAGCAGCCACAGAACGTCGCAGTTGACCTGGCATTTTCTGTGCGTCCAATCTGTCTACTGTTTCCGGCCCACCCACAACCTGTCAACCCCTCTCCCTTCCTCATCAGTGGTAATGCCCTGGTCTTTGCGTCAGCAGTGCATGCTAACCGCAGATAGCCATTCTTGGCTATGGCTGCAAGAGTTCCCGATGGCTTAGATCTCTTCAAACACATTGCGAGCAGCAAGGGGCCAATAACCTCTGGTGACCTTGCCGCCCTTTCAGGGGGTGAAGAGCCACTGATCAGTGAGGTTATATTGGATTAATTTAGACCGATATACGTATAAGTGTTCCGCAATAATAATTTACTCCAATTCATTAGGTCTTGGCGACATTGGACCCATTTCATGACGTCTTGGAGACATTGGGCCCAATTCGTACGGCCTTTCGTTTCTGTAATCCAACTCACGGGGTAGTTGGTACCACGGCAGGGTCCCATTGCCTTTATTTTGTGGCGGCCTCGGTTGGTCTATGGCAGAACTGCTATCATATTCCTTTTTCTCTATCCGCCGAGCTGCAACTCCACGGCGATATAACATCCAGGCCCCAGCCGCAGACAATAATACTACAGCACCAGCACCAATACCGATTCCTGCCGCTGCCCTAACGGAGAGTCCGGTGGATGAAGGCGCTGGCGAAGTCGCTTCGGATTGGGCGCTTGTCGTTTGGCTGGTGGGTAAAGATGCTGGCGATGTCGCTCTAGCTTGGGTGCTGCTTGCTGAGATGGTGGTAATTGCCTGATTGCTACTTGCACTCTACCAAAGGGTATTAGAATAGGTTATTGCGCTGGCCAGGAGCTAAGAAAAACAGTTTTGACGATCGGCTTCCCATGAATTAACTTACCGTGGACGTTACCAGAACGGCCATAGCCCACAGAATCCCAGTGGTGCGATAGTCCTCGGCGACGAAGGTGCCTGTGGTTGTGAAAACCTTCTTTGTTGATGGAGTTACAGAATAATTGAAGGTTTGCGCAATATAACTTTCAATACTCCGCAGTCTATTTCCAAAGCCTGTTTTTGTAACCTGCTACAACGTCGGCGAGCCATCCGTAGCATGAAATTCTGATGTATAATGCATAGTTGCGATATTGAAAGTGAATGTCCCGGCGCAGCTGAAAGTGTAGGCACTTAATCATATTCCCCATTGTGTTAGCTTGTATTGGCTGAAGGATAGAAGCGCTAGTAATGATAGACTTACGTTGGACAGCAGACGGTGAAAATATCAACGTTATTCACAATGTTCGTACAGGCCGATGTGAATGTGTCTGGATATCCACTCGCCGTATATGCGAGGCCTGAGGTTGGTTGATAGTCCGGAGGGTAGCAGGTACTTCTTTTATCTGGGCTACTTAGCATATCCCCCCAGCCTGAACTTGGTACTGTAGCAGAAGCCTACTGCTATTGGTTACCCGAAGTTAAGTAACTAGAATTCTGGGTCTATCCCGTCGGAACTGTAAGTGCCATTGGAACAGGATTGCGCAGGAAATCGATGAGATTGTTGTTGAAATTCCATGGCCAAGAGAACGCGGTTAACAGTCCAGTTGCGCATTAGGGATTTGCTCAGGATAATAAGTGTACAGTGCAGAAGCCAGAATGAACATGGGGGCTACTTGTCCTGAAGTCTGCGCCCTAAACCGTAATCCCGATCCTACCCTCCCCTTGCATGTTTCAACAAGGTGAACCACAACCTGCCTGATACTGGCGAATGACGAGGCTGATCTTGAAACTTTGTAACCCCCTTGAGATCCCTAGCTGCCTCCTAAAATAGGAGAAACACCGTTGCAGCCGGTACAATGTTGTTTGGAGGGGCTTCGGACCGACTTCACTAAGGCGATCACAGTCTGCCTCAGCTGAGCAGCCAGCCAGCCGGCAAAAGAAACCGTCCGTAACTCTAAATCCCCCCCAAAACTACCCAAACCCCTTTCTATTAGGATCCCAATTGTTTAACAACCACATCATATATGCTTGATTCCAATTACATTAGAATCCTCAGAGTAAGCGCCTGACTCGGATCATATCGAAATGTTTGATAAAATTCAAGGTCCTGGTGGGTAAATAGCTGCAAGAGCTGTACACACTGGTTAATATGGTGCAAAACTAGGGTTGGTTTCTCTTGCTGGCTGCCTGCTGAGATGCAGGGTTGCTATATAATGCACAAGGATTCCGGATTGATCCTTGTTGCAGTGGATATGGTTACGTTAGTTGTGAAGTATTCGACGCCAGAATCGCTGCTCAGAGTGCCTTTAAGGGAACAAGGTAACTTCTCCAGAATAATCGACAATCTGTAGACAGCACATCCAAATCATAGGACAACTTGCAGCTAAATAAGTCCGCTTCTGGCGTCCAGGGGAGAAATCCATAGTCGTGTGCACTAGTACCTTAATGGCTGGATGGGTAGTGGGGTCAATCTTTCTCCAAACGTGGAACAAGGGACCCTTCAGAGGGTCAGCAACGCTGATCTCTGGGATCTCTGGGCAACCAAGATGGCAGGACTATAGTGATACCAAATCCCTGCCAGGACGACCAACTTTTATGGTGTTTCTTCCTGCCAAGCTCTGAAGGAACAGGGGGTTTTTAGACCTAATGAAGCCATGCGCATCTCCATACTTGCTTTTGGATGCCCACACAAGAACATGCATCGCATACATAACCACGGTAACACAGCTATACTTTCAAAAAAAAGTTTATAAGGGTTATTATAAGCAGGTAAAGCCGAATTGTTCTGTCAAGACTTACAGCACTCGACAAGCAGTCAGGGCAATCTTAAGCTCATCCACGAAGTGATCATCCCAGGGGAGAGTGGATGAGCCACTTTGCTGTATCTGATACGACGGCCTGGCGTTGTCCATGTTTCTATGGTTTCTAAGACCGATCCAAAGAGCATGGACTGCTTTGGACACAATTGAGCCTTCGGGAGGATGTGTGACTGTTGTCTTCTGAGCTTGAACCCACTTGAAAATACTTGAGATTTGTGTGTCTTACCACAATTGTTGCGGCCAAGGATCAGGACCACAACAGCACAGGCGTAGACACATAAAGGAACGAAGAATGTGCCCCAAAACCCAACGTTGAGTTCCAGCCACTTGGTCAGCGGGAAGATCGTGTTAGCCAGCTACTTATGTACAAAACCGGATAATAATGCTAAACGTGGCAAGGCGTACCACTGCTACCAGCCCTGAGCAAGCGCCTATATTCCCAATCCTAGGTCATTTTGTTAGCTTTAGCTCTGAATATCATGTATTTACTAGACCAGCAGAAATGTGAATACCAGTAGTAGCGGCTGAAAATCGTCTGGACTGTAATGTCTGGGTCTATGATTACCCGTTGACCTTGGGAGTCGATGCTGATGCGAGGCTCCTTTGCCAAGTACTGTTCTGCCACAAGAGGCTCAACATTGCTTTTGATACCTCCTGCGCTGTGCATCCATAGTTTCAACTCTAATTCTCCTGGGACCGGACGCATAACTGTATCTTACCCTAGTCCAATGATGAAGAGGGCGACCATCAGTCCCGGAAACCCCGCGCCTTTCTCCAAGCAGATGGGTATTGATGTTATGAACAGGATTGACACACCAACGGTGGCGGTTCTAGCATAAGATTGTTGATTAGCCACGCCCAGAAAAGACCGGCATCACGGTGACACGGTGACTTTACACGCATCTCTAGGTACTCACATTGTTCCAATGAGAATCGTCTTGAAGCGGCCTAACCAGCTGTCTGCGACGATGGCACCAAAGATTGGCGTCAGATAACACCAACACGAGAAGAAGTATCCGATCGCTGTGGCAGTAGCTTGTCCCTGAAAGTTAAAGCCGCCGGGTCATCTTTGGCTGCCACCGAATATTGACTAAAACTGGCCAGAGAGCCGGAGGTGTGATTCATTGACATACATTGCCAAGTGCTCCGGGATGAGTTGTGTCATGGAGCGGGTTCTGGATATATTTCTCTGACAAGATCATCAGCATTCGCAGCTTTGCCCCCGCCGCGTGTGACGCTGGGATTGGATGAGCAGACTGACGCATTGGTCCCGTCAAGGACCGATATGTGAACCGCTCAGCCACTTCGGCTACCACCATGAAGAAGATTGCAACTGGAATTTTGTCACAGACACGTGGTAGAGTCTCCAGATCTTCCGAGGTGGGCAAAGAGGAATCATCGGCTGGTGCAGGGGAATTTATTTCCAAGGATGGCGCCACATCATTTCGCTTTTTCTCCGAGTCTCTTCGTTTGGATGATTAGCCAGGGTATGATGACCAGGAAAGCATTAGCTTGCCCACGATGATTGAATATTTGAGTCTCCCATTTTGGCCTGGGCTCTTTTCTTATGCAGTACCGCTTTGGACACAAGAACAGAGGTTTGATTCAGGTAACAAGAATGAATTGTTCACAGGCTGCAGTTCGGTGTGGCAGACTGCTTAGCAAATGGTGCCGGCAGTTGAACTCGCTCGGACAAATATTATTTACAAATAACTTTCCAAAGTCCCTAGGTAGCGCGAGATGCATGCCCTGTCGCTTTCTGCTTGGCAAGCAACCGCCGTATCGCCTAATTCGTATCTGCATCGAGGCCCACCTAGGCTTGTAGATAACGCCGAACATGATTACATTTTTCCGTGCAGCACAGGTGACTCATATCTGGTGGTAAGCAAAATCCACTTGCACATGAATTAGAAACAAGGCATCCAGACAAGAGTCAACCTGAATGTAGAAGCTGCCAAATTGTGGCCCGTTTGGCTCTTTCCACGACACATAAAGATACGCTGCTACTTTTCCGCAAGTTAAAACATTTATACAATTGTGATTATAAGACGTTGTCTGTGGAAAACACCGTACCGTACGAAAATGCCGAAGAAACACGCCTTTGACCTGGCCAAGTGTGCGCGGCCAAACATCCTAGCCCTACCGCCTTATAAAAATACGAGGGAGTGAGTTTGTGCTATGCTATGAGAGAAGGAAACGGCATGAATTTCGATACGAACCTAACCTGTTAACAATTGGGAACCACAGTGATTTCCCGTGGGATGCCAACATGACCCTGCTCGACGCCAACGAGAATAGTTTTGGACCCTGTATTCCGGGGCAAGACGCTGCCTCGTCTCTCCGATCCGGTGCCTGTACGATGCAGTCAGCGCTTGACCCCAAGAAACTGCAACTGCACCGTTATCCCAACGCGTAAGTCGCATAAGCTATATTTTCCGCCCCACTGCTCATATCACAGCAGAAGCGGCTGACGGACCACGACTCATCAGGCAGCAGACGGAGTTGAAACAGCTGTTCTGCGACCTGCGCAACAGTGCAACGCTGCACCATCAGGACGCCGAAGTCATGTCGCTGCAGCCTGACAACGTCTGCCTCGGCGTTGGGTCTGATGAGTCCATCGACGTCGTCATTCGCGCATTCTGCACTCCTGGGAGAGACAAGATCCTGATATGCCCGCCGACATATGGCATGTATGAAGTTAGCGCGAGCGTCAACGATGTCGCCATTGTCACTGTGGAGCCGGACGCGGAAAACGGGTCCGCGCTCCGGCCCGGCGCGATCAACGATTCCCTCTCTAGCGACCCACACATCAAGGTCGTCTTCGTTTGCTCCCCCGCGAACCCCACGGGAAACCTAATCTGCGAGTCGGAGATTGTGCAAGTCCTGGAGCATCCGACCTGGAATGGAGTTGTTGTTGTTGACGAGGCTTATGTCGATTTTGCATCCGAACGCAGCCTCGCCAGACGGGTCAATGAGTGGCCCAACCTCATTGTCACGCAGACCTTGAGCAAGGCATTTGGACTTGCTGGTATCCGCCTGGGCGTCACTTTCTCACAGTCCCAGATCTCTCAGCTGCTGAACAACCTCAAGGGTCCATTCAACATGTCCTCGCCTACGATCGCCCTGGCCACCGCGGCTCTCCACCCGGCCGGGTTAGAGCTGATGGAGGCGAATAGGAAGGCCATGATTAAGCAGCGGGATCGGATGCTGCAGGAGCTCCCGAAGATCCCCGGGGTCGGTGGGTTCCTTGGCGGGTGTAACGCCAATTTCCTCCTGGTCCAGTTCCTGGGAAGACCCACCAGCAGTGGGGAACGGCATCCGGACAATGATACCGCGGCGGCAGTCGCCCGCGCGTTGGCGACTAATTCAAGCGTTCTGGTTCGCTATCGCGGCATGGAGCCTGGGTGTGCTGGCAGCCTAAGAATCACCGTTGGCACGAAGGAAGAGGTCGACATCATGTTGGTGCAGATTCGAAGAGCACTGGAGTTGCATCTAGGCAACATCGCGTAGACAGTAAGCCAGGGCTCATTGACAGACAGCAATTTCATCTCAAATGCATTGTCGTTTTGATTTCAAATTGGGGCCCTATCCTACATGTATTTGATAGGACTAGTAAGGACGTTGTACTAGCCCACACACCTGATTCAGCGGGCACACTTCAACGTATTCGGCTATGGATTACCAAAAGCTCCCTTACAATATCAAACGGCACTTGCGGCCGCACTGCCAGTGATTCGGAGGTTTTACAGACCAGTGTTTTCTGGCTGTTGGTTTAACACAGGCCAATCATTTGTTGGGTAGAATAGCCTAACAATACCTATGTTCATTTGACCCTTATCAGCCATTATTACATCACCCCCAGAGATCATTACCAGTAGCATTACAAGGCTCCGTCTTGGCCGCATGACCTGACCGAGCTCCACCTAATGTCGACGCCTGCGAGGTGTCTATGAGAGACAACGAGCGTGGGGTGAGGTGGGGATGAGGGCTGGATTGGGATCCTTCAGTCTGGACTTCAGACTACACCGGGTGAGAGATGCGGAGATCTCACGGAGATCTCACGGGAGACTGTCAGAGGACTCGGGTTGTTCTTGCGGCGATTCGGTTTTGTAATGTCCGGGAAAGCTGCGATGAGGCTGTTTGAAGAGGTGGCACAGGCCTTGCTTGGAGTATTAACTGGGTTCGTCTTCAATCCGGTATATCTTCCTATAGAGTAATATATAGTCCCTTCATACAGTGGTAACTGGTTTCGTCTTTAATCCAGTATATCCTCCTATAGAGTAATATATGGTCCCTTCATACAGCGGTAAGCACTCAAACACCCAGTGTTTAATAGTATACAATATCGATAACAGTAGGTCTAAAATACAGTCTAAACATAGTCAGCCTCGTGATAGCCGCACAGACAAGGCTAGCGAGACCGGCTTCCCGCGGCGCTATAGACTAGATTCGGGTAATCGGTTATACGGCGTAAGTATGCTGGCCTCTCGACGCAATTCCTCTATGAAATGAGTCTGAAGCTGACATTTCCTTCCCTGACAATCCACATCCCTACACACGCACACCACAATCTGCCAAGAAAGCCCTCGCCACAGTAAGCACCACAGCCAGCATTCAAGCATAGCTCCTAACTGTTGGAGTATTAATACCCATCCTGCTCTAGAACTGGATTTTTTCAAGATCACAACTTTGAGGAATTAACCCCTTCATTTTCCTCTGCGAAGATTAAATTCAAATCCATCATGTCCACCTCTGCTACAACGGGCGACGACAAAGGCGTAGCGAACATCGCGGTCGTCAACTTCGAGAAACTTCTCGCGAAGGATGTCTCGGAAGTTGAAACGCTCTTCACGGCATGCGCCGATCGGGCCTTCTTCTATCTCGACTTGGAAGGAGATCAAACAAAAGAGTATCTTGAGAATGTTTCTGGCCTTTTCTCCGCTGCTAAGGAATATTTCAGACAACCCCTCGAGGAGAAGCTGAAGGACACAAGGAAAGACATTGCAGTCTACAATATTTGCGGGTAAGTGAGGGGATGGGATGGGCTCTCTGCCGTCACTGAAGCTTCGTCTAATAAGGTGATAGATACAAGCCCATGGGCCCTCTTGGGATGGATGAAGGCAACATGAAACAGAAGAGGAATGGCTCCGAGAACCTGCGCGTACGTTTTTCTTACCGCAGATCTTACATGACGACCGCACTAAAACGATATCTCCAAATATATAGGTTCCGTTGGACCTCTTCTACAATCCGACTGCTCAACCCGGCCTGTCATTTCCCGATGGAATGAAAAAGCACGAGGGACGCTTCAAGAGCTTCATCATCGAGTCACGTGGAATAGCTATGAAGATCCTGGAGAATCTGTCGGACCACCTAGGGCTGCAAGGTGACCAGAGATTTGAAACCTTCCATAAGTCTGATGAGGCGTCGACCTCATCAGCGGTGCTGCAACACAACCCTCGCACCAACCTCCCCGAGGGAACGAGCCCCGGCCACTTCGCCCACACCGACACTGGCAGTATCACCGTCCTGTTCAACACCGAGTGGGGTCTGCAGGTGTTCTCGCCCGAGACCGAGGAGTGGGAATACGTGCCGCCCCGCGAGAGGTACGCCATCATCAACGTCGGTGACTCGCTCAAGTTCATCTCCAAGTTCAGGCTCAAGTCGAGCCTGCACCGTGTCGTCCCGTCCAGCTCTCACTGGGTCTCCGACTCTAGATACGCCACCATTTTCTTCCTCCGCGCAAGCAACTCGGTCCAGTTCACCGATACTGAGGGGGTTGAGTGGACCGGAGGGGCATGGCTGGATAAGAAATTCCAGAATTACCGCCAACCACACGCCGATCAGGAGAAGAATGCTATTTCGACTGGGAGACTAGGGTTTTCCGGGCTTTGGACTGGACAGGAAGGCAAGGCCGCTGCGTAGAAAACCTCTGACTGGTACGGCTCATAGCATGTTAGACAGTTGAACCATGAGTTTCATAGCCTCCGGGCTGTAGATGTGCGAAGGCCGATTGTCAATCAGATGTTTGTGAGCACTGTCCCAGGGCACAGGACACATTGCCCTGGTCAAAGGATTTGTTATAGAGGATGGTAAATCGGACTACATGGTTGTAAGGACTTTTACATGGATTAGAGATAAGGATGAGTTAAGCCAAGGCTCATTCGATCTGAAGATATTCAAACTGGCCACCTCAACGCACGATGCCGAGGTGTGAGTCCAAAGGTGGAAGATAATGCGGAGTCTGCAGTCTTTCATCAATATCCGAGCATGTCACAAAATGCGAAATATGCTGCCGAGCAATACATTCCAAAAAATGATGAGCTACAATTTGAGCATAGCATTTAATGCTGGTTGCGGAACATATAAATAATTGACTAACCAATTTTGAATCTTGATGCTCAAAGAGTAAGAATGAGATAGGATATTATCTTGATCAAGCCTTAACTTATGGGCCAACTATAGCAGGCTCAGCCTAAAATAAGTCCTACGAACCCCTCGGAAGACTTGACCAGTTACACATGTTCGAGATGCATACGGGGTAAGAACGAAACCACTTACATATGTATCAACCGATGGAAGCCGGTCTCAGACCCAAGTGCTCACCGGCTCTCTATTGAAGTATATACAACCGCCTTTCAAACCTTAGCATCATATGCACTCTATAAGCGCTACATATTTGAATGAGACAAGCTTTACCTATGAGTCCAATATCCTTCGTCAGTCTCTCCGCACCTGCGCCCTATCTGACTCGGTACTACAAAATTCCACATCAGCTCCGCCACGCTTCCCCTCCTAGAATTAGACACAGGCACGCACGTAGGCACATTAAACACCGCCGGCAGCTTCCAAGGCTCCAGGTCACGTGCAGTGGTCACTTCTGCTGCAAGGGCGAGGAATTCAGGCGCATGAATGGGTCGCCCGCGGGGTGCAGCTGGGTTTCCTGGCTCTTGGCGCTCCGATATAATTTAGGCAAGCTTTTGGTTCCCATTCTCTGCCGCGAGGTACAGAATTGACCTTCCTCACCGCCATTTGCTCCAATATCTGCTGCAATCGGGACATGCCTGTTCTCTGCCGCGGTGCGTACATTTGTCTTTCCACCAGCATAGTTGTTATCAGCGTCGTCTCTACGCCCCAGGATATCTCCTCAGGGCGGAAGTAATGAGTCTTAGAACCCAGGTGAAAGAGACCTAGGAATTGTCGAATGTTTACTTCCAAATGGCTTCGGCCACACTATGTATTCTTCTTACTATTTAGCTAACTTTTTAGTTTTGTTTACTAATTTTTCTACTTATTATTTTCTTTTTAGTTTTCTATCTACTCTTTAGCTAAAAGCTTATATATAAATTTAATAATAGTTATATATATTCCCTTATTACCCTTTATTAGTAGTACCTTTAAATACTCCTAATATTCCCTATTATTTAATACCTTATCTATTTATTAAATAAGAGGACTCTTAAAAATAAAGTAATATACTTAAAAGAATATAAGATAGTCTTTAAATTATATAATTTTTATTTTAGATTTACTTTTTATTTTAATTATTTAGTAAATATAGCTTTTAGTACTTTTTAATAATAATAAGCTTTTTTAAGAAAAGTTTTATAGATAAATATTAGTAAATTTTTAGCTTATTTTAAGTAGTTTATTAAAGTTAGGAGTTATATTTAAATACTAGTTAGGGTATAACTTTATAGGTTTATTATAGTAAGGGCTTTCTTAATAGCTTATACTTATATAGTTTATAGTTTCTTTAGAAAACCTTTAGGAAGGTATATATATATAGGGATATGGATTATTAGGAAAGGAAGTATTAGCTTTAGATTTATTTTATAGAGGAATTATATTAAGGCTAGTATACTTTTACTATATAATTAATTACCTAAACCTAGTATAAGCTAGCCTTAAGTTACTTATATTAATAGTCTATAGTGCTATAGGAAGCTAGTCTTACTAGCCTTATCTATATAGTTATTACAAGGCTAACTATTAGAATAGTATTAAGGGTAATTATATAAGAGATATTTTAATAAGAGAGGATAATTAAGCTAAAAAGGGAAAGGTAAGTAAACTTTTAAGGTTTACTATATAGCTTTCCTTTATATTTTATAATTTTAGATAAATATAAATTTAGAAAATAATTATATAACTATATATATATATATACTATTACTATATAATAAAAGTTATTTAATACTAATTAATAATTACTTAATATAATTATAAATTAGTAAAAGTAAAAAGATAAGTATTAATATAAATTTATAATTATAGCTATAAAATACTAAATAAAATATAAAAATAACTAAAATTATATATTTATATTAAGGGCCTAAAAGCTACTTTATTCTTCCTATTAATTAAAAAGAAAAAAGGACTTCTTAAAAAATAAGATTTTCTTTACTTATATAAATTAAAACTATTATATTAAATATTAAATAAGATTTATCTATAATTAAAACCTTATATAATTAAGAAAAAATAGTATATACTAATATATAATAAAGAAGATATTATATAATAAAAATAAGAAAATTATATATAATATTATCCTTTAA
>JBBWSL010000212.1:0-64516 GCA_038088545.1 Diaporthe humulicola | reverse complement strand
CGGGGCGCCCCCCCCCCCAAAAAAAAGTATAACAACAATACCAACAAAAAAAAGAAGAAAAAGGAAGCAATTATTATCTCAAAACTAATACATATTAATATATTCCTTCTATAAAATAAAGGTACTCTACTTAAAATAAAGTTATAGCCTGGGAGGGGGGGGACAAATCAGCTTAAATAAGAAGGCAAATATATAAAACCATATTAAACAAGAATACATCATAATAGCAAATATAATTAATAAGTACAGGCACTATAAACTATATAGGGTACTATCTAAAAATAATTATAACTCTAACAAATATACATAGCCTATTAAACTTCCCTATATTAAAATCCAAAGATACGGGTATTAATAGCACTTATACTAAATTTAATTAGCTATTAATACTTCCTTTAGGCTATAATAACTATATATATAATCTAAGCCCTTATTATAAGGTATTTTCCCAATATTATTACCAAGTAATTTAATAATTAGTAAACCACTTACAAAACCATATATTCAGCTAGGCATTTTATAGTTTAATAATCTAACTCTGAGATATAGCCTAAATTAACTATTAACAAAAGCTTAAGAACCACTATATAAATAAACTAAATAAACTTATCATCTAACAGCCAGATACTTACCTTTATATCTAATAGTAAGATAGTCTAATACTAAAATATTATAATAAGGTACTTACTATCTAACACCACTCTTAAGCTTAATCTTTACTAATACTAAGTTTATTATTAAATAAATAGATAGAAATTTAAATTAGGGAGGATAGTAAATTAAATAATAATATGTTATAGTAAGGCAGGCTGCCCCTAATTTAATTAGGTTAATAGGTCTAGCGCTGTTATATAGAGGGCTTCCTTAGAGTAGATTAGACTATATAGGTTTTATTATAATACAGTTTCTAAATATATACTAGATAAAATAAAAATAAGGTAAATATATAATAAAGATAATAGTTATTTACACTAAAAAAAAAAAAAAAAAAGAAAACTACACCCAAAATACACATATAGCTATATAAGTAAGAGATATATACCTATTATTAATTTAGTACTTTTACTTTTTAGCTAAAGGAGTTTTACTAACTATAAATAGCTTAGCTTTCAGCTTTATCTATATACTTACTATCCTTTAGGTCCTCCTAATATTCTATAATAATACTATAGAACAATTAAGCGGTACTTTAAGGTCCTTTAATAAGTAGAGGCCAAACTAAATAATAATCTTAAGCTATACAGTAAACTAGCTAGGAATAAATTACTTAATATAAATATAAATCCAGAAAGAATAATAATAATAAAAAGGGCTAGACTAATTCTAATTATATAACTAGCAATTCTCTAGCCTTTAATAGGTATATAATTAATTATAGTAACTTACAGAAACTCAGTAACTATACTACTAATACTAAAAGTCCTGTGTTAAAATATAGAAAAAAAGATACTTCCGTAATAATAATAAACCTTAAAAATAAAAAAAAAAAGCTAGTAAATAAGCTTAATTAGTAATTAACCTTAAATATAGAGTTTTATAAAATAACTAAGTAAATCTTAAGCTATATATAAGGTTATGTAACCTAGAAGGTAAAGTACTATATTCCCAGTCTTTTAGTATTCTTAACTTATTATAATATAAGATATTCCGTGTAGTAGCTTACAATTTAATACTAAGCTATACAGCATATATAGTAGTAATTACCAGCTAAATTAGGAGCATAGATAGCAAAGTCTCTCCAGGGTTTACATCTACAGTCTAGGTAAGAGATATATAGGCAGAATTATTCCCAGTTAATAGCAGGATCTAATATACTTCCCTTTCCTCTCTACCTTCTCCTTCTTCTCTTTCTCTTTATTCTTACTCTTTTTTATCTTTTAAGCTATCTTTATATTATTTAGTATTTAGGAAAGTACCTTTAAAATAATAGCTTCCCTAATTATTAAAGTATTTATTATTAATAAATACCTAGGTAGCCTGCTTGCGCTTAAAGGGGGTTAATATTTTAGGAGTTACCTTTTTAGGTAGTAATTTAGTAAAACTAGTTTAGTTTATAGCCTCTATTTTAATTAAGTTAAAGAAGATAAAAGTAAAGTTAGTATTCTTAAAACTAACTATAATAATAAACTTTTTTAAATTAAATTAAGCTTAATAGCTATTTAGTTATAACTTTTATTTTCTTTTTTACCTTTTTTATATTTTTATATTTTATTTCTTTTTAGTATTTTCTTCTTCTTCTCCTTTTTTACTATTTTTATATAATCTAGATCTTAGTAAGCTATTATTAAATAAATATATATTAAATCTGATTTTTTATTTAAATATTAAGGCTAGTTATTAAAAGGTAGCTTAAATATAATAAATATAATTATCGGCCTATATTATATTATAACCCTATTAATAATAATACTTAACTTATATTATAAAAACTAAGCCTATTTACTCTCTTAAAAAAGGAATAATTTAAAATAGTTACTTAAATATTTAATATTTTTTTTTACCCTTTATTATATTTATTTTAATATTTTATATTATATTCCCAGCCAGAATACTACTTTTTCTCCTAATTATAATATAGAAATTATAAATTTAAACTTAATTACTTAGATAATAGTAGATATATAGCTTATTAATTATTTAATAGTAAATAATATACTATTTATATTAGAGCTATAAATCCAGCTATTATAAATAAATACTTAAATATATTATTATCTATCCTAGCTTTAATTCAGTTATAAAAAAATGTCCTATTTTTACTTAAGTATTTAAGGTTTCCTTATTTAAACTTTTTTTAGAGTAAATTCTTAAGATTTACTAGTAGTTAAATAAAGTATATAGAGTTAGAATTACTTAAGAAAGGGTAATTAATAAACCTGCCCCTTATTACCTATAATATAGTTAGTACCTTCCTTTTACTAAGTTTACTTCTAATCCTTTCCTTTTATAAGCTCCTACTTTTTTTTAACTCCCTTCCCCCTTTTTCCCCTTTACTATAACTTTCCTATTATTACTATACTTAGTTTAATACTAGCTACCTTACTATTTTTAAGTATAAATTACTACTTATACCCCTATTACTACTATTATAGTTGCTAATTTAGATGCGATTATAATTATTTATAACTATATTTAATATAACCCCCTTAAGGGGTATAATATAGCGCCCTAATAGTAGCTCCCTAAGTTCTTAATAACTATTAAGCTAATAAACCTAGCTATTATTATTAATAACTTACTATCCTTTCCTATTAATAGCCTATTTAATTTTAAAATATAATACCTTAAGGATTTTTATAAAATCCTTTATTTTAAGGTTATTAAAGGGTTCTACTTTTTTATTAATAAATTCAGGTTAATACCCATAATAAATAATAATAAAAATACCTATATTTATATTAAGGTAAGTAACTTAGTTTAGCCTATATTTATATAACTTTTTATATACTAATTTTTATAGGTTTTTATTAAAGGATACCTAATAGCTAAGCTTAAATTAATTTACTAAATCAGCTTCTTAACCCATTATACAGGCCACAATATTCTATAAGAGCAAGTAAAGCGCCTAACCCCCAGCTATATTATTACCCTCTTAACTAATAACTTCTAAAATAATTACTATATAGCCATTATTACCTAATAACCCATCAAGAGTAGCCTTAACCAGAACCTATCTACTATAAATATAACCTTTACCTATACTAAAAAGGTAATTATTAATCCTAATTAGGAGCTAATAATAATTAAGTCATATAATAGCTTCTATAAAGCCACTTAGCATACCATAATTAGGATATAGCTCTATATAAGTAAAAGCTATTACTTTAATAAGTACCTTATCTAGCTTAACTATTATAAGTACCTATTATAATATATTACCTATAACCCTCTCCTTAACCTATCCTCTTTAATAGCATAGCTTACCCCTAAGCAGTAATAATAGGCCTAAGAAAGTAAGAACCTTAAGTAAATACTTTACTAATAGATTACTAAATAGTTCTAAAAGTATAATATAAGTTATCCTCTATCTAAATAAGGTATTTAGTACTAAATAAGCCTTAATTCCTCCTAATTTTAAGCTTTATAGTAAATAGTCTTTAAGGAGTTAGCTATAATCTAGGGCCTACTAGGTATTAGTAAAATATTTATATCTATATAGGCTCTAAAGGTTATCCTTAATAATTACTAAGTAAAAAAGCCCTTAGTAATTATTACTACCTAAACTAATTATGTTATTAATTAATTACTTATTTACTATTATTCTGCTGGGTAAAAATAGTATATATGGGAGGTTAAACTACAAATAAGGTTATTAAAAAGCGCATTATTTATAACCTTTAGTAATTACTTAGTAAGGGTAGTCTGGGTAATAGGGCTAAGTACAGATTACTTAAAAAGGATTAATTTTAAATTATTAAAAACTTTAAGGCCCTTATTAATAATATTTTTAGGGGCTAAGGACTAATAAACCCCTAAGTATTTCTTAATACTAGTATTATTAATAAAGCCCAGTTCTAATCCCTATTTAATAAAGGATAGAAAGAAAATAATTAGCTAATAATATAGGCCTAGCTTAATAAGAAAAGAATTAAGTACCTATGCTAACTACCTAAGGATATGGACTTTACAGAAAAAAAAGCTATCAATAAATAATTTATTAAGCAGGATCCTAATTTTAAAAATAAGGTAATTAAGAAAGAAAACAATTATCTATAAGGTATTTGGATTCTATTTACCAGCTTCTATACTAAAAATACACCCTATATCCCTAGCTAGCAGGCCTACTATATCACTATACTTGCCTGGAATGATAATTTATATTAAATTCCAGTATCTTTTTATAGTAGGGTATATTAAATTCTTTAATTAAAGCTATAAGAATCCTCCACAGTTAAGTTTAGCAAAATCCTCTAACAGGCTATTACTTATAATAAGCAGTAAAAATTAAATAAGTAGTTTAGTAATTTAAATATCCTTAAAAAGTACTGTATTAATATTATCAGCTATACTATAACTAGACCTATTAAATACCATAGGTTCCTGGAAGTGCATAAGTACTTCTAATTAAAAAGGCCACTAAGACTAGGAAGCCCAATATTACCTTAGCCCTATTCCCCAGCCTAAACTAGCTAATTCTTATTAGTAATTACTAGCAGCTTCTGCCATAGTGCAATATCACCTATCTCGGAAGTAAGCCCTTTAACTTTAATATTTCTCTATTTAAGCAGTTAGTTTAAAACAGGGTTCCTTATACTATATTAAACTAGTAACACTAAATAGCTCCTAAGCTTTACTATATTATGCAGAAGTACTACCCTAATTTAAAAAATTACCCTTTTATTAAAGATAATACCTATTGCCCTCTAGTTCTAGGTATAGGCTCTTATTATAGCTAATTCTTCAAATATAAGTAGCCAAAGGAGATAGATACCGATAATAGCAAGTTTAACTATAAGAAGGTATAGATAATTATTATATTTATAAAATACCTAATACAGAATAGTATTTAGCTAGCAGAAATTACTATACTAACCTACTACTATAGGCAGCAGAAGAGGATCCTTAATATATTATAATATCCGTATAAAGTATTAGTACTAGGGGTATACTATTTTAATATCGCTATAGCAGATTTATATTAGGATAAAGAAAATAAGATTATTTTACTTTCCCTTATTTAGAATCCGCTAATAATAAATAATATTAAGTAAGTTAGCTTTATAGAAAGCATAAACCGTATAATAATCGCTATTAGCCAAGTATATTAAGGTTTTTTTATATTTAGCAATAAGGATAACCTCTTCTAAGCTATAACCTAGTCCTTTAATATATAGGCCCTAATCTGGAATAGCTTTACAGAGCAGCAGTATATTACTATAAGCAAAGGGCTGTATTTAATTTACTAAAACTACTATAACAAGCAGAGCACAAATAAGATCTAAATAGAATCACCTAAAAGCTTTATTAGGAATACTAGTAGTTATTAGGTTAAATATAATACCAAACTTACTTACAATTATAATTACATCTTAAACTATTATATATAAAATTCCCGGATATATTAGCGGATTTAAATACTAATAAATACTAATAAAATCTCACATAATACCCTTTCTTACCTAAAGCCTTATATTAGAATCCTTACCTATGGCTACAAATATTTAAAAGTTTATACTAACCCCTGCAAATATTACAAAAACTATAACTAATTTACAACTTTCCTAGCAGAGCAGTAAATAACCCAGCCTTAGCTCTAAGCCTCCCCCTTCTCTTCTCCAACAATACCTATAACCTCACCTAATCCAATATACAATAATAGCCTAGAAAAATAAGTAGAATTTAATAAGAACCCTAAGGTTTACAATAATATTATCCGCTCATAATACCCAACTTAAGGCAATAAAGCCTTTAATTAAACTAGAAACTATACTAGTATAAGCTCTAAAGGCCAAAAAAAATATAATTAAAAAGCACTTTATTCCTATCTTAAATTAGGATAAAGTAAGAGTGGCTAGGTAGTAAGTCAAAACTTATAGTTAATCTCTTCCACAAGCTCCCTCACACACCCACAACCAAACTACTAGTATTAAAAGCCACCACAAAGCTAGCAAGTAAACATAAAGTACTTAGGAATAAGGATATAACTATATAGCTATTAGAGGTAATTATTTCAGAGCTCTTTACTATAAAAGTAATAGTAATTAGGCTAAAGGCCTATAAACTAGTTAAGTTTAAGTACCTCCTAACCTAAACCAGCAAAAGTATAATCAATAGCACTAGGAATATCCTATTACACCTCAAAATAACACTTTAATCTCCATTAAGGGAGGAGGGAGTAGTTATATATAACTAGGTAGATATTAGCCTAGCACTGTCTAATAACCGTAATAATAAGTAATTATCTGTAAGATTTATATACTATAGTAGACAAAAGTATATAGGGTAAAACTACTAGGAATATCCTATAAACCATCTATAATTAATAGCCTAGGCTTTCTTATTTAGGACTACTAGGTAGGTAGGAGGTATAAGGGCAGACCAGTTATATAATATACTAACTACTTAAGCAGACTAATATGGATAGTATAGTTACTACTATAAGTAAACATATTTAAGAAGGGGTTACTATATAGTAGTAAGTAATTTAGGAAAAAGAATTAATTAAATAGGGTATAAAAGGTATTAGCAGGAAAGTATTTTATGCTTAACTAAATACTAGTACTAAGGGAAATTCCCTTTATCCTAAATTATAGTATATCCTTACTAGCTCCGGATAAAGCGATAATTTTAAGCTATAATAGAAGGAAATATACCCCTTAACTAAAGCTAGCCCTAACAAACCTAACCCAGGTACCTCTATATATATAATTATATACTAGAGCTTTTATTACCCTTACCTAGGGATAATATTATAATCTTTTTTAGCGATACTGTGCGCCCATATATAGTTAGTATATATATAATCCTAAATAGCTATATTATAGGATAAACTTATGGCATAGTAGTTAGGGAATAGCATAAGATTACCTACCTAAAGAAGGCTTACTATATAATAATAGTAGATATTCTATATACTATAGGTATATTAGTTATAGTACCCGCACTCTCCCCACATTTAAATAATAATTGCGATAACCTAGTACTATGCTATATGGAAGGTAGCGGGCAGATTGTGGGCTAATACACTACTACTAAGGGCCGTAAATAGTATAATATTAATAAATCCGCTAGTACTTTTAAAAATAAATTTAAGGGCATTACACTTAAGCGGATTATTTATAGTATTAACAAATACACTAAGGGCTTTATTAACATCGTAAGGGGAGTTATTAAGATTAATAGCCTTAATTATGTACTTAGTAAGATAATACTACTAGTTTTTTAGTTTAAACTTAAATATTATAGTAAACTTACTATTATTAGGCAGGATAAACTATTAATACTTATTAGTAAATAGTTTTATTTTAATATTTATAATACTATACCTTTACCTCCTATAGATAAGCTTTAGGTAGTAGTTAGGTTATAGGAATCTGCTAGGGTATATTAAGTAATATTATTATTTAGGGTATACTACCTTTAGTAGTAAGTAAAGATACACTATAGCATTTATTAAGATATATGGTAGGATAGAGTAGTACTATATAAGTTACTTATAGATAGCTAGTAAGTATAAAAATATTACAACTTTACAGGTAGGTATAATATACTCAGAGCTAGGAACTACTATAGCTTAGCTTAAGAGAGGGTATTAGTATAATAAAAGCTACTACCTAGGTAATTAAAGCCATTCTATAATCAGGTTTAACTAAGAGATAATAGCTATAGCTACCAACATATAGTACTTAAGGCTTATAATAATAGCTATAGAGAAATTAGGATAGTTTTTTATCTAGGATATAGGAAATTAGAAAGGTTAGTAGTAACCTAGAATTCTTTAGGTTTTAAAATAAGTGAGAGTTAAATAAAGTAAAGTAGCTTTTCCTTAGGTAGGTAAGGGGTAATCTGCTACTATTATAAGGGCTAGAATAGGGTAGTAGATATAATATTAATATTCTCCTTTTTAAAGCTAATAGGAGTAAAAGTCTTCTGCTATATAATCTATAAGGGCGTAAGGGTAAAAGCCTTTTATTTAGTAAGTATTCTATTTTTTTATTAGCTATATTAAAAAAACTAAAAGTTATCTAATAAAGATTAGCTAAAAGTTATTTTATACTAAAAATACAGCTATAATTATAGGTAAGTTTTTTAGGAAATTACTTAAAACCTTAAAAATTAGCTTAACTTATAATCTACTATAGCCCTAGTATTATGGTAAGGGAATCCTATTAGTAATAGTAGTTAAAGGGATTATACTAGTAAGGAGGGCGCAGTTATTATACTATAAAATAAGATTCTACTTACAGCCCTAATTAGTAATAAGCTTATTATCTATATTATTTTACTAGGTTAGGTTATATAAAAAAGTAACCTACCTAGATTCTATACAAAACATTACTAAGGAAATAAGCAGAAGCATAGTACTATCCTAGTAGCTTTATTAATTTAGAATAGTATATTTTTAAATATATCTCTTTTACAGACTTTTAGCCAGGGGAAGCGGCCTACCTAAACTAACCTTATCTCTTAAAAACTAAATACCTTTTACTAAAATATATCCCTTTTTTAAAATAGAACCTATAAGAGTATAACTTTACTCTACTTAAAAGCTTACTTATTATCCCTAAAGCCCCCCACCATAATAACTTTACATATAAGCAAGCTTATCCACCATCCTATCCTTAAAACCACTAGTTAAGATATTATTACTAGTAAAGTACTAGCCTATTACTACCTTATTACAATTTTTATAAGCTAAATATTCCTTAGTAAAGTTATAAGTAATAAGCTTTCTATATACTAATATAGATATTCCTATAATATATTTTAATATTAGTTTTAAATTAAATAAGCTTTATTTTAGTAGTTTTAATTCCTATCTCCCTACTTTAAATAAATATAGGTATTATTCCTTATTTTTATTCCAAAGTCTTTTAAGTATCTCCTATATAACGCCCCTTTTTAAAAGCCCTACCTTCTTAAAAGTAAGAAAAGTTTATTATTTCTAAACTCCCTTATACTTAGTACTAACTACTTACTACCCCTTATAATAGTATATCTTTTTATATTTTAATTTTACCTACTACCTAACTATTACAAACTTATATTATTTTTTAAGCTTTATATAATCTGCAAATATAACCACCATACTCAACTTAGGCACACTAGGCATACTGCCTATTATAAACCCTTCTACTAAAAGTACTGTCTTTTACTTAGTATATATATAGTATATAGGCTCCTACTAAGCTAAATATTTACTAATATTATACTATACTATATAGCATACCTTTTATAAGCAGGCATTACCACACCTAATTATTTAGGATATAATAAGTAACTATACTTAAAGCTATCCTAAATAAGCCTAACTAGTAAGACTATGTTTAATACATACATATCATATTATCGCTAAACTATCTTCCTTAGATTATTATAATATTATAGGAGCAGCGGCTACCCCATACCCCAGAGAAGGTGTGTAATTAGGTATCCCATAATACTAGCACTAATTTTAAAAATACCGCCCTCCTCTACTATATTAAAATTATACCTACTAAAAAGGGCATCCTATATATTAGTTACGGTATTAGCTATTTTGTAGTCAGCATATACAGGGTATTTTATGCTATAATAAATAACTTAATCCGCATTATTAGTATTAACTACTATTAGGCTCTACTAAACTTAGCTAAAGGGGTACTTAATAATAAGGTATCCAGGGTTAGCTATAGTATCTAAATAGCGGTTCAGTTTTAAAAAATAGACGTATTTAGTTTTAGCAATAATATAAATATTACTTATATCCAGACCCTTTTCCTAAATAGTATTTTAACTATAATTACCTTAAATATTTTTAAAAACCTTACTAGTACTATTACTACTTAGGTAATTTATAATTTAGCTACCCTTCTTATCCCTAATAAATATATAGTATTTAGTATTTATTATTAACTTATTTACTAAAGCACTACATACCTTATTAAAAATAGCTTTACCCCTCCCTATCTTACTGGATTTATTAACCTTACCCTATATAAAATAAGGCAGTTAGCTTAAAGCTATATTAAAGCACTCTGCAGCACCATCCCTAAGCTTACTACTAATAGTATAAATATTGCTATTTACTTTATCCATTACTATTAACTTAATTTAATTCTGGAAATTTTTATTTAAACTATCTAAGCTAATAATAATAGGGTTTATATTAATAATAAGAGTAAGTTTAACCCCAATACATAAATAGTCTACTACATAAAAAGAAATAAGGTACACTCCTTTTATAGCACTATTAAGTATATCTGGGAGTTAATCCACTATATTATATATTAAATAGTAATACCTCTAAAACATAATACTAATCCCAGAGTATAAAAATTAGTACTTAAGTTAAAGCTAGGCCTTAAAATATTTAGTCCTAACAGCCTCTTATACCTAAAGATATCCTTTTAGAAAACTAATACTAATATAAACCTTATACTAAAGTCTAGTAATACACCCAGTATATAGTATATAGTCCGGAATATCCTAACTTAATCAATATTAATACTCCCCAATAAGGAAACTAAGCTTAAGTAAGATAAGTTTTACCTAACCCCAGGTATTATTATTATTAAATTTCTCTATAAGTAAATTTAATAAGGATAACGGGTATACAGGGTAGTATAAGTTAAGCTAGTTATACTATATTAAAGGGTAGTATATTACCTTAAATTAAGCTAATATAAAAGCAATTTACCTATTATACAGGTATAATATAAAGGCCCAAAATAATCTATCTTTTTCATAATTATAATAGGCCATTAAGCTTAAGACTATAAAATCCCATTCTTAATCCTTATTATAATTACCTTATTAAAAGGTAAATAAATACTTTACTACTATTTTATTACTCCAGCCTACTACTTTTTACATATATTATCTCTCTATATTAACGGTATCTAACTAAAGTATTATTTACTATAAAAAAAACAGAATATTATTAGGTATACATATTTTTACAGTACCTATATAGGGGCACTAGCCTAATATATATGGGCTAATATTACTATACTAACACATTAGCTAATTATCTAACATATATTCTAGGGCGGACATAGTATTATGGGTATATATAACGCACTACAGTAAAGGCTATTAATAAGATAGGCAAGAGTAGAAAAAAAACTAAAAAAAAAAAAAAAATTAATAACTACAGTAACTCAGCGTATATCTTAGAGTATACCTTGCCTACCTATCTATAAAGTTAGTAATACTATCCCCTACCTATTTAGATATACAGGCCCTTAAGGAACCCCCTACCTATATTCTGAAAATAAGCCTGTATTAAATAATTATATTAAAATCCTATAAAGCTATTTACTAAATAATTCCATAGGTCTAAATTAATAGGGACTTATATTATACTTCTTAAACTTTATTATACCTTACTAGTAAAAGTCGCTAGTATTTATAAACTTAAATAATATATTTATTACTTTAGTAAAATTATGCCTTATATAGTATAGCCCTATGGTCTTTTACTAGAATAATATATCCTTATTATTTTCTATATTAATAGGTATATATTCCTTACCTTAATAAATTTAGCTAAGGCTGACCTTATTAATACCTTTATACTAATAATATACTGGACTTATAGCTAGTCCCTAACTTATCCCACTAAATTATACTATAGGCCCGTAATATACCATAGTATACTAAGCATCTTTTAAGCCTCCTATCTACTTTTATATCCCTTTTATTAACTTTAATACCCTAGGTACTTACTTTAGGGTTATAAGTAAATTTTTAAAATATTTTATATTTTAAAAAATCTAATCGACCTAGTTTATAGTCTTATACGGGGGTATGAGTACTTAACAGGCCATTATATTCCTATCTGTATTAAAGATATTAAAATATCGCTCCATAGGTATTTTATTACTTTTAAGTATAATAGAGCAGATTAGGCTATAACCCCAGATTACTAGATCTATATATATTATAGTTAGCATATTTTTACCTATAATATTAGCTATAGTATTAGATAAGTATAAGAAGTTAAAATAAATATTAAGGGGGGGGGGAGCTAAGTATAATTACCTTAATATTTAGCTATAGTTAATAATTTAAATATCTTTCCCATAAACTACTATATAACTACTAGCTAAATTAAGTTAATTTAAAGGTAGTTTTATTATTTAAGTTATTATAGTAGAGTTAGTGGAAATTTATTAAGTAATTAAAAGGAGGTTTTATAAGTAGTTTTTTTCCCTTAGTATAATATATAGTAAACTATTAATTATAAAAGTAAATATTTCCTAGAATAGCGTTATTAATACCTTTATCCTTAAGTATAAGATTAATCCCTAGGCTTATAATATCTTTATAAACTTATAAATAGTTTTATATAATCCTTTTTATATTAATTAGCTTATATTTCTCTCTTATTCCTTTAAATAAATAAGCTATAATTATTCTATCCTTATAAATAATATCCTATTATACTTATAGGAAGCCGCTATTTACTAATTTGTATAGATCTTTAGTATAGATTAACTACATATTACTTTGGCCTTAATATCTTAGTTTACTATTTAAGTAACTATTTATAATTACTTTATTATCTAAATAGGATTTCCTACTTACTCTTAAGCTACTACTCCTTTTTAAATAATAGAAAACCTATTAAAAAATAGAAAATTCTTATTTAGTATATCCTTTTTAAGTAAACCCTTACCTATTATAATAGTATTTAAAACTATTACTAATAAGTTAAGTAATATTATATTAGTTAACTTATTACTTATTAATAAATAACCCTGGAGCTATTAAGAATGCTATAAGTAGTCCCTTTTAAATATTATTATTAAATAAATAATTTATTATCTTATTTTATATTTTATTAAAAGAATAGGTAATATTATTTAGTACTTTTCCCCTACTATTTTTAATTCTTTAAAAGTAAAATCTTAATTTAGTAGCTATAAACTAGTCCTCTTAAAGCCGTATATGGGACTTCCCTAATTAAATAATATTCTATATATTATAGTAGGTCCGCCAATATACTTTAAGGTTTTTATTAATTTAGAGGAGGTTTAAATATCTAAAGGCAGTCTTATAAATATTAGAGGCCTAATAAGGTATTAGGAGGGTATTCCGTAGTATTATATTAAGCTGCTTAATAGGAGCTATATAGTTAAGGGATAAATCTTAGAAAGGCTATATAATATCTAAATATACTAATAGTATTAGAATATTATGTAGCCTTTTAGCCTATTTTAATAAGAAAAAAATAGATTAATTATTAATTAAGGGTATTTTTATTACCCTTTAAGTATTATAGCTTTTTAAGAAAATTTTAGTAAAATTATTAAATTATAATTTTAATTATTATATCCCTTTTCTCTACTTAAAGTAATATATCGCATATCCTAAATCCTCTATATATAGTACTTTATAGTATCTATTAAATATATAACCCTTAATACTAGTATTGCTAAATACTTAAAAAAAAGGCATATTAGTTTAGCTTTAAAGGGAAGATTAGAAAGCTAAAGTCTACTGTAAAGGGCTTTAAGGCTAAAATCCCTTAAAAAAGCTTCTAAAGTAAATAATTAACTAAAAAACTATTTTAAAATACTCTATATCTATCCCTAAGTAAGATATTCTAAAAAGGGCCTTTATAGGGGTTTTAGTAAATTAGAAATAAGTATTTAAAAAAGGTACTATTATTAGTAGAGGAACTATTACTAAACTAATAACTATTTATTCTAAAAATAACTATTATAAAGACCCTAGGATTTTTAGTATAATAATTTAAGTATATCTTAGAATATTAGATTTTAAATATTTTAAGTTTACTTTTAAAGTTAATATATTTATTAATAAATAGTTAATAATAATAATATAAATACTTAAATTATTAGTTTAAAGTAAACTAATATTCTATATAACACCTTTTATAGCCTCCTAAGTCTATATAATATATATAGTATTATTAATCTCCCTAAAAGGTATTATAAAATATAGTTACTAGTATATATTAAATTTACTAAGTTTTATAAACTTTATATATAGGGAGTTAGGATATACTAGGGATTTATCCTCTAACTAGTTGGTAAAAACAGATACTTTACCACCTACCTACTAAACCAGCTATATCTCATAACTAGCTATATATTTAATTATAAACAATACATCTAAGTATTCTGCCCTAGCCTATTTAAACTAATCCTTATTTCTACTTAAGTCTACCTAATTACTAACTAGTATTATGCCTATTATAGCCCCTAAGTTCTCTAGTATATTAAAATTAAGAATAACCTTACTATAACTATTTCTATAATAAGCCGGTATATGTACTTATATCTATAACATATAGCCATACTACTATAAGCCGAAAATATAAGGCGGATATTAGATATATATTATAATCCAAAGACCCTTCTAGGGTAATAAATCCGTACTTATTTTATTATCTAATAAATCCTATAAATCCAGGGCTTATAGTAAGCCCTCCTTAGTATAAGTAATAAATAATAAGTAGTTAGGCTTAAGCCTCTAGTAGATAAAAGGGTACAGTAGTACTAGTAGTATTAGGAAAAAAAAATAGCTATATATTTTAGTAGTAATAAAGTATGTAAATTACCTAAAGGGTAGGAAAGTACCGTTAAATACATAGTCTGTAATTATAGGCGCAGTCTTTATCCAGTCACTTACTGCAAATATACCCTTATTAAATTACTAAACTAAGTATACCTTAAGGTTAACTCACAGACTAATTTATTATTTACTAGTAGCAATTAATATTATAGCCCAATTAAGATCTAATATAGATTAAATACGGGTTATATTAAGGTTATCCTAATTATAATAGAAGATTATACCAGCCATATAGCCTATATTATAAATAATATTACTAAGCTAGATAATATACCCTCTATTTTTAATACCTAAGATTAAAGCTTTCCATATATCTATAGTAATAAGGTAATACTTAGCTCCTAATAGTTTATATATAAATAGATATATAGTATAGTCCTATAATAGGATATCCCATTAGGTACTAATATCTATAGCTTTAGCGCTATACTATTAATTAGGTTTATTAAATATATCCTATTTATAATAACTCTTATCTAAGCTACTATCTGGGATTTAAGGGGCCTTTTAACACTTCCCTTTTAGAATAATCGGGGGCCTATTAAAATTAGGACTATATAGTAGGAGCTTAGGCTATTCTATATAGTCATAGCCCTTATTCTGTACTATAGTAATTTTCTATACTTTATTTACAAGGTCTAAAAACCTTATTAATAAACCTTCATTACTATAATCCCCCTTAGCCCTAGCAGTATTACATAGTATGGTATCCAACGGACATATATAAGGGTTACACTCACAGAATAGGTTCTGCCTAATACCTTACAACCTATTATTACCTAACTGTATTTTATCTTTAAAATTCCGTAAACTCCTAAGGGCTATCCTAATAGTATAGGGCCCGGTATTATATATATATATTTAAGCTATAATACTTATAGTATAATTATAAGTAAAGAATATGTTATAGGTTCTTATATAGCAGGGTAATAGTATTTATAACTATAGTAAGCTACTCCTATCACAATAATAAGTATAGTAAGATACCTATCTGGAATCGGCTATAACTATAAGGTAGTATTATTATACTTAGTTATATTTTTAAGTTAGTTCTAGTCTATTTTTCCAGTATATATCTCCTTTATTCTATTACTAAAAGCAGCTATTAAATATAACGTATATGGCTAGTATTATTATCTTAACCTATCCTCAATATAGTCATATATAGTTATCATATATGTGGAAACAACTATAATGAATTAAAAACGTTGCTTATGAATAGGGTGTATAGAATTTATTGCTATAGTAAGTAATACTTATCAACGTTTTTATTATAATTAAACTAGGATTAATTAAGTTCTTTATCCAGAAATTCTAGTTTTAGTATAAGAAGAAGTATTGTATATATATATATTAAGAAATAGATATGTATATTAATAATATGGTTAGTATTACTAGCCTGTATAGGGTAATAATTAGTACTAGTCTAAAACTAAACCAGCAGATATTACATAATTACATAGCAAAAGTAGACATCCACTACAAACCACCAATATTTATATAGATATAAAACTAGAATACAGTATATAATAGAATAGTTAGCCCACTACAGACCGCTATTTTATTAGGATAGGAAGGAAAGTAAAATACTATTTACATAAAATACCATATTCCAGCTAGGTAGGAGGGTATAAGGGAGGTAAGTAGGAGGTTGGGATTTTAATAATTAATTAAATAAATAAATATTTAGCTCTTAGAGGTATTATAGTATATTATAAATTATATATAATTACTTTCTTAGAATTTATTAATCTAATTTAGTATTTATTTATAGGAGGTCTGGTAGTAAGCTATATACTATAGCCACTTTAGCTTTTTAAATACTAGGCAACTTTCCCCTCTAATACTTATAGCCTCCTACCCTTACTATCAATATTAAGTGGTTACCTAAGCAATAGCACCATACTACCATAATTAAGAGTTTTTGCTTATTATATCATCCTATTTCCCCTAAGGATCTTATTAATATAGTAAGTAAATTTAATAGCACTAAGAATAGTACTATTCCCGCTACTCCTAAGGCTACAGCCACTTATAGTAGTACTTATGGTATAATTATGCCCCCCCTCCCTAAATAAAGCTATACTCCTAATTCTAAGCCATCCATACTATTAACTAGGCAGCCATACTTACTATTACACCCTAGTATATTCTATTTACAGCACTTATTATGCCAGCTATTCTACCGCCCTGTAACCCACTAGTACTAATAGTCCCTATATAATAGGCTTTAGCTAAAATAGTCGCAGGAGAAAGTATTATATCCGCAGTAGGACCAAATCCATAGTCCTAAATAAGGTTACTAGTGTTTGCACTTATAATAGAGTAAATACCGGGGTATAGGGCAGCATCTAGGCTAAACATAATTTCAATACAGTTTAGCAGTTATTGAAAACCCTCCGTAGTAAGAGATACCTGCATTCTCTACTAGTAAAAGAGAGTATCAGTTATCCTAAGGGCTTATATAAGCTGGTAGATAGCACAGGAGATAAAGGGCTGGTAGCTATCCGCACAGATAACTAGGGGGTTAGTAGCTAGGTAAAAGGTATGGGATAGAATATTGAATACGGTATAGTTATTAATACACACTACTATAATACTATTATTTAGACTTAGATTAGAAAATACCGCCCAGATATTACCTAGCTAAGTATAGATAGAACTATTAGTATTAACTTAACTACTACTAGGTACAATACTAGCTATTACCCAAATTAAATAGAGAACCTTTTATTCTACCCGATACCAGAAGTTTTCTGGGATAAGGTCGACTATGCTATAGTAAATACTAAGCCACATATTAGCGGTATAAATAACGCATATAGAGGTATTATATACGCAGGTAAATATAATTTAGCCACTAACCTTAAATAGGCTTATTAGAGAATAAATAAACTCTTAAGTTTAAAAAAGGCTAAGGTTAAAAAATATAAAAAGGCAGAAAATAACTAAGATACTATTAGGGAAAAGAGACTAGATTTAGCTAAGGTTTGGCTAGGTAAGGATAGCTATTACATCTATCTTATAAACTATTACTAACTACTAGATATTAAGGTTACCTAAAGCAGCCTCTTAGTTAACTCTCTTAATACCCTTACTTACTATATACTAGCAGCTATTAATACCCATAATATTAGTAGGTATATAACCGCTATAGTTATTAAGGTATTTAGTAGTAATAACTATAAAAGACATATTAGCATAGCCCATATTAAGTACATCCCTCTTAGTAGTAGGGTTAAGCTTAGTATAGCTAAGAAGGGCGGTATCAAAGAAGGGTATACCATACTACTACACAAAGAAGGTAGCAGCCTTATTACTACTCTACTATCAGTTCTCTAAGTCTGCTATAGCTATAAGCTATTAGCAGTTATTTAGCACATAGATTTCTTAGATATACACAGTTTTCTACCATATACAGGCAGGGGGACTTACTACTACTATTATATTTAAAAATAGACCTAGTAATATATAAATTATGGGAGTACGGTTATAAATTAGGCTAAGAAATTAGTAAAAGTTTTTAATTTATAAAGGTTTTTAAGTAGTAGAGTTACTACTATATAAAGGAACTATATATTACTCTATAGGAGGATATACTAAATTAAAAATAAAACTACTTAAGTAATAGAGTAGCAGATATTACTTATATTTAAAAAAGAGTATTATTTTAGGCTTTAGCCTTTATTAAGAGGAAATAAGAAGATAAAAGAAGTAAAAAAAGGGTTAGTAGAAAGGGTATTAAGGGTATAAGAACTAAAGTAATTAGAATAAAAGGCTAGATGCGCTTTTTTTATATAGTAAGCTACACTATAAAAGCAGCTAAATAAGTAATTCTATTTAGCTTACTTATAATAGCTATAAGAGAAGGTAAACTACTTTATTAAAGTAATATATTTCTTAATAATTAATAGCTAACAGAATAAGTTAGTATACTAAAAGTAAATAAAGTATAATAAAGGGGCGGAGTTCTATTATTTTTTAAAAGGTAGAGCATAGTATAAACAGCCGGATTTTCTAAGTAGCCTTATTAAAGAGTAAAAAAGCTATAATAAAAGATTTCTTATTTACACTATTTTATACTAGGGATAGATAATTATATTTAGGCTAAGTAAGTAAAAAGGGCAGCTAACTAAGCTTCTTTTCTCCATAAAGTATAGCTATACTAAAGAAGCCCACAGCCTAATACACTACAGGTATATACACAAGGTAGCCATAATAGTATAGTATTCCCTCTCCTTCCACCTTATTTACTATTACACATAATAAAAAAAATATAGTAAGCGTAATACTAATAAGAATAACAGTAGTACTCGTCCAACTAGCCCTCTTTCGCTAAGCTTATATACTAGTACCACTACCATAATACTAGTAATAACACAAACAGAATTAAGCATACTTAACCTACCCACTAGCCAAATCACAGCCTAAGGCTATAGCTTCCAGATAGCTAATATTATTAACCTACAGCGGTAGTTAATATATGTGCCCTAACTAGTAACATATCCTCTTACCTAAATAATTACTACTATACTAGCAGCTATACTTACCTATTAAAAGCCCCTACCTATATGGCGCTATAGCTAATATTATAGGAAGGAATATAGTAGCTATAATAGGGGTAAACCTTATACTATACTACCATAACCTTATCTTATCTATTATACAAAATAGACAAAGTATACCTATAACATAATACTTTAAGATTATTAGTACGGATAGGATTACTAGGCTTTACTAGTATACTATGCCCCTATATAGAACTGCAGACCAGGTTAACTAGATATTTTGAAATATAAAATACTTAACCCAGCCCCATATAGCCCTATAGCAGGCACATAAAGCACTTAAGTTAATAATAAGGGTTTACAAGGGCATAGAAGGGCTTAATAATAGACAGTATATAATAGTATATTATAGGCTATCATAATAATTCTATATAACACCAGGAACTAATATTAAGATCTATAAATTAGTAGTATTAAGGCCTCTATAAGGTTATCCTCAGCCAAATTTATAAAAGTAAGGAATATCTATATAGATATCCCTATAGGTATAGATATTAATAAGGATAATAACAAGGATAATAATAAGGATAAGGCAACAGCTCTATTCAAGTAAAAAACTAGAGCACTCCACTACACAAAGGAATATTTCACCAACATAGCAAACACACTACTTTGGCTTATAAGCACTAGCAACTTTTACTAGCAGGGTATAATAAAGGTTAAAAAGTATAATATAAGTCCCTACTATCCCAAACCTATAACCTTATATAGCTAATAGCTTAATAGGATATTAATATAATTATCTAATATAAGCTAGTTTTCCATATATAAGTAGCAGGGTTTATAGATAGCCTATATATCTAAATGGGTAAGGGGTGGGAGACTACTAGCCCTATAGATAGGTAGGCAGGATAGCATACCTATCACCATACACCATACTACAGCAATCACATATATTCTTTTTCTTTTACCTACCTTACTAATAGCCTTTACTATAATACCTCATATATACCCATAATACCGTAACTACCCTGGGTTATATATAAGATAATTAGCTAATATATTATTTTAGTAATATCAGCCCATACACATTAAGCCAGTACCCCCACATAAGCACTACAAAGACACACATACCTAATAATATCCTGCTTTTTCGCAGTAATTAAGACCCCAATTAGATACTAGTAATATAGCAAGCTAAGGGCATAAAGAAACTAATAGGCTAGATATAATATAGAAAAATTAAAATATCTATTTATCTTTTAAAAATAGGTTAAGTAATTATAATAAGACCTAAGAGCGATATTCTATAGCCCTAAGTATAATAGCCTATTATACCCTCCAGATAGCCAGACCATCTTATACCCAAACTATAGGTAAGTCAGTATTTATACCAGTATTATTTACGGCTAAAGCCTATAATTTAATACAGATTACCCTACCTAGCCCATACTACCCCTTTTACCTACTATCTCTATTAAACTTACTTATAGTAGAAATTAATAATAATAGTACCTAATATTAAGTAAAACTTATCCTAATTTAGCATAATTAACTAGGTAGGGAGTATCTAGTCTAGCTAGCTAAGGATATAACAGATTACATACCATATACTAAGCATATTATTAGCCTATAGCGCAAATTCAGTATCAGTATTAGTCCTCTAAAGGGTTATCTAGAGCATAGTAAGGCTATTATAACTAAACATCTAATAGGACAAATCCACTCTCATAATACCTCTCTATATTAGCTATCTCTCAGAGTATTTAGGCAGTACTAGTATCTATTCAATAATATACTTAACTAAGTCCCTTATATAGTTAAAAAAGCTATTAAATACCCAAACCCACTTTATATATATATAGAAAACCTCTTACTAAATATAGTTAAATATACCCTTATTATTAATATAATCCCTATTACTATTATTATTTTAGTAAGTTTAAGTAAACTCTTTAAGGACTATATTAAGCTAGATAGTTTAAATAAAGTAGAAACTAATCTATATAAAATTAATAAAAGCCCCCGGAATACTACTACATAGAGCCTTAATAGTATTCTAGGCAGACTCTCCTATCTATAGTAAGGCAAGATTAATAATCCCAGCAAAATAGGGTAGGGTAAAGCTACTCTTAATAAGGTATATAGTAGTCTAGCAGATAGGTTAGTAATAAACACTAAATACTATACGCCCGCTAGGGTTAAGAAGGGCAGCTAGGTTACAAATTACCTATATTATAATAATACTATTAAGATCTTTAAATATATCCAAAATAATAATAATTAAAATACCATTTAGGAATATTTAATAAATACAACTAATATAATAATTAGTATTAAAGCTAAATACATCTATCTTCTTAAACTTAACTTATACTCCAATATAAAGGCTAAGCCTAACCTCCTCCATACATAGGACTCCTTAAGCCAGATTTATAAGTATCTAATAATAGTTAATACCAGCAATATAAATAACCACATTAATTATAACACAAAATATCTTATATATACTAATTATAAAACCCCCAATACCACATCCAACATATAGAATACCCTTCTTATTAAGCCCTATCTTTAAAAGATAAAAAAGGGTAGTATCTTTAAAACTACTATTACCATTACAGAATACCCAGCCACACACCTTAAATAGGCTATATAATAACCACTACCACTCTAACATTATCACAACTTACACTATATATATTAGGAATAATATACTAGTAATTAATAAGAAATATATCCTAAGAGTATAACTTACTTCTTATAACTTTTTAATACACTAGGCTATTACTTCCTAGCCAGTTAAGTTTAAAATAATATATAGTAGTTATATAGGCTAGCCAGCTTTACAGTAGAGAAGAGAGGGAGGTATTTTTCTTTACAGGTAAAGGGTATAAGTTTCCCTATAAGGCAAGTATAGTGCTATATATATTTTACTAAAAACACCTTAATACTAAGTTAAAAGTTTGGGTACCTATTAAAGCTAGATAAGATAGGGAAGTAGGTATATACTTACCTAAAAACTTATATAACTAAGCTTACCTAATAGGATAATAATTAAAAGGTTTTTACTAATAAGAGATAAGCTTAAGCCTTTATTAAAGGCTATTACTTTATAGCTTAAAAAGAGGCATAATAAGTCTGGGAATTTATTAGCAAAAGGGTATTATTAAGCAGCTTTAAGGGCATACTACAGGTAGCTTATTATTTAGAAACACAATATATACTAGGGTAGCAAGGTTATATAACAAAAAGTAAAATTTTATCCTAATTAAATATACCCAAGTAAGCTTTTAATACAATTTCTCATACACAAGAGGTATACTAAGTACAGGGTTAAGGTTAGTTTACAAATATTATATTTTTCAGAGCTAAGGATTATTATATAGTATAACCCCGTTATTACGCTAACCCAGTTAGAGGTATAAGGAAGAATAATACCACCTAAGGAGCTATTATCCCCAGCCCACTTCCTATAGGAACTAGGAAAACCCACTATACTCCTAATCAATATAACAGAAATGGTTAGCTATATACTAAATACCATACTAGTATATATTAAAGAAGTAAAACCCTAACTATTAGGCTACCTAATCTGGGCCTCTTTACTAAATATACTAACTACATTTATAGCCTCTTACCCCTACCTAAAATACCCTACTCAGAATCCTAATAAGTTTATACCTCCCTTTTATAACTATAGCTACTATATATATAGGACAATTATCTACTTCTACTTATAAACTAGAATCTATAGTATAGAGTTAAGTACTATAAAGAGCAGTAAGGAGAGCCGGGTATTTATTATTTAACTAGCGGATTACAAAACATTTTACTATACTATACCTATACTATAGCACAGTAGTATTTATTATACTAGATAGCCTCTTCCTCTAAACTTATACTATTTTATGCTTTATACTCCTAGCTTCCCACTAAAATACTACTACCTACCTTACTATTAGCTACCCTATCTTTAAAGCGCACCCTGTAAATAAGGATAAGATTCCGGATTAATATAAGGAATCCTATAGCACACTTTTTAAGTAACTCTATATTTCCAACTTAATACTATACCATCTTACCTATCCTTTTACCTATATAAGATATCCTCTATTAATAATAAGAATATTAAAACTCATAATAACTCTCTAAACTACTACTTTAATACTTACTATATAATCTAAACTTTACTATCCTAAAATAGCCATATTTACTACACTCACCATATTAAGCACCACATATATAGCTTTAAAATTATTCCAAAAGAAATAAGCTAGAAAGTTTCTTTTATATATTAAAAGTATAGTCTTAACTCCTTAATATATAATATTAATATAATAAAACTTTTATTCATAATAAAAAAATAGAATCTTTAGTATTCCCTAACCCTTAATTTTAAACAAAGATATTATATATATCAGAGCCGTAAGGCTAAATATAAAAATAATCCTCTTTACTTAGAATAACCTTTTATCTAATTAATATTACCTAGTGCTCTTTATACTTATATATAACATATATATATTCGAGTTAATATAGCAGTAAGAAAAAGACTTATTTACAGTTAGGGTCCTCTCCCCTAAGAGTTACTCAGGCTTAATATAAAGAAGTACCCGCTCCTCTTCTGGGTACATATCTTCGGAATCTATTAAAATAGATAATACTATTTAAGGGCTATAGCTTCTATATGTAGATAATTTCTATATAATAAATAGTAAATCCTAGCTCTATAAGTTAATAATATTAGCTGCGCTTATCTACTTACTATCAGTAATATGCAGGATTTTACCCTTATATAGTAATTATCCCTACTATTTAGGCTAAATCTATATATAGTGTGTGTAGTTAGTATAACTAAGTAATTTAGTTCAAAATTAGTACTTTAGCTGCTACTATACATACTAATCAACCCACTTTCAATATAAGAGGTAAATTATTAATTTAGCTAATTTTTAAGCCCACCCTACTAGATAGCTAGATGAGAATAAGGTAATAGGGTAAAAATCTAGTCTTAATAGCAACTATCACATACTACAAACTACAGAGATATAACAGAAGAAGCTAGATATAGTAAAGGAAAGCCACACCTAGGTAGGCTATACCTATAACACTAATCCAGGACATCGCAACTAATATAAAGAATATTAAAAAGAGGAATCCTAAAATAATATAAAAATAGCAAAGAATAAAAAGAGAAATAAAAACATAATAAAGTAGACTAAAATAAGGGAGACTAAAATAAAGAGAACTAAAACAGTATAGCTATCTTCCAGCACTAAGTTAATAGTGCCTAGTTCTCTTTCTACTTATTTATAATATATATATCCTACTTAAAAGGGTAGTAAGAAAAAGGCTTATTTACGGTCTTATAGGCTGTATTTATATCTTACAGGCGCTTTTTAGCCTAAGCCTTAAGGCGATAATATTTATTATTAAGGCGATCATACTCCGCATTATTAAGGTAGTAATCTTCCTTAAGGTCCTCTATAGGGTTCCCTATAATGGACCTATTAATATAGAGGTATATATAATAGCAATTAAAAAATATAATATAACAAAGTTTAAAAACAAAGGGTCCGGGAATAAAAGTATAGTTACAAAAAAGAGATAAGGAGGATAAGATAATAGAAGGGTATTAAATAATACTAATATAATTCTAAATAGATATACTTAATTTTTAATCTATTTTATAATATATAATAGCCCAGGTATTAGTAGGTACCTTAATAATATTTATTAATTAAGCTATAAAAAGTTATTAGCTAAGTATTTAGCCTATATCCCCACTAGCGGGGAAGAGAAAACTACCCTATCCTCTAACAACTACAAGAGGAGCAGTAAAAAGAGTATAAACCTTTTCCATTATTACCTAAAGGAGGCGCTTTACTAACTTATGTATTTCGTTCTTAAAAAAACAAAAAGTATACTTAAACTATAAAATTCTAACTAAAAGTAAATCCAGATTACTATAATTACTTTTAACAGTTCCTAATTAATAAGATTTTAATTTTAAAGATATATATAGGTAACTATTTCAGTAAGTATTCTAACAAACCTTTACTAATAAGCCTAAACTATTTTCTTCTAACATAGCTATCCAGTTCTAAATAAATAGAAAGGATATAGGGAGTAAAGATAAGGGAAACCCCTAATTTTCTCCTCTTCCTTATTTAATTTCTTCTTTACACTCTTATTTACTACCTCCTCCTCCTTCTCCTCCTCCTCTTTATTCTTACTACTCTCCTTTACACTCCTCTTCCTTATAATTAATAACTATTTTACGCTTTTTAAATACCTCCTTTTTCTTACCCTTAAAAAATCAGAAACTAAAAGCACACTTAAACTATAAAATTCTAACTAAAAGAAAATCCAGATTAATATAATCGCTTTAATATAACCTACAAAGGCGGTAACAACCTTAGCCTAGATATCCTCTACATAGTCCCAGATCTAGAGACAGCGGCTACTAAGTAGCACCCAGAGGTTAAACTTAACCTGTCTAAGCTTATACAAACGTACAGTCTTTCCCAATTCCAGCAGCTTCCTATACTTAATAAGCTTCAGCTTACCAGTACTAGTATTAATCTTAAAGTTAAACTAAAGTATACCTTTCTCAGTATTTATAATTAAAAGGAAATCATAAGCCTTATAGCTAGGCTTAATAATAAACTTTACTTAGGGTTTATTATACTCAGGCTAGCAGATAATCTTAAAATCTTAACTTTAAAGATATATATAGGCAACTATTTTAGTAACTATTCCCACAAACCTTTATAAAAAAGCCTAAACTATTTTCTTCTAATATAGCTATCCTATTTTATAGTAATACCCTTATATACATAGATTATATCTTCTATAAGACTTTTTACAAAATTCATCTTAATAAAGGCATACCCAATATATTAAATCGAAATTTATAACTGAGAGAACCTTATATCAAAAAAGCGAAAAACACCTAAAAAGTAGGATTAACAACTAATATTTTATTCTAGTAATTTTTTCTATTAAGAGTAGTAAGTACCTAGGTAGTCAGGTTAACACTAACTAAAAGCAAGTATTTATTCTCAAATCCCATAATTTACAGTCTACAGCACAGTATTTTTAAGGTTATATAAATTTTAATACTACCACTTTCACTATCATAAAAACAGCAGTTTACCGCAAACCACCCATTTTAAGACCATAATCTAATAATATAAATACTATATAGCTATTTAATAAAATTACTAAACTACTATTTATTATGCGAGACTTATAGGTATAGTTATATTAGCTGTAAGGTTAAAGTATAGCTAAAAAATCATAATACCTTAATTAAGTAATAATAAAAAGTAAAGATTACTAGAATATTTAAAGATATTCTAGATCTAATCTAATAGAAAAATGGGGTAAAAGAATATATACTACCAGAGAGAGTCCTAAAGCCAATCTAGTTTATTTAATTAGTAAATAATAACGGCTTAAAAAACCTCCTATACCCGTATATCGTATACAAGGCATACCAAATCCAAAAGCATTACCTACTAATTTATAAATAGCAAAATCCCAACAAAAAAAGTAAAAAAATATTTAGGAGGGGAAAAAAGGTACAAAACTTACTATAAATCTCTAGTATATATTACCAATACTTTTTCAAAAGCAGATATTCTAGCAGATAGCTTAAAACTAGCTAGGAGCTAGTATCTAAAAGGGGACTATAATTTGTTAAATTCTAGAATTTAACTCTAAGTATTATTTTTATAAATAATTACCCTTCAGCATTACTTACTTTTATTTCAAAAATTTAGACTTCATTAAAATTTATATTTTCTATCTATTATATATCTTTAGTTAAGATAAAAATATTCGGCTTAGCTATATACCTATTACTAGTATTAAAAAGTTTAAAAAATAGCTTAGGTATACTTACACTCTCTCTTATAACAAAAAGAAAGAGTACAGATAGCTTAAAAGGTTTTTAAACTACCATTAACAAATTCTTAATAATAACTCATTCCTTTTAGCTTATCCATACCCAATTTATCATTACATCTACTTAGAATATCCATCTCTATATTAAAGTAGGTAAACTTTTATCTAAGTGCCATATTATATTAACCCCTATATAGTTTAGCTAAGAAGTATAATATAGGCTGGTTATAATTTAGGTTATTATAGTTTACTAGGTATTTAATTAGTAACCCCTTACTTCCAATAGCTATAAGCAGCCTCCAGAATACCCTATTATTAGGAATTAGAATCTACCCTACACCAGAATACACCTTAAAATAAAGTTAATAATTATTAGCATTATTCCCTATAAACTCCATTTTAAGCTTATTAAATTTAAATTAATTAATAGTATTTTTTGCATATCCCCTTTAGCTAATAGATATAACTTAAAGTATATCTGAAATATTATATAACTATAGTTGCCTAGTAAACCTTACTTAAATATATAATTTATCAAATTTAACTTTAATAACCTTATCTATATACTCTCTTGCTCGTTTATAATACCTCTATTTATAACTTACCATACTTAGCGGTCTGGTATTATTTAGTAAATAGCTTAATAATAATATTTATACCATAATACTAAGGATTTAATAAATAAATAGAATATAGCAACTATTAAGTAAAAATTTAATAACAATTATATATATATAGTAGAGTAATTTATTTTATTAAACCTGCTATCTTAAATAACAAAGAACTATACATAGTATTAAATCCACCTCTAATACTACTTATAAAACTAGTACTCTTTATCTTAAGTTTCTTAAAAACAGAAATCTATATACTAAAACCGGAGGATATTCCCTCCCTTAATACAAAGATAATACCTATTATATAATCTTACTTCCCATTATCCAGTCCTTTAGTATATAAGTAAATCTCTTCTTAGGTTAGTAATTAAGTTAAAAAAGGGTTAGGTAGGATAAGGGTAAACACTACTAATAGGAACTTTTAAGCCCTACTTAAGGCCTAATTTAGTATTCTTTATATTAATTAAAGTAAGCGAGATAAGTTTAAAGGCATAGAAGCTATATTAAAAAGTAGGGGTTATAATAATAATAATATATTTTTTTACTTATATTTTTAAGAGTACATTATAGGGGTACACACACGTATTTTAGAAAGTATAAATCTCCATTTTTATACAATTAATAATAGCAATAGCTGCTTTAAGTTAGTAAGGAATAATAAACTAATACCCGTATTTTACCTTATAGACCACATAACTAGGTTTCCTCTATAAGAACTAGCTAGTTAATTATAATACTAACAATAATTAAGACAGTAGTAATTACTATATAGCTATATTTAATTATTATAGAGGAAAGGTAGGGAGTAATATAATAAGGTAACTTAAAGTACTAGCCCTAAGTTAATTAATAGTATATTATAGGCAATACTTTTAATAATTAATTAATCCTAATAGTAAAGGATAATACAATCTTCCTATATTAAGGGTACTATTATATTTATATATCTCTATCCTGCTTTATTAAGGTTATCTTACATAAGCCTATCCTGCTCCCCTTTACCTACTTAGCAGATCAAGATTACAGTTAATAATATCCGTTAGTAAGGAGCTTATATATACTCAGAATTTACTCTAGGAAAGGTTCTTACCCATATTAGCTATATTCTTTTTACTACTAAACCTAATATAGTAAAATATCTAATTAATACCCCCCCCCCCCCAGCTTACTTAATCCTACCCCCTTTTATTTTATTTATTTTCTATTTTTCTTTTATCTTTTATAATATGCTATTATTTTAACTAGTATAATATTAGGAGATATAACTTAATAAATATACTGCTAAAAATAATAGGTAAATATAAATACCGGATATAATAATAAGTATTAAAGCTATTAAAAGTATAAGAAAATAAATCTAAATCTGTTTAAAAGAATTTTATTCTAATACTAGTATTATTAATTCTACAACTATAGTTCTTAATTCGCAGCAGAACCCCTATATTCCTCCTTATAATATAAGTATTGAAGTATTATAATACATAGCTAATTCTATAAGCGGATTTTCAGATAACAGCGGTATACAAAACCATATAAAGAGATAAAAATAACTATTTACGGGCTTTTATTTATAAATATTTATATAATTCTTAAACATAATAGTAAAATCCTGCCTTACTAGTAACTATTAGAAGGGTAAGTAAAGGATTATAAAAAGCTAGTTACTATAACTTAATTTACTATAAATAAGTTATTTTATAAGTTATTCCCTACCTTAACTTTAAATACTTTACTTATTATAAAGTAATATAGTATATACTAATATAATATATAAAGATTTCCTATGCCTATTATATATATATTATAGCTAATAAAATATGGTTATAAGTGTATTAAATTAATTTAAACTTATACTAATTATTCTTATAATAGGAAACTATATAAGTCTTATTAGCTTATTTAATGTGTATATATTATTATACATATTACTTATTTATATATATACTAATAACTTAAAACTTCTATAGTCTCTACCTTATTATTGGTTTAATAATAGAAAAGATAAAAATTTATTAAGTCCTTATTATAGCTATTCTAAATACCTAAATACAATATATAAGAAATATACAATTAAGTGCCTATTTTAGTATGTATTAAAAGGAATAACCTGAAACTAAACCTATAATCTTAAGCTAAAACTAATTATTTTATTATCTATAGTACTAGCCGCAGCGATATCCATAAAATTAATAAATTAAGTAAGGATCCTATAGTACTTATATTTAAAAAAGATACAGATAATACTACCTTAAAGTATAATATAATATTATAAAACTATTATAATTTCCTAATCGAACTTTTAATATAGTTTATAAGACATAAAACTTAATATATATAATCCCTTTACTATAAAATTATATATAAAGATATATTAGGCTAAATATATCTATATAGTTTATTCCTATTATAAAGATATTTATAATAAATTAAGGATAGAAATAAGAAATCTAGTACTTAATAATTATTACTAAGCATATTTATTACTAGCCTATAATAAGGGAGATAATTTTTTTAATAACTAAGAGAATAGTAAACTACTTATTAATATCTAGGATAAAGTAATCGCTAAATAGTAATACAGAGTTAACCTATTATACCCCCTTAATATGGACCCTATAATTCCAATAGAATATTACCTAGGCATAATTAAACCTATCCTAAATAATTTCTTATTAGCTATATACCGGAACCTAGCGAATAATTTTACCTAGAATTTAAGAATTTATTTTAGGATTATACTAAAACTATTTTATTTAATAAAAGATTTATTAGTATAGTAAAAATTACTATTTAGGTATATACTTATCGCTTTAAACTAAGCTAAGCAATATATATAGGGTAAATATAAGCAAAATAAACTTAATCCTACTAGCCTAAAACGGCTAAAACTACTAAAATATAAGTAGGATATTTTAGAGTTTATCCCTATATTAGATAAGGAGAACTACAAAAAACAAGTACACCTATTATATAATAACTATAACCTAGAGTTAATATAAGTAAAAGCGTAAGCCAAATTAGGGACTAAAATATTATTAAATAGCCGCAATATAAAGATATATAAATAAAATAAACTATTTATTAAGCTTACGCAAAATTTTATATTTAACTTACTAGCTACTAACCCGGGTCTTATAACAGACTATATACAAGATTTTATAAAAATATTCTATTCTATTAAATTCAAGCTATAATATTAATAGTATAGTAATAATAAGAGCCGGGGTCCTTCTCAATAACTAATGGGTTACAAAGCAGCGAACTTAACTTTCTATTAAAGTTTAATCTAATTAAATAATAAGGCCTATAAAAAACCTAGCGTAGTTAGAGACTATCTAAATTTCCAGCAAGGTAGGAACTTTATAATTTAGTAGGGAAGAGTTATTAACGGAAAAGTAAAATACTTTAGCGATAATTCATTTTTAATAATGCACGCTAAGGCGGAGAGTTACTGGCAGTAATTCAAAAATACCAGATTTACTAATCTAAACCAAATCGAAAAAAACGCTACACAATTAACTTAATAAAAATTAGACACTACTAATAAGAAATATATAATCTATTTAGATAATAATCTGGATATTAATTCTAAATACTCTTATCCTATTAAAATACCTTATCCTAAGGGGTATTAGCTATATATAAAATACTTTAGAAGGGAAAGCTTAGGTAATAATAAATCTATATTACTAAGGGAAACATCCTAGATTATATACCCTAGTATAGGATATATAAATTATCTTAAATATTTACTCTAATATAGATATAATTTAAGTATTTCCTTTATTATCATTATAAGTAAAGAAGTAAAATTAAAAACTTTTATAATTTCACTTAAAAATATCTTTATAATTATTATAACTATAAAAAATCATTTAATTAGGAATCTTAATAAGGTCCTAAGCTATTCTCATATTTTATTTTAATAACTAATTAGGAAAAGTATAGTATACCTAATTAAAAGAGTTAATAGTTATACCTAAATTATTAATAACTATTAGGATTTTTTTTACCTTACTACCTTCTCCTTCCTTATATTTATCTCCTTCTTCCTTATCTTCTTTCTTATTAGTCATACTTCTTATAGCTAATAACTATCCCGTACTTCTTAGCTACCTCTTACTTCTTCTTTTTCTTCTTTATACTATTTTTCTTAATAGTTAATTACCTTTCCCTATACTACTTCTACTAGTAACCTATATAACCCCCCTAAATTTTAATAAAAGTAATTCTCTAATAATATTAGTATATCTATAAGCTTTAAAAGGAGCTTAAATTATCCCCGAAACTGTAAATAAGTATTAAAAGAAGTATCCCTTTTCTAATCCTTAAACACAAACATAATAACAAAAAATATAATATAATACTATTAATTATAGAGAGTACTATAGTAAATATAGCTAGCCTAGTTATGTTTTTATCTAATATTTATATATAGTCTCCCTTAATAAGATAATAATAGAGAAGAATATAATATTAATACTACCTATATATTATTATACTATTTATATATATTTAATTAAATTAAGCCGCTTAAATAGCTTTACTTATATCTCCCTAAAGTAGAAAATACTTATAATATTAGAATACTTTAGGATTCTATATAATACTATAATAATTTTATTCCTTTTCTAAGCTATTTTATAATCCTTTTTAATTCTTATCTAAATTCCCTTCTAAATATTCTTCTAAGGTTCTACTTAAAGTCCTACTTAAAGTCCTTCTTAAAGTCCTTTTCTATAAGGATCGTTATATATCTATCTTATTTAAGCAGGCCCTATAATAATTATAAGTTAGTATTGCTATTAATAAGAATATCCCCATCAGATTCTCAGCAATTACTATTACTATTACTATCACTGTTACTATTACTGTCGCTATTACTGTTACTATTGCTGTTGCTATTACTGTCGCTGTCGCTATCGCTATCACTATCAATATCTTACTTACCTGCTATACTAGCACTTAGTTATTAGTCCAGGAGAGTCTTAATTATACTTTCCCTTAATTCCAATTTCAAAATATAAAACAAATTATCCAAAACTATAATTTTAACCTCTATTAGTAACAGTTTAGGTACCATATAGAAATAAAACGTATATATTAATAACTTTAATATAATATTTATTTAAGAAAGTTAAAGGGTTACTTACAAACATATCTCAGTAATACCCTTAAAATATTCTCGCAAATCATATATATATAGTATAATACTCTAATAGGTGGAAATACTTAATTAACCCATTATTATATAGCCATTTACTACGCAAGGATATATTTATAATGTACTTTAGGACAGCTTAATTTTATATATAAATAGTTCTTTAATAATACTAATATATCGCAAGTTTTAAAAAGGGCCTAAACTCTATCTAAGCTAATAAATAAGTATTAGAAAAAGCTTTTATCTTCTAATACTTATAGATAATTTAGATTATATCTAACTTTTTAATCCTATATCTGCTTATATTAAAGATAAATTTAATATTCATAGGCTTTATATACCTTTAGCTATTAAAGCCTACAAATAATTTTATAATTAACTACGCATAGTTCTCTTTATACTTAATAATTTTAAGGCTAAAGAAACTCTCCTATATATACTATACTAGTAAAGTATTAATCGGAGTAAACATAGTAATAAATATAGTTAGTCTAGTTATGTTTTTATCTAATATTTATATATTATCTCCCTTAAAAAGATAAAGAGGAAGGAAAAAATAATATAAATATAAGGAAAAAGAAGATACTAAAGAAAAATACAATAAAAAAGGATATCTGTATTATATATAGAGAAGGTGCTAAGGTTTAGTTAGCCCCACTTCTAAGCTAGCGCTCTATAGTTTTTCAGCTATTAAATAACTAACCTTTGCTATCTATAATTTGCCCTTATTTTTCTTAATTACCCCTAAATAAGGTATATTAATAAGATCTATAAATTATATCAGAAATACCCAAATAAGGTTAAGGCTAGTTAAAAAGCTCTAGAAAAGCTAATAGTTTTTTAAGGGTAGTAAATACCTATACAGTAACTTATTAGTTTATACATATTATATAAGCTTTAAGGAGCCAATAAGATATAATAAAAGGCAAGTTAACTTAACCCAAATTATAAAAGGCTAAGTTTTACTTAATATTTAATAAAAGTTTATAGTATATGCTAAAAATAACTAATAAGCTTTACAAATTTACTTAATTTCCTCTACAATAATAGCACCAAGTCCAATTTACATAAAATCCCTAAGGGTACCTAAGTAGCTAGCAATATCTGCCATAAAAAGTAGTAATATCACAAAGTCTCGGATATAATTACTTAAATAGCTACATAAGCTCCTATCTACTATTACTATACTACTATAGCACATAATATACTTAGCTAACTAGCATACAATAATATAGATAATATTAACAACTAGTACTATAATAAGCAGCTACCTTAACTCCTAAATCTATTAAAGACAGCCACTACTTACCAGAAACTATATATATAACTAACACCAAAATCGCAATACTTCTTTTAGCTATTCTAATATCATATCTTATTACTAGCCACAATATTCTTAATAAAAAATACTAAAGCTTACCCTCTCCGCAGCAGTATAGGCCGGCTAGCTATTACTAGCTATAATAAAGGGAGGGTTTAGTCCAATAGCAATAGAACTTAGTATTTCCTAACTACTACAGTAGTACCAACCTCTATACCTAGTTAGCTAAGGCCCTATACACTCTATACTATTATCTCCCAGTTCCATAGTAACCTAGCAGCTAGGCAGCCAGGCATTACAGAGTTTATTACCTAGCACAGCATTATTATTACTCAACTATTTAGAAATCAACTTATATATATCATAAGGCACAGCGGATAAGTATAAAGACCTATATACTAAGAATATATTAATTAGTTACAGGGTTTAAAAAGGTACCCAGGCAAAATAAGTACTTAATAGTAGTATTTATTACTACAATAAAGAGTAAAATTATTAAGTTTTTAGCTAATTTAAAGCCCTAACCCAAAAGTTTTAAGTTATTATAACCTTAAGCTTAAATCCTACTAGCTACCTACTATTTAATTTACCCCTCAGATAGGCTTATATTATATCGCTTATATTATCATTATATCCCCTTACTCCTACAGGCCTAAATACCTAATTTACCTTATATATATAAATTATCTTTCCTATCCTCATCCTGTATTTTAATCTATTTACCTAGGTAATATAAGGGTCTAGTATAGATATTTATTCTAACTATAGGCAGTCTATATACTATTATAAATAAAATAGCAGCCTTATATATACACTTTAAACCAAATCTAATAATAACCCCAATAATATCTAGCCCCATAAACCTAAATAATCTATAACCCTTAACACCACGTAATATCCTTATACTACCTCTAGATTACTTTAAATTACGCAACTACTTCTAATAAATACTCAGTATTAATTTAGCACTAAAAACCTTAACTATAGCAAAGTATAACTTATTAACCAAAGTAAAAGTTCTACAAACCCTACTACCTAAATAAGAGGAAAAGTTACAGAGACTAGGGATTCCTAATAGCCCAGCCTTACTAAAAATAATAGAAAGATTATAATACCACAAACCTAATAAGGAACTTATACTAATCCACTAATTAATTATAAGCCTTAATATACTAACTAAAATATTTAAAAGGCTTTAGGAAATAGTATAATAAGGCTATATATAGTCTACCTACCTATTATAATAGGGAGGGAAACTAGAATACCTAATTAAAGTACTTTATATAATATTTAATAACTTTTAGCTACTTATAAATACTATAATAAATAAACTTAGCTTTCTAAAGGATAAATATAATATAAGTACTATTAATACTATCCGGCTTATATATAAATAATTTTATAATACTAATTCCTACCTACTAATCTAATAGTTTAAAATTTCCCTAAATAGAATATCTTTTTAATAGCTAAAATAAGTAATAAGAGACCTATAATAAATAACTAAATAAATCCTAAAGATAAACTTAAGGTATTATAGCGCTATATTAGCCTATAGTTTTAAAGCCTTTATATACTATTATAAGGAAAGGTTATTTAAAAAAGTTAATTATTTTTATAGCCTCCTTACAAATTTAGAAAAGAAATAGAGTAGAGAATAAGTAATAAAAATAGAGTCTAAGTATAAAGTATAAAGGTAGGAGGAGCTTTAGCTCCCCTAAGTAAGTATAAGTTATATTAAGGATAGTATTTTCTAGGGGAGGCGCATACTTATATTTTAGGAATTAAAGGATAATAAGGAGAAGAGTAAGGAATCTATTAATAATAACTACTCCCTTATAAATTTAGAAAGGGAATAAAGTAAAAAAAAAGTAATAAAGGTAAGTATAAGTCCTATTAAGGATAATATTAATTAGGGCTAGGATATACTTATATTTTAGGAATTAAAGGATAATAAAGAGGAGACTAATAAGCCTATTAATAATAATAATCTCTCTATAAATTTAAAAGGGGAATAGGGTAGTAAAAAAGTAATAGAGGTAAGTATAATTCCTATTAAGGATAGTATTAATTAGGGTTAGGAGATACTTATATCTTAGCAATAACTGAACTATAAGGATAAGGCTATATATACCCTTTTAAGAGGATATAAATAGTATTATTAACTTTATTAGGAATAGGAGGAAATCCTATAAGATAGCTAGTTTATAAGAATAATTACTATAGCTATAACGGCTACTAACTTAAAAATATAGCTATCTATATCAGACAGTATACCTTATCACTAGGATATATATAATTACTTATTAAGTTACAAACTAAATAAGCATAGTCTATCTAACCTAAACCTCTTTACTAACCCAGCTAAACTTATTAAGGAAATTATAATTTAATCTTAAGATTAGTAGCTCTCTAAAAGTATTAATTAAGAGTAGGTAGTATTATAGCTATTACTTTATAAAGCCCCCTTAGCTCTATAAATAGTAGGGGCTTAGATAGCTAATCTTACTATCAACCTAAGTAAATACCCTTAAAGCCTTAACTTTATAATTATAGGTAACTAGCGCCTAGGTATAGAATTAATACTTAATAATCTAGGAATATGTTATTTATCTTACCTATAGTGGGAACTAGATAATAGGTATTTAAAGTTTATACCCTAGTATAAGTCAGACTAGCCGTATTTATATATTCCATTTAAGTATATAAATAGCTTAAATTTACTCTCTTTATTTCAGAATAACTTCCTATAAATAATATAGCCTCTACTAAATTCTTCAAGCCTATTTTTAAGCTACTTTAATAATACCTAAAAATACCTATATTATATTAGTTTTAATATAGTTTACAAATATAGTATAATTTATTAGATAGGAACTAATCTATACCTCACCGCAAAAATTATTACTTAAAAACCTAGTTACTCTAAGAATATATTATTTATCTTACCTATAGCAGGCGCTAGATAATAGGTATCCAAAGTTTATACCCTAATATAAAACTAGCTGTATTTGGATAATCTATTTTAGTACATAAATAGCTTAAATTTACTCTCCTTATTTTATAAATCTAGTTAAATAACTTTCTATAATAATGTATTTTAAGAGTAGATATTTACATACCTTTTTTTAATACTATATGCCTTTTACTAGCTAAGTATAATAGTATAGCTCTTATATACTAGTAAAGGTAACTAATTATAGATTAATTATTATAGTTTTTTAGCTAAGTAGTAAAATTTAAGTATAATTATATAAGCTTTATTCCCACTATAAATAAAAATAGTACCTATATTTTTACTATATTAGGCTAGGGTTTTATTAATAATAAGAATTTCTTATAGAAAAATATCCTTAATAATAGGAAATACACACATCTTATAAAATAAGTAGCCGCACTTCTAAATCTTAAGCTCAAAAGTAACTAGCTTAATAGTATTAGTGTTTCTCAATTTATTAATTAGTAGTAAAAGTACTAATTACAATTAAGAGATTCCCTAATACTACTACTAAAAAGAAAGGTATTTTTATTACCTGCTATTCTAAGGTCTAATCTCCTACCTTAGGACAATTTTTAATTCTTTTAGGATACTAAGTATTAACTCTTAAAATAGAAATAGTTAGTAATCTATATACTAACTAGGGCGCTTTCCTATACACTTAGTATAATAGAGCTTATAATTAAAAATATTACTCTTCTTTAGACTAAGGTTAATAAAATACTACTTATATTACACAAAAGGACTATTTATATAGATTATAAGCTTATTTATAAAAGCTACCTCTATATAAGTAACTTCCTATAACTACCTATTATATAAGGACTAAATTTAACTTTAAACTTAATTTTACTAGCTTTTAAATTAGAAAATTAATCTTATTTTTTAATATAAATCTCAGAATTAGTACATACCTAATAAGAGACTTAAGCTTTTTTACTAAGTAAATAAAAGCTATAAGCTAGACTAAAACACTATATAATATTCCAATACTAACACTAATACGGATATTATTAATAATAAAAAGCAAAATTATTAAGCTTTTAACTAGTTCAAAGCCCTAACCTAAAAGTTTAAAGTTATTACAATCTTAAGCTTAAATCCTCTTACTAGCTACCTATTATTTAATTTACCCCTCAAATAAGCTTACATTATACCACTTATACTATTATTATATCCCCTTACCCTAATAGGCCTAAATACCCAACTCACCTTATATATATAAATTATCTTTCCTATCCTTATCTTATATTTTAATCTACCTACCCTAATAATATAAGGGTCTAATAGAAATATTTATCCTATCCATAGGCAATCCATATACTATTATAGATATAGCATCCTTATACCCACACTCTACACTATATCTAATAATAATCTCAATATTATCTAACCCTATAAACCCAAGCAACCCATAGCCCTTAGTACTATATAACATCCTTATACTACCTCTAAATTATTTCGAATCGCGCAACTACTTCTAACAGATACTTAGTATTAATTTAACACTAAAGGCCTTAGCTATAGCAAAGCATAACTTATTAGCTGAGGCCAACTATATTTAATAAACCCTACTTAAGTAAAAGAAAACATCACAAAAATAAGTAGTTAGAGAGAAAATATCATAAAAATAAGTAATCCCCAACTACCTAATAGTATTATATAATATATTTAAAAAATTACAATACCATAATCATACTAATAAAAAACTTATACTAATCTGCTAATTAATCGCAAGCCTTAATATACTAACTAAAATATTTAAAGGGCTTTAGGAAATAGCATAATAAGGCTATATATAGTCCGCCTACCTATTATAATAGGGAGGGAGACTAAAATACCTAATTAAAATATTTTATATAATATTTAATAACTTTCGGCTACTTATAAATACTATAATAAATAAACTTAGCTTTTTAAAAAATAAATATAATATAAGTACTATTAATACTATCTAGCTTATATATAAATAATTTTATAATATTAACTCTTACCTACTAATCTAATAATTTAAAATTTCCCTAAATAAAATATCTTTTTAATAGCTAAAATAAGCAATAAAAGACCCATAATAGACAGCTAAGTAAGTCCTAAGGATAAATTTAAGGTATTATAATACCATATTAGCTTATAATTTTAAAACCTTTATAACCCTCTATAAGAAGAGGTTAGTAATAAAGGTTAATTATTTTAATAAACTCCTTATAAATTTAGATAGAGAATAAAGTAGGGTAGGATTTAAGCTCTTAACCCAGAAGCAGGAGAAGCTCTAGCTCACCTAAGTAAGTATAAATCCTATTAAGGATAGCTTTAAATAAAATATAAATATACTTATATCTTGGGAATTAATTAACTATAAAAATAAAACTAAGGAGCCTATTAACAGTAATAAGGCTATATATGCCCTCTAGAAAGGATATAACTAGTATTATTAACTTTATAAGGAGTAGGAGGAGATTCTATAGAATAACTAGTTTACAAGGATAGTTACTATAGCCATAGCGGCTACTAAGTTAAAAGTATAGCTATCTATATTAGATAAAGGAGACTTTTACTAGGATATAAATAGTTACTTATTAAATTACTAACTAAATAAGTATAATCTATTTAACCTAAATCTCTTTACTAACCCAGCTAAACTTATTAAGGAAATTATAATCTAACTCCAAGTATAGGAGCTTACAGAATATATTAATAAAGGGCAGCTAGTATTATATTTATTACTTTATAAAGTCCCCTTAGCTCTATAGATAGTAAGGGCTTAAATGGCTAGTCTTACTATTAACTTTACAGTTATAGGTAACTAGCGCCTAGGTATGGAATTAATAGGTCTAGGAATATATTATTTATCTCACCTATAGCGGAATTATAGGTATTTAAGGTAGGTACTAATAAAGTATAACTAGCCGGATTAAAAAAATTTAATTAAGTATATAAATAGCTCAGATATATAGATAGGGAGGACCTATTAGTATAAGGGCTTACTAGTTAATATATATGAGTTGCTATCTATATATAATATAAATAAGGTATAGGAGATATGTAATACTAAGGAGGATAGGTTAGAGATTAGTAGTAGGGATAAGATATTTAAGTAGTTTAGGAAATAGTAAAAGAAAAGATAGGGTAATTTTAAGATAAATAAAATGTACTATAGGTTATATTTTATTATTTAATACTTAAAACAGAAGTAGAATAATAACTAAACTACCTATTCTACCAGTCCACCATAAACTACCTAAAAATATACTATTATCCCCTTAAAATATAATAACTATACTATTTTATATATTTCTTAAGTTATTATATTATACCTATAATTACCCTATTATTATTTTATTAGTCCACTACAAACTACCTAAAAGTATACTATTATCCCCTAAAATATAATAAATATATTATCTATATCTTTTTTATAAGTTTCCTTATAATTAATAACCTTTATATTATCATACTCCTTCTTAATACCACCTAATTATCTTTCTCCTTATTCCCTTTTTTCCCTTTACAGTTATATTCCTTATAGTTAATAAGTTCCCTATTATTACTATTATTATACTCTTTCTTATTTTATTACTACCTAACTAAGTTATCTTCCTTATTATTAACAACTTTTTCACACTTCTAGGCCACCCCTCTTCCTCCTTATACTCTTTATTTTCCCTTTATAGTTATTTTATTTATAATAATAACTTTTTTACACTTTTTAGCTACCCCCTCTCCTTCCTTCCCTTATAGTTCCTTAGGGGAGCTTATAGTATATTAAAAATAAATTACTAAGGCCTTATTCCTAATTAAATTAAAAATAACCTAACTAAATTTAATAACTAAAAGCTTATCTTCTTTATAATTATCTTTATACTCACTTATCTTCCTTATGCTTGTTTTTACACTTATATTTCTTATACTTATTATTCTTTACACTTATCCTCTTTATATATAATTAAGCTTCCTTTAACTTAGGTACCTAACTATAGCCCTTACAAGACTTAAGGAATAATAAATAGAGTAATATAACTACTACAATAAATAGGTTAATACAACTTCCACAATATGTACAAGTTACTACTAACTATAATTAAAGGCTTAAGTAATAGAGATTAGTTATATTACTATATATCTAAGCCCTATAACTATATTATCTAATTAAATTAATAGTTTACTATTATAGGGATTATTTATTTTATAATAATTAACTTAATATTTTAAAATAAAAAAAGTTAAGGTTATAATTTTATTAAATTTATATTATTAAAATAAATAAACTATGATAGACTACCTTTTTTATACTTATTATTTAATATTTTAGGGTTATCTTTTTTTATTTATATTTATATTATAAATCTTTTACTTTCTTTATTATAATTTAATTTTAAACTATAAAAAGTAGTTATAACTAGTTTATTTACCATCTTTATTATTCCTTAATTACCTCCTCCTCTACCTCCTCCTTTATTTTTTAAATCTGCTAATTATATATAGAATATAGCTAAAAAGAAGATTATAAAAAATACTTTTCCGCCCAGATCTATAACTTCCCTTATTAATATTAATACCCTAACTAAGGGACTTAAGAAAACTTCTACTAAAATATACACTTAAATAGCTAAAAAGTAAAGTAAAAAGTAAGCTAAGAATAAGGAGGGTAATAATTAAGTAAATAAGAACCTAGCTAAGTATATTAAGAAGAAAGCTATTAAGGATAGTAATTTAGATATACAGAATAAGCTCTAATTAACCTAGCTTACAAGCTATCTAAATAAGGGGATAAGGGGTTAAGGTTAGGGTATTCTTATTTTACCTCCTTTATATTTATCCTATATCGCAAACCCTAACCCTATACAATTAGAATTAGGGCAGTTTTATTTTTACCTCCTCTATATCCATTTTAACTATTTTATTAAGACTTAATTATTAAGAACCAGCTTAAGCCTTATACAAAATATTATAGCTTCCATTCAGAAGGGTAGCATATTTATTATCTTCTTTCTACTTATATATATATTATATCTTTTTTATACTTATTATCCACCTTCTCCCCCCCCTCCTCCTTTATCTTTTTCTTCTTTACACTCCCCTCCCTTCTCCTCCTTTATCTTTTCCTTTATAATATACTTAAGAGTTATATTATACCCAAAATTATCTATCTTATTAAGGAATAGATTAAGCAGAGTTAGAAAGCCTATAATGGATAAGGCCTAAGTATTATTTTACCCATTAATATTTTTAGGCAATACCACTATATGCTTTAGTAATTAGAGGAAGATTTTAAAGGTATTAATGCTATTACTAAGATCTTAAAAAAATATAGCAATAAGAAGCAAAAGCTTAATTTCTAAAAAATTCTAGTATATAACCAGAAAGGGGATATACTATAAACATTTATTAGTTAAGGTACCTATTACTTTAGTATTTATACATAGCTAGACAACTATCTTATTAAGACTCTATTATTAAAAATTAGCTTAGGCTTTATACAGAATATTATTATATCCGCTAAAGAGGGTAGTATCTAAATATCAGATTTTAATTACTATATAAAACTATATACTTTAGAATAGTTAATTAAGAAGGTATATTTTATATATTTTATTACTTTACTCCTTAGAATATAGTTTTAATTAACCTTACTATATATTCCCTTAATATCCAACTCTATATAAACTACAGTCTTTTTCTTCTTTTTAGTAAATATAGTTAATATAGCAGATAACTAAGTATTAGCTACCTTACACTTAAATAGCGAGATATTATTACTATACACCTTTACAGAGGTTATAATTATAGTAAATAAGTAAAAAGCTGTAATAAGTTAAATAGTGGAAAAAGAGGCCATATGCGCGCTAAAGGGAGAAGACTTAATAACACTAATAAGCTTCTTACTAGCCTTAAAACTGCGCATAGGATTAAATAGTGGCTTATCTATAGTATCTAACTCTATTACTATAATATATTAGCGCTTAACTTTTAAGGATTAGGTAACTACCTTATTATTAATTAAAATAGGTATCTTATAAAGGAATATATTATCCTTATTAAAACCATTCTCCTTAAAGCTAGCCTTACTTATAATAAGAATAGGCACATTTTAGGAACTACTAAGGCCACGCAGAATAGGCTTAATATTTACAAAATAAGTATTATTATTTACACCTAGTTTTAAATTAAAGTAATTATTTATAATTACACTATTACAGTAATATATTATAGCGAGTTAGGAATAAGGGTTTATTACTTATAGCGGGGACCTATAATTAGGAGGGTAACCTCCTTACCTTTCTTCTTAATATTATTACCTATAGCCTTAGCTATATCCTTTCCCTTTTTTCTAAAAGCTATTACAAAAAGTATAATTAAGGAAGTACTATAATAATTAAAGAATAGGTAAATATTTTAAAAAGGATATTTTAGTAAGTAATAATAAGGTAATATAGCTATAGGTATTATAAGGAAAGAGTATTAAGTAATATAAGGAAAAAAAAGTATTATAGCAAAGGTTTAGCAGCAGGTAAAGTATTACTATTATTAAAAGAAAAAAACTAATAAACCGTATTATAAGGCGATATAGGTTTAAAAAAAGGGGTATAATAAAGCTAAACTACCTAAAAAATTAACTACCTACACAGCTTATTTTTAAGCTTAGGCACTCCACCTACTCTAATACATACTACTACAGCTATAGAAATTAAAGGCAAATAGGGTCCCTTTTAGTATAAGACTTAGGTAAATAGTAAGTAATTAAAAACTATATAGGCTTACCTATCTACAAATAGTAAAACAACCTATACACTAGGGTAACTATTATTACTATTATTAAGCAAACTAGCTAAGAAACCTAATAAAGAAGATAAGTAGAAAAAACCAGAACTTTCAAAATTTAAAACTTTTCTAATTTAGTTTTACTAAACTTAGTAAATATTATAAGTATAAGTTTTCCCCCCAGATATACTAATACCTCTCTTCTTTACTTACTACTATTTAACCTTTATTACTATTATTAACTTAACTTACTCTCTTTATTTTTATAAGTAGATTTAAAAAATATATCCTTCCCTATAAAAATACTATTATCCTATTCCCTTATATAGTAGTCCTTATTTTATCTACTAATCTAACCTTACCCATTAAGAAAAGATAGTTATTACCTATAAAATCCACCCATCCTCCTTAAAATTAAACCTCCTTTATAACCTTTTATAAACTTTTATTATAGCTTCTTAAACAGCTCCTTTTTAAAAAATAATTCCACCCTAAATCCCACCACAGCACTTTAATAAGTTACTCTTATAACCACCTTATATACCCCCATCACACAGCCCACAATAGTCTTAGTCTCCAACAATAATACCCTTCACTTTTATATAAATAACTACATTATCCAGGTTAAGTTTAATAGGGCTGCGAGCAATAACTGCACACATATATACACCATTACCAACCTTAAAAGTAACCATACTATATACTTATAGCTAATTAAGTATAATAGTACTATACTTAAAGTTAATATATTCTTCTAAAGGCTGCCAACTACTATCTACCCATACTAAGACCTATAGGCTTCTTATAACTTACTTTAAAATATAATTAGCACTTATAAGCAGCTATCCTTATTTAAAGAGAGTAAGACCCATACCATAAGTTATAACACCCAACCTCATTACTCTTATTACTATATACTAACTACTTATTATATAGCTTAAAGTAATTATACCTACCTTTAATACTATATTTACTAAAATTAACTATACTATACTAATTAGTCTATTTAATACTAACCCCACCCACATCCACACAAAGTATAAAGCTATTATTATAGTAAAGTAGTATTTTAACTAGGCTACTTATATACTTAAGGCCTTCCTTACCCTTACATATCTCCATACTAATAACATTATTACAATAAAATCTAGGGATAAGGTATATACTATAACCCATAAAGACAGTACCTATATCTAAGCTAATAATTTCCTAATACTTACTTACTATTAATTAGTTAATTATTACCTTTAAGCTAATAGGGAAGATATTTAAGGAAGGTCTTTTTAGATAATTAGGTATAAATTAATTTTTTAAAGTTATAATATAGCTATACTCTAGATACTATACTAAGACTATAAATCCTAATTTAATTCTTTAACTAACTTATAGCATATTAGTATATAAGTAACTTACTAATAACAGCAGTATATAATAACCAGTATAAGTACTACTCTCTTTACTACCTTACACCAGGCCTACCTCAAATAGTACCTTTTACCACAATAACAGCACTTATAATATAGATAGCACAATTACTACCCTAATCTACAATAGCTAACCTATATACCTAATTACCTAAACACTATTAGCAGCTATAAGAAAGCCCTTACATAAGCCCCGCAGCCTATACCTGCCTATAATATCTTACGGACTGTTTAATAAAAACCTAAACTCTACTATAGGCCCACTAAGCCCAGGTCCTTATAACTTATACCTTCACAGCTAGAATAATTGTATTAGCGATATTACACTATATAGGCGCAATACTAAGGATATTTACTATTTCCATTCCATTAATACTAATAGAATTATAGTAAGACTTAAAATTAATATACCAGATTATGTATTGCCGTATATAGTTAACTAGGCTATCTTTTCTATAAAGATATTAAGACTACTGCCGCTAGTTAAAATACACTAGTAGGTATAAAGTATTATATTTAAGCTTAAGAAATATAAAAGCCTATTAGGACTTAATAATATATAGTTAGAATAGGTATATCCTTACTATAGCTAGGGTAGCCGCTAATATCTACACTACTAACTAGCAGCTATAATTATAGCTTATTAGGGTCTATAGGAGGCTTAGCACTATATATTATAAGTTTATAAAAGTAGTTAGCTTTAATTTTTAAAAGGTTAATAAAGGATTAAAACTAGCCTACTATAATTATAAGATATAGCAGCTAAAGTAGGTAAAATATAACCTTATATAAGTATATAATTAAATATAGGAATTCTTAAAGGATTATAATTTATATAATAAGGATATAAGTAAATTAGAATAGTATATAATAGGTAACTCTCTCCTTTCTATTATGCAACTACTACTAATAACCCGCTAGAATTAAATAGTAGTTATAGAGTCTAAGGTGCGCTTTTTAGTATAAGTTAAAAGTTTTTATAAGTACCTATTTATATAAGCTAGGCAGAATAGGTACCTATAGCTTTAATTAGGGGATATTAAGTATTATATACTATAGGGGCGGCATAGGCACCTAATATATAATAAACTTCCTAGTACTTAGGCTTAGTATATAGGGAGATATAAGTTTAAATAATTTATAATTACCTTTAGCCCTAACAAGCTAGTCTTATAACTAATAAAATAGACAAAATAAGGTATAGTATATATAAGATACAATAGGTATAAAAAAGTGTATTTAGCTAACTTTAAACTAACTTAATTAATCCTTTATTAATACTACCTTTTTACTACTAATAATAATATTTACTAGGTAAATTAAAACCTTACCTATTTTACTTAGTAGCCCCTTAAGCTAGTATCCTAAGTTAGTATAAAATATACAGTTTTTATTATTCCCCCCTGCCTAACACCTAAAGACCTACCCTTACTACTGCTATTCTCTCTTCATTATATTTTAATAAGCATAAGGGACTTAGAAAGTATCACTTTAATACCTATAGCTAGCCTAAAGCTAAAAGTATTAATAAAAATATTATAATAAATATTAATAAGGGCCTAGATAATATTTATCTTAGTACTATTATAGCTAAGGTACTTTTTAAAACCTAATTAGAGATTATTAAAACCCTTAATAGTAATATACTAGAGTATTACCCCTAGGGTACTATTATAACTATTATTAATTAGAAATAGTTTAAAGTAGTAAATAATAATATTAATAAGATATAAGTAGCTATTTATATAAATAATACCAGAGTTTATATATAGGTAAAAGGTACTAGATTAAGAGTTAAAAATAGTATAGCTATTAATATTTACTATAGTATTACTAGTAATTACTAGTAGTTCTAGTCTATTAGCAGAACTTATACTAAATATTACCTAATTACTTATATATAGGGGTACCTATGGTATCCTGCCTCCTATTACATATACTACCTAGTGTATTATGGGTTCTATAGTGGACCTCTTGCTCTGCCTAATACCTAAATTTGGGCGGAGATATGTCTATTATGCTTTAATAGATGTTATAGAGGGGGTTAGCTATATGTATTATATATATGTTTTTGTTAGGAGCTTCCATTAAAATAATACAGCTACTAGCCCTAAGTAGGCTTATTAGAACCTAGGTAGTATATTATATTTTAGGGAGGCTTAGGTTAAAGAATATCTAGATATAAAAGATAAGTAAGATGCTATTAAGGAAGAATAACTATATAGTACTTAAGTTATTTAAATTACTAATAAAGACTATATTAATATTATAAACCTTAATAGACTTACAGACTATAGGATTCCCTATAATAGCCTTCATATTAATCTTCCTCTTTACAGCTTATACTATATAGTTAGAGTTATTAATACCAACAATATTAGCCACAGGGTAACTATTATAGGAATTTAGGTATTTAGCTATAGTAATTATAAGGGTTATACTAGCACAGCCTATATTAAGGATATCCCGCTTAATAGTAGGGTTAATCTTCGTATATATAAGAAGGGCGGTATTAAAAAAGTAAGCGCTATACTAGTTCTTAAGAAACTTAGTAGCCTAGTTATTAGATAATATATTCTTATATAGGTATATTATAATTAGTAATTTCTGCTAGCTAGTTAGGAAGGGGAGGACTTAAGTATAGAAGATTTTCTGCTTAAATATAGGGGTATAGGCTTACTACTTTTAATAAGTTAGATAAATAACCTTCTAATAGGTAAGTAGTAAGTATGCTACTTAAGGTAAAAAGAATAAAGTTAATAAAACTTCTTAAGTAATAAATAATTTCCAAGTAGTACAATAGCTAATACTATATACACTTTAATAATAGTAAAGGTCCCAGTAAGGACTTCTCTTATACAAATATATAATAAAAAAAGGTTACTATAGGGTAGGCTATAAGTATCTTAAGGAAGTAGGATCTAAGGGGCAGAATAAGGAGGTTACTTATATAAATATTAAGGTAAGTACTAATATAGAAGGGCTAAGTTTAAATACTAATTAGCTAAATAATAACAATTAAACTAAATACCTATAATACTAATTAAATATAGTATATACTAAGTATTAAGGTAACAGTTAAGATAAGAATTAAAATAGTAATAGGAAGAGTATATTAATTAGCAATATTAAGCTACCGCTAGGCTATAAGTCTTACTATATACAGAAAGTCAAGGTTTCCAACCAGCACTACTATATAGGAAAAAAGAAAGTTTTAAACAGTACTAGGAAATATTAACAGCACTTTAATTATACAAATCAGGGACATAAAGTAAGTATTAGTACCCCAGGCTATACACCTTAGTATACTATAAGTAATACATTAAAAAACACAATAAGGAAAAGCATATAAAAACAAATAATAGGTATAAAACTAGGAGAAGTAATTATGTATTTCCTATAGGATTTTACTTAATCTATATACTATACCCTTTTATATATCCCTATCCCTACATACAAATATCTGCTAGTACTATTAGGTTACTTAAAAAGGCCCTTCTTAAATACAAACTACTATAAGGTAGCAAGTATTATCCCACATTTAATTATTACCATCTCCTACCAGAATATTAGTATGTCTGTAGTACTAGTATATTTAGGATAACCTACCAGGTTTACCTAAGTATTAAATATTCCAATCACCCTCCTACTAAGCCCATTAATAATATCGCAGCTAGTCTTTACTAACCGCTAGTATATAAGGATTACAAACTTAAGTCTATTAAGTTTCTTTTCCCTAGGGAGCTTTTAGTTATAATATCAGCTATATTAGTACTATTTGCGGATATATTAGCAATAGTGTTAAGAGACTAGTGGAGTATTCTGGCAGCCCTAGTAGTACTATATAGCTTAAGCAGAGTATATTAGTAAAGAGATTTATTTACCCCATAACACTTATATACCTTATTCTAATTTTTACGGCCCAGCTCCTTATACACCCAGTAAGATTATAGGATATACTTAAGCTTAGTAATAATAGCCTTTAGGTTATCTATTAGGTAGTAAGTAATGCCTATTTTACGCATAAGGCTATTAACTACCTTAGCACTAGTAAATAGCTATACTCTAACTAAAATACTTACAGTCTTTCTACTAAATATTATAATTTTAAAGAATTACTTAGTAAAGTTGCTATTATTAGTATCGAGAGTAATATTTATAGGCTTAGATAATAGGGTAGTACTGGATAATATAGTACTAGATAGGAGTAGTTATTATATTATAGTAGGAGGAGGTTATTATTAAGAGGTAGGATAAGGGTTAGGAAGGGAAGCTATTAATATTTTCAGTATTATAAACTAAGTACTGCAAAAGTACAAGGGAGTAATATACCCTAGCTAATAGGCAGTATAGGGAGGCTATTATTAGCTAGCCTTTCAAGAAAGCTATACAATAAGTTAATATAGCCTTACCACTCAGAAGTAGATTAGATATATATAGGGCGCCTTACCTATAATAATAATAGTATTACTATAGTAGTACTTTATGGCTAACTAGTATGCCTACCTCGCTATTACTCTAGTAAGGAGGGCTAGCCTAGCTGCTACTCTTTATTAGCCAGATTGTAGGCTATCTACTACCCGTATGGCCAGGCTAGCCCATAGCAGCCCATCTACCTGCCATACTAAGTACGGCTACTTACTATAAAATTCTCGCTATGCTAATCTGAGCTACCTATATATACTTTTCCTTACACTTTTACCAAATATCCAAAACCCTCCCCATCAGACTAAATATGCTACTCAAAACATATTATCCCTATCTAAATAATTAACTCTATATGGCTACTACTTATATCACCCTTACCTAGCTACCTACTAGCTAGCCATTTTAACTACCTTCCTATTAACTTACGCACAACCTATTGCCCCCAAGGCTAGACTAACCTTAAGCCTACTATTATTAATATTAAGTATACTGGTATAGTTTATGCCCTTATAAGTCCTATTACTAATCTAAGGTAATAATTTTATACCCCTTCTAGGTTTTTAAACCCATATTAATTAAAATAAAAACTTTACCTTCCTTTTACCCTTAATATAAACAGTCTGCCTACCCTTAACTATTAGCCCTTCTACCTATTATACTTTATAGCCTTCTTTTACCCTACCACAGACCTTTTATTTTATTATAAGCCTCCTATTATATTACTAACCTTAAACTACCACTAAGTAAATACTACTTACACTTTAACTCTTCCTTTAGTCCTAACTTGCCCTTTATAATAACTTTAGTATACCTCTTAAATCTACTAATAAAAATAAGGGTAAGGGAAACCTTAGAAGGTTATATTACCTCCTACTTGCTTATATAATACTTACTACTACAACAGCAACCCCAACCTTCCTTATAAGTTTATGCCTACCTGCCCTAAAGCCCTACTATAATACCTCTGCACCTTCCCTAATATATTAATTACAATCCTGCCACTTTACCATAGTACTTACTATATACAGAGAGTTAAGGCTTCTAACTAGCACTATAGTATAGAAAAGAAGACTTAAATAGCGCTAAGAAATATTAGTAGTGCTTATAGATAGTATTAGCAGTACTAACTACTTAATAAAGGACTTACTAGGTAAAAGTCTTAAAACTCCCCCCCCCCCCTTATCTCTTATAAATTATTAGTCCTTAACCTTTATAAACCTATTACTTTTCCAGTTATCTTACACCTTTATCTCCCTCTAGCCAATATCTACTACTCTATATTTTACTTAATATATAAGCTCTTCCAAAAACTTTCTAGGTTTAAGCTATCCCTATTTACTTTATACATTATTACCTACAAATAACTATTTTATTTACTAATTATATACTTAAGTAAGTTTATCCTTTCCTAAATAAATTATAAGTAATAATACTACTTAACCTACTTATTCTATCCCACTATTACCCCTATTAAACTATATTAATATTATAACCTTAATATAATCTATTATATTCCATTTAATTACTCCCTCCACTAGCGGGTAAAACCTTAAACCCTATCCTTTAATATACAACCCTTATATACTTAAGCCTAAATATATCTTATTTTATACTAGTTAATAGGTATAGACTATCCCTAGGTAAGCTTATATATATATACTATAAGTCCTTTTATAAAAAGCTAATACCTTTTAGCTTACTAAATCTTATCCTAAAATCTTTCTTTTTAATTAGCTATTACTATCTAATTATTTATTTTACTCCTTCCTTCCTTCCTTTCTCCCTCTTTTATTCCCTCCTTTTTACTCTTACTATAATTAGTACCTTAACTAAATACCTAGTAGTACTTTATACTTAAAGCTTTTATTTAATTCTAACCTTTTTATTAACTTACTTACTTAAGTAAATTTTATTTTTAAAAACCCTAATTAGGTTAAGTAATAGGTAAGTCTTACTAGTATACCCTTAATACTCCTATATACTTAACTTATCTATAATTAACTATACTTAATTACAGAAGTAATATTACCCTAAGTATACCCCCTAAGAATAATAGTATTAAGGATAGTAGTTCTAAGACTCCTACTTATACCGAAATTAATAAAAAGAATATAAGCTATATTAAGCTAACTTTAATTAAGTCCTTACTCCTTTTTAATATAGTTATATTTAATAATATAAGCAGCTTTTATATATAACCTTAACCCTATTTAACCTCTCCTATTTATACCCTAAGCCTAAGTATCTTATTAGGCTATAAGTTAGAGATAGGCCCTAGCTATATTATAGCCCCTCCCTTCTTATATCTATATAGAGATACTTTTTTAGTACTTTAATTAGCTAATTCTAGGTTTAGAATTAGTAAGTAATAGTTATCTTTTTTTATAATTCCTATCTAATATATTTTAGAATATTCCTTAATATATTAATTTAAGCCCTATATTAGGTATTAATATAATATAGTAATAAAATTAATTAGGGGAAGGTAACTTTTTATTTTAACCTAAAGTATACTACTTTTGCTAAAGTATAGGCTTAGTATTCCCTATCCTACCCCTACTCAGCCTAAAACTTATACCTTTTATTTATAAACAGGTTTATTTTTACTAAATACTTAAAAAGTATAATTTAATAGCTTAGGCCCCTAAAATACTAGAATTTTAGGCCTAAAAATAAAATATAGTAATAAAGTTTATAGAAAAGTTAGATAATAATAAGGATAATAATCCCTTTTACTATCCTAGCTTTATTACTATAAAGATAAGTTTATAAAAGTAATTTACTTTTAGTATTACTAGTAAATATAATAAGAGGATAAAAGTAAACCTTTAACCTAAGTATAATTAGGATAATAAGGAGATAATTGCTAATAGTATTATTATTACTATCACCCTAATACCCTAAACTAATACTAATACTGGACCTAAGGCTGTAGAAAAGACTATACCTAAGTTTAGTAGTAATACTAGTATGGTATTAAGTGATAATAGTATAGTAGGTAGTATAGATAGTATAGATAGCGTAAGCCTTTATAAGTAGGCCTAGGTTTAAGTACTTATACCCCAGAGCTTTAGTACTAGTGTAGCTTATCTTGTAAGCCTTAATAATTGTTAAAGTATTCTGCCAGCTAACTCAAATAATACCCTAATAATATAGCTTTAGTCTTACTACCCTAATACAGTTACTAATACTATTAATACTAACGGTTTTCTTAACTTTAGCTAATACTTAAATTCTAGCTAGCTAGCTACTTTATAGGTATATAGTAATTCCCAGCTATAGGCGCAGCTGTAATAATTAGCTACCGAGTAGATATAGGGCTTTAATCTTAATTACTTCTAAGCCCTGCAGATATTCCCTTATTAAATAATCCCTATTAAGATAGGTAATATAGGTATATCTAGCGGTAATATCCCCTTTAGCTACATAGCCTAGATATAATTTAATAAACAGTTTCCAGCTAGTACTTATAATGGAATCCCTTTCTTTAGCTAAATATAGCTTAGCTATAATATTAGCTATAATTATACTATTAATAAGAGGTTTTAGGGTTAGATTAATAGCTAAGATAAATAGGACCTTAATTATAGTAATATTAATAAAAAGATTACCCTAAATAAGTATAAAAATGCAGATAAGTTTAAGTATAAGAATAGGCTTAAGTTTAAGGAGATTTAAGGTAGCTATTTATTACTTAGAAATTACTTAGCTTAATTAAGAGTATTTTTCTAAGTAAGGTTTTTTAATATTAAGGGACTTATTTTATTAATACTATATAAAAGTTACCTAAATATAATATACTATTAAGTGAACTAATTTTTAAATATATATAACTAAAACTTACGCGCATATATTAAGTTAAAAGTTATTGTATTAATACTGCATACTAAGAAGTATATCTATCTGCTTTTTAATAAACTATCTAATTATACTAAAAACTTACCTACTATATCCCACCTATCTAAATATTATCCCTATTCCTAATTTAAATAAACTAGGACTTTTAAAAGCCATATATAAAAATATTAAGTTTAAAATAGCTAGAGCTAATACAATATATCTACTTTTAAGTATAGTTAGCTATAAAAAGAAAAACACATAGGTTTAATAAAATAGTACTTATATTATTATACTGAGTAGTAGTAATAATATTTTTAGTATAGAGGCTATATAAGATATTTTTAATTTATATCTCTGCGTAGTGGGTAGTAATCTCTGCCTATACTATATACTAGATATAAGTAGGTAAGGGCTTATCTATAATATAGATACTAGCTACTATATTATTACCTAAGCCGTACTTTATATTATTAAGATATTTACTACTAGTATTTAGCTTAGTATGGATAGAGTTTATCTATTATATAGTAATAAGTAAATGCAGATATATAAAATACAGTACAAATTAGCTTATAGTAAATAAATAAGAAAGTATCTTTTTTATAGAAGAGATCTAAAAGATAGCCTAGGTTATACTATTAACTAGGCCCTTTACCTTATTAATAAGTTTACTAGTCTAAAAGGAGGCGCTATTAAAAAAGGTAATAATATTATTAGCCTAAATAAACTCTAGGACCTTTAACTAGGTAGTACTAATAGGGTTTCCCTTTATAGTAAGTTTTACTATAATATAGACCTTAGTGTTATTATTAAGCTACTGGGTATTAAGGGAGTTAATAATATATAACTAAAGAATAATCGCTATATTTATTAGTTAGTTTAGAGATAGGGTTTAGGATAGGACTATTAATATAAATAAATAATATTAGGTATAGTAAAATTAAGGTATTTTTTAGGGTATTTCTTAAGGTATTTTTTAAGATTAAGGAGAAAAGGGTTTTAGGGCTATTACCACTTTTAAGGTTTCTAGGGTAGCGCCTATACTAAGTGTATTTAGGATTTATATAGTAAATAGTATAATAATTAGGATAGTAATTTAAAAAATAATTTATATAATAAGGATAATAATAGTAATTTTTTATCTAATAGTAATAATACTTATATAAAGTTTAACCTTAATAATATAATAAACTTATTAGCCTATTATATTATAATTTTAGATAATAATAATTTAGATTAAGGGGGTTTTATATAAGTATAGTACTTAGTTCTAGGGTATATTAGTTTTACAATAGGTTTTATATATAATTTTCTTAGGATAGTAGGCTTTTTTCCTACTCTAATAATAGGCTCTCTTCCTACTTTATTTTATATAGTAATTCCATACTTTTAAATTAATAATTCTTAACTCTCTTTATATTACTATATAAGTACCCTTTTACTTCCCTATATAGATTTATAGTCAGATATGCCCCTTTTTCCAGTATCCTTTAATCTATAATCTGCCCTTTTATATACTCTAGCTTTTAGGTTAACCCTTTACCTATATCCTGGGTTCTATAAGTAGCCTTTTTATATATCCTAAGGTTTATAGTAATCCCCTTTTTTATATTCTAACTTCTATAATTACATTTCTTTATACATCTATCTATCTATACTTAGTTTTCTTTATATATTTAGCTATCCCTATCCAGCTCCCTTTATATATCTAGTTATCCATATCCAGCTTTCTTTATATATCCTATCCTCTTTTCCTTTATCTTTTATATATCTAAATATCCCTTATATAAGTCCTTATAAATAGGGCTTTATATAGTCTATTAAATATAATAATAAGCTAGGAATCTAGCTTAATAATTTAGTAATTAGGATTTAAATAATTAAAATCTAAGGCCTAGGTTTAATTCCCAGCTAAGTTTTTATCCTAGCTTATTATAATATCTTTTTATTTCTTTTTTATATAGCTAAGCTATCCTTTTTTAGCTATCTATTTACTTTATATACACTTTAACTCTAATTTTCAGCTTATTTATTAAAATAAGCTATCCTAATACTATATTAGGTATTTTCTTTATATAAATATCTACTAGGTTATCTTTTCTATTAATTTATTATACTTCTAAAATTTCCTTCTTTTTATATAATTCCCTTAAAAATATAATATTAATCATAAGCTTTTTCTTATCTATAATTCCCAACTTTACTAAGTATTTATATAACAATTTAAAGTCTAAGTAAATAATTACTAGAATCCTTAGTATAAATAAGGTATTTATAATTTAGTTTAGTATTATACTAAGTACTATTCCGCTATTAAATCCAGTTATTATACTATATAACTTACTTACTAGTACACTCTATATTACTCTCTTGCACTTAGTAAAGCTCTAGTATATAATATTTCCATAGATTTTAAGATTAACCTCTATATAATTTATTTCCATAGTAAGTATAATAATAAACCCTAATTAAGATATAAGGTCTTTATTATTTATAAAAAAGCTATCTATAAAAATACATATTTTTATATAATTAAGTTTAAGTAGTATATAAATTAATCCCTATTCCAGATTCTCTAGTTACCACTATAGTTATATATTTAGGGTTTTTATATCTTTTTACTCTAAATTTTTAATCTATACTATAGTTAATAAGTTATATAATACTTCCAGTTAATATATAAATACAATATATATACTTCTTATATACTAAGAGATATACTACTAGGGTACATCCTCTTCTTTATTATTAATTATATAGAGTTAATTTACCTATTCTTTTTAGGTAAAGATAATATTATCTCTATCTATTTAGATTTATCTACTATTAAAATTAATAGGTATATCTTTATCTAGGATTATCTTTAACTTTATACAAAACTTTTTCTTTTATAACTCTACTTCTTCCCTTATAGAGAATTATATAATAGTAAAACTTAATATATTATCTATTTATAAAGCTATAATTTTAAAAGAGTCTAGTCCTTCTATAATATATAATAGGCACAAATTATATATAAATACTATTATCTAAAAAAACTCTATATAGTATATATAATAAGTCTTATACCAGTATAAGCCTAACTTTACTAAATTATATAATAATTTCTTAATTAGAAGGACTATATCTAGGGGATATTTATTTTATAGCTTAGCTAATAGTTATACAATAACTATCCCTATAAGTTAATTATATAATTAAATATATACTTAGGTAATATTCCATAACTCTCCCCTAACCCCAAAATATAATATAAAAGTTAAGCCTAAGGCTATTTATTAGCTTATATATTATATAGTAGGTACTTAAGTAAGAATAATTTCCTTCCTATTATCACTATAGCCTTATATAACTATTCTTAACTTTTTAATAAGTTTAGTTATTTTATTCTTAATCTCTTATACTATACAGATCTTATAAACTTATAAACCTCTATATATCTTAGAATTATAGTATATAAAGCGAAAAACCTTCTAATTTACTAATATATTAATTTTAATAATATTTAACTCCTTATATAGGGCGCTAAGAGTTATAATAATATTATCTAACTACAGCTTTATAACTAGCTTATAATTATCCCTCTCTTTATAAATAAGGAATAGTTTTATTAAAAATTAACTATTAAAAACCAGCTTAGGCTTTATATAAAATATTATAGCTTCCACCAAAGAGGGTCACATCTTTATTATTTCCTTTTTACTTATATATATATTAAATTCTTTTTTACACTTTATAGCCACCTTCTCCTACCTCCTCCTTACCCTTATTACTTATCTTTTTCTTCTTTACACTCCTTAACCACCTCCTCCTTACCCTTATCCTTTATTTTTTTCTTTTTTATACTCCTTAACTACTTTTATCTCCCCCCCCTCCTCCTCCCTCTCCCCTTTTCTCCTCTATCTTTTTCTTTATAATATACTTAAAAGTTCTATTATACATAAAATTATACTTATAAAACTTAAGTTCTCTAGAATTACCTAGTAAGAATACTACTTAGATAGTAAATATACTAACAAAATTAAAACCTATATTATTTATAAATAGCTAAATAAGCTTAATAATCTCTATAGCCCAGAATAAAATAAGAGTAAGGTATTATTACAACTCCTTTATAATAATAAAGGTAAAGTTATAGGCTAGGGATATAAGGTAGCAGGTAGCTAAGGAATTACTATAAAATAATTTAAACTTACTATTATACCTAATAATAATCTTCCCCCTTATCTATACAATTCAGAGAAACTTAAAAAAACTAAAAAGTATATATAAGAGCTAGGAATTAGTACGATATAGGTTATTAAGTATTATATTTAAAAACTTTAAACCTATACTTAAAGTAAGATTAAAAAGAGTATTAGAAATTAGGCCTTTTAATTTATATATATTTATGTTATTATTATAATTCCCACTATTTTATTAATTAAGGAAATTAGGTAAATAAAAACTACTATAGCCTTAAGCTTTCTAAAATCTCAGCCTATAGGCCTTATAACTTATAAGTTCCTATCTAAGCCTAAGGCAGCTATACAGGCTTACACAAAGTAAGTACAGAAAAAGATAAAAAAAAATAAGATTATTATTATTATAGACATAGGTAGCAATATAACTAATATTATTATATATAAAATTATAAGTAATTCCAATTTATAGTTAAGAGAAGTAACTATAGGAAATAGTTAGTATATAATTTTTAAGTATTAATATCTATAACTAATTAGGTATAGGAGGTTTTTTTAAAGCTATAAACCTAGATAAGGCTTTTAAGAGCTTACTTTTAATAAAACTTTCTAAGAGCTACAAAAACCTTAAAACTAATAACTAAAGTAATTAGAAAACTATTCTTTTTTAGTAATAAGAGCATAGTATTAAGTAGAACTTTAAGTAAAGTAAATATAGCTAAATATAGACTATCCACCTATTAAATATTACTCTTTATATTAATATTATATTTTATAAAGATAAGATTTATAATATATTTAAATATTCCGTTATACCCAAAATTATCCATCTAATTAAGGAATAGATAAAGGAGGTTTAAAAAGCCTTAAATAGCCAAGTACTAAGTATTATTCTACCTATTAGGGGCTTTAAGCAATACCCTTACATACTTTAGCAATTAGAGGAAGAATTTAAAAGTATTAGTACTACTAAAAAGGCCTTAAAAAAATACAGTAAGAAAAAATAAAAGGTTAACTTTTAGAAGATTAAGGTATATAATAATAAAGGGGGTATACCGTAGATATTTATTAGTTAAAGTACCTATAACTTTAATATTTATATAAAACTAGATAACTATCTTATTAAGAGTTAATTATTAAAAACTAGCTTAGGCTTTATACAGAATATTGTGGCTTTTACTAAGAAGAGTCGCATATTTATTATCTTATTTTTACTTATATGTATATTAAATTATTCTTTACGCTCCTTAGCTACCTCTTCTTTAACCTCCTTTTCTATCTTTTTCTTCTTTATATTTCCTAATTACCTCCTCTCCTATTTTACTCCTTTTACCTACCTTTCTTCTTTTATCTTTTAACTCTACTAATTATATATAAAATATAGCTAGAAAGAAAATTATAGAGTATACTTCTCTACCCAGATTTATAACTTCCCTTATTAATATTAATACCCTAATTAAGGGACCTAAGAAAACTCCTACTAAAATACATACTTAGGTAGCTAAGAAGTAGAGTAAGAAGTAAGCTAAGGATAAGGATACTAATAATAAGGTAGATAAGAAGCTAGCTAAGTATATTAAAAAAAAGGCTATTAAAGATACTAGTTTAAATATATAGGATAATCTCTAAGTTAACCTAACTTATATACTATTTAAGTAAAGGGGTAAAGGGTTAACACTAAGGTATTCTTAGTTTTACCCCCTTTATATCTTTTTTATATATAGTTTATATATAAACTTTAACTTTATAATATTAAAATTAGTATTTTATGTTTATATTATATATTTCTTTATTATCTTTTTATTTATTATATTTATATTATATTTTAAGTTATTATCTCTTTTTTCCTTTTATTTATTTTATTTACTATAGTATTTTTCTTTTTTATTATTAAGTTTTTTATTATTCTTTTCTTTCTATTAGTTATAAACTTAAACTTAATTATCTATAACAGCCTTTAATAGTTATAACCCTATTACTAGCCTTATTAGTTAGCTTTCCTTTACTATATTTCTATTATAATCTTATTTTATTATCTTTATACTAATTATATTTATATATTACTCTAATATATTATATTTATTTCCTTTCTATTTATATTATATTCCAGTTTATTATTCTGTTCTTTTTATATTTATATTCTATTCTACTTTATTATTTTCTTTTTTATTATATTTACATCTTTTTCTCCCTACTCCCTATCTTTTTCCTTTTTACCACTTAGGACCACCTTATCCTTCCCTATTCTCTTATCCTCCTACTCCTCCTTAATATACTATAATCCCCTTAAAATATAAATAAATAGGCTTTTCTATATCTTTTTTATCCTCTTTCTTTTTCTCTTTATAGTTATATTTATTATAGTTAATAACTTTTTTCGCACTTTATAGCTACCTTCCCTTAAGGAGCTTATAGTATATTAAGAATTACTAGGGCTTTATTCCCAGTTAAATTAAAAATAACCTAACTAAATTTAACAACTAACAGCTTATTTTCTTTACACTCACCATTATCTTCTCTATACCTATCTTCCTTATAATTATCTTTACACTTACTATTATCTTCCTTATACTTATCTTTATAGTTATCTTCCTTATACTTTAGTATATCTTATATTCCTTTAATCCCCCAGGGGGATAGTAAACAGTAAAAGGTTATCAAAGTTAGACAAATCACTATAGCCAAATATAGCAATATTAGGCACAAGTATATAAGCTCTATCTAGGCTATAGATAAAGATAGCACCTATATTATTACTATCTTAGGCTAGGGTTCTATTAATAATAAGAATATTTTATATAAAAACATCCTTAATAACAGAAAATACACACACATTATAAGGCAGGTAGCTATTCTTTATCCCCCCCCCCTCCTCCCTAAGAATATCCTTAATAACAGAAAATATACACACATTATAAAGCAGATAGCTATTCCTTATCCCCCCCCCCTCCTCCCCCTCCTTCTAGTTTTTATTTTTTACACTTATCCTCTTTACACTTATCCTCTTTACACTTATCTTCCTTATACTTATCTTTATGCTTATCTTTATGCTTATATTCCTCATACTTATATTCCTTACACTTATATTCCTTACACTTATTATCTTTACACTTATCTTTTTTAGATATAATTAAGCTTTAACTTAGGTACCTAATAATAGCCCTTATAAAACTTAAGGAGTAATAAATAGGCTAGTATAACTTCTGTAATAAATAGGCTAGTATAACTTTTATAATATATATAAGTTACTATTAATACCATAATTTACCCTTAAGCTTAGTATCCTTTACTTAATTTTAAATATATAAAATAATATCTCTAATATACTAATCTATAAAGTGGCCTAAGTAATAAAAATTACTTATATTACTACATTTCTAAGCCCCGTAACTACATCTTCTTAATTTTAACTAAAAAAACCAGGTAAATAATATATTACCTTTAATTTCTCAGGAATACAAAATAAAGGAAATTCTGCAATATAAGGAATAAATTATAGTACCTCCTTCTCCTTCTTCTTCCCTTTCTTTTTCTTTTTCACACTTCTTAACTACCTCCTTCTCCTATTACTCTAATAATACTAACCAGCCACTAGCCCTCTAATAAGTACTAACTAATTCTAAAAATACTATTTAGAATTAAGAAAAAGGGCTTTCCTATTAAAATAAAATCTTACTAGTATATACCCTAGTATATAATTTCTATTATAATATTCCCTTCCTATAAAATATAATTATTACTAATACTATAATTAAATACCTAAGCTATAAAGATTACTTATATTATTATATCTCTAAACCCTATAGCTATATTCTCTACTCTAGGCTAAGGAAATTAGGTAAATAGTATATTACTCTTAATATCTCTAGAGTTTATTTATAGCTATTCCGTTTATAAGGTATAACTATAAAGGTAAATTATACTTTAAGTATACTTTATAATTAAAATAAGAAAGAGAGATAATTTAGGAAATATCTTATTTAATATAATTTAGGGTTTTAAAAATATATTTTCTTTATTTAAATTTATTATAAACCTATATTTAAGTTAGGTAAAATATATAAAATTATTTAAATATATTACCTTAATTTTTATTAAAAATAATTTATTCTTATACTTTAAAATATATTATTACTAAATTCTAAAAGGAGCTTTAAGTAGCTTAATTATAAAATTAAAATATAAATATATAAAATTAAAGCTTAATTACTTATCTTAGGATTTATAAATATAGAGAAAGCCTTATATATTAGGGCGTAATTAAAATAGCGGTTTATTACAAACTAATAATATTTTATAGATATATAATTCTAATATATAATTCTAATAAAAAAGGGTTTTAAAATAGCAGTCTACTATAGACTAACAATACTTTATAATTAAATAATAAGGGTTATAATAAGGTAGTAAAATAGAAATTTACTATAAACTTAATATTTTATAAATATATAATTATAATATAAGAGGATATATATTTTCCTAAATTTAATTTATTATATTTAATAATATTAGAGTATATTATTATCTTTTTAAATCTTTTATTAAAATATTATTTTTTAGTTAATATATTAGTAGCATTATTAAATAATAATAATTAGCTCCTAATTATATTATTATATATATAAAAAGGCTTATATTAAGCTTTATAGTAATTTTAATTTTAGTTAAAAAGTACTCTTTAATTAAATATCCCTATTAATAATTATAAAAAGTATATTCTATTATATTAAATATTACTCTATTTCCACTATCTTTATATATATTAAAATATTAGAATATATACCCTCTCCCTTTTAGTCTTAATTAGAGCTAATATATTTAAACCTTTTAGCTTAATTAAAGCTACTCCTAAACCTATACTACTTACTTATCCTATCATCTTTATATATATATACATTACTTTATATTTTATATAGGTAGGACTTAAGTTATATCTTTAAGAGCCTCTATATATACTATACTAGTTACCTTTTATTAATAGATAATATAACTCTCCACAATAGATATTACTATAAATTTAGAGTATTAAAGTAGGTCTATAGGTAGCCTTTATATTTTACTAATATTAGGATTAGTAGTAAAAATAATAAATCTAGGAGTAGTATTATTTTAAATACTATACTTACATTTTCTATAAGGGTATTAACTTTAAATTAAATTATAAGGCTTTAGTCTTATAGAGTATTTATATTCTTTAAATTCCTCTACTAAGCCGGAATAGTAATAAGTATCCTAAAAGGATAAAAGATAATATATATTATAGATAATTATAGTAAAATTTATTATATAAGGCTTTAAATAGTAATTATTTAATCTACTTTTATAAACTAGTACTACACCAAAAGTTACTATTTTATATTATAAGTCTTAGTATTAAGCTATACTTATTTACACTAGTACTATTAAGCTTACTATTAACTAGCCTATTAAAGTTAAAGCTATTTTAAATTACTAGCTAGTTTAATACCATTAAGTACTATTAAAGTACCTTTACTATATAACTCAGGCCTTTCACAAATTACCCAAAATAGATAATAATAAAAACTACTAAGTCCCAGACTAGCACACAGTATTACTATATTTAACTAAATACACAACAATCTACCACAGCCTTATCCCTTAAGACCATTCGGAAACAATACTTCAGCCCACTAAGACCAACAACACAATACAATTTAACTCAGTACAAGCATTTAATGTCCTAGACCTGGTAAGATAACCACACTCCATTACTTCGAAAAGCTATAAACATAGTAATTTAATAGCTCTATAGCTACAGAAATAAAGTTTAACTTTAACAAGTAAATTACTACTAAAGTAAAGCTAGTACTCTATATAGAGTTCCCTAATATACCCGAAAAAGTTTCTAGCTAAATTAATACCCTAATTATTATACTTAAAATATATAGGGTTTATTCTAAAGAGATTTAAAAACTAATAATTATAAGGATAAGGGTTACTAATAATAACTTTTTAATTAAATAAATAGAAAGACTAAAAAAGGAACTAGGTAAGCTATATAGATATAATTAATATAATAACTTCTAAAAATAGATAATAATAATATAACTATAGTTAAATAAATAGTTAAAATAATATAGTAATAGGTCTTTTAT
>JBBWSL010000211.1:0-64739 GCA_038088545.1 Diaporthe humulicola | reverse complement strand
TTACTTGATAAACTATTATATTTAAAGCTTTTAATTTTTAAATATAATACTTAGGGGTAAATAAATACCCTTTATAGTAATTAAATCTATTACTATAATTAGGGCTTAAGTAGTATTAACTTTAACTACTATAAATTAATTATTACTATTTTTAAGTATAAATTTATTATAACCTATAAATTTATTAATTATACAAATATATATTATAAAATTTAGAGTAAGTATATATACTACTTCCCTCTATAATACCTCCTTTATCTATATTAACTATTAAATTAAGTTCTACCTATTTAAAATCCTTAAAATAATTAAAAAACTAATTAATTAATTTAAAAATAAAATTACTAAACCTCTCTACTTTTTATTTATAGCTTATCTTTAACTAAATTTAAAAATTCCTTTTTTTAAAAAAAGTAATTTAGTTTTTCCTAAAAGGCTATATATTACTATTTTTCTTTAAAATAATTATAGTAAAATTATAAATAAAAAAGGCTATTAAAGTATAATCTAACTTCTCTTAATAAAAAATCTAAATTGTAATACCCTTTTCTTAAAAAAGAGATAATTATTAAGTAAGTTAAAACTACTAATTAGAGAAATTAATACTATTTAGCTACTATAAAAGTAAGGTCCTAAGTATACTATATTTCTTAGCTATTATAATAGGTATAATATTATTATTTTATATAGAATCTATTATATTATTTATCTAAAACTCTATATAGTCTCAGAATCTACCTAATAACTTTATTTTAGGCGCTATAATAAGTAATTTAATTAATATTATATAAAAAAAAATTAAAAATTCTTAAAAATTCCTATTTTAAAAAAAGATAAGTATTGGGTAATTTCTACTAAACTATACTACTAGCCTAATTTACAAAATACTAAATAATACTCTAAATATATAAAATATTCAAAATACTATTAATTAACTATAAAAATATTATAATATTTTTAAAATTAAGTAAATAAGTATAAGTAAAATACCCTTACTTTGTATAGTAAAGCGTAACCAAAGGTAGGTATACCCGAAGGTAGGTGGGGTACAGTATATAACTAGTATATCTAGCGTGCAATTATCTATTATAAGAATTCTATTCCAATGCACTGAACTCTTAATAACACTTACAAATCTATTTGAAATCTGATGGCGCTGTTCATGTCGAACGGGCTCGGAGACATGCTTCCTCACCGAAGTCAAGCGTACATTAGGTATGTCTCCCCGGAAATCTTAACCGTTTTGAAGTCCCGCGCGGCTATGACTAATCGCGAATACCAGGTGATGGTAGCAGTGGAGTACTTCAAAGGACAGGAGTTAGGGGTAGCATGTGGATCTTTCGTTCCAAGCCTCCTGTATTATACCGCCGGTTTGATCTTGATTTCAGAGGGCTGGCGGGTCAGAATGCTGCTATCATCCCATATAAGCTGCTTCACCTCGGGTCTTGTATGTTGCCCACGATGTTCCCCAACTATTCTCAATGCCTGGGCTAGATCGTGTCATGTTGTGCAATATAGGAATTACGGTTTTGGTTGGCCAGAATCCTAGCTACCGAGTACCGGGAGAAAATGATTTACTTGCTGCGCCTTTGTGTGGGTGGCCCGAGCGTTCCTCCTCTACGCTATCACATCCGAGGTTAGTTCTGAAGATAATTAGAACAACATGGCAGAAGGCAGACTTGATTTGGATCTAATGACGAGCGAACTTTTCGGCCGAATCTGACTTGGGCTCCCCACTTTTCCAATCCCGAGGCCGGAGCTCCGATAGACCGGAGCGCCGAGATTCTCAGGATGTGCATCGGCCCGGCACGGACTCGCTGGAATGCAACTTTAAGTCGGTGGACCGGTCGCTCATTTTTCCTTCCTTTTTTCCTTAGGCCAGCCTGCTCGTAAAATCTACATAATTTGGTGCATATTTCGAGCTAACGTGCCGTGAAGCCCAAGTGTCGTCACACTTCCACACTAGGTATTGGATTGGGATCGAACAAGATGGCTACTTCAGTCACTGTCATACAAGAACACCAAGATGCCATTGCACTGCGCAGTGTCCGCGCTCCCGACGACGACACCTCAGCTTCCCTCTTTGCCCGCCCATCCGATGGTGATCCAGCAGTCCAGCCGAGACCAACAAAGCTTCATCCGGTCATTCTAACCGCCCAGCTCGCGGGTGTGAACCTGCTGAGCTCCGTGATCAATGGTTACATCACAGTCGGCCTCCCCCGAATCGCTTCCGACCTCAGGCTCCCCGAGGAACTCTTTTTCTGGCCAGCATCGGTGTACGGGCTTACCATAGCTTCCACACTCTTGCTGGCCGGTTCCGTCGCCGATATTCTGGGCACTCGGGCTGTGGACTTGGTGGGATGCTTCGGGCTCGCAGTCAGCATTCTCGGGAGCGGCTTCGTGCAGACGGGCGTGCAGTTCATCGTCCTGAGAGTCATCCAGGGGGTCGCCATGAGCCTGCACCTGTCGTCCTCGGTGGCGATTGTGGCCGGTAACCTGCCGCAGGGCCGGAGCAGGAACATTGCCTTCTCCTGCATAGGTCTCAGCCAACCGCTTGGTTTCTCGCTCGGACTGGTCCTTGGTGGTGTTCTGGTCGATACCATCGGTTGGCGTGCGGGCTGGTTCATCGACGGCGGCGCGATGCTGCTGCTTTTTGCGATTGGGCTGCGGGTCCTGCCCAAGAGCAAGCGGAACGCGCAACACATCATGGCTCAACTGGCCACCAAGGTGGATTGGGTCGGTGCAACTATCGCATCGGCGTTCTTTGCCTGCTTGTCCTATTTACTGGCGTGAGTGTCTACCAGCTCCGGCGACCATGTCCACGCAAGGACCGAAGAGAAGCTAACAAGGTTACAGAATCATAAGCACCGATGTTTACAGAATCCGTGATACCGAAACCATTGTTCTCCTTTCTGTAGCTACCGCAGCGCTACCAGCCTTTTTGTCTTGGGTTCATTACCGCGCCAAAGCTGGGAAGGCGGCTCTTATGCCAAATAAACTCTGGAAGAACATGGCATTTTCTACCGTATGCTTGACCATACTCATATCCTTCGGTGTCCTAAACTCGATGGAGCAATTCAGCAGTCTGTTGTAAGTCACTCCTTTGATTCTTCCAACAATACATCCCAGATACCTGCATACTGATACACTATCCACTACCAGCTTCCAAGAAGTTCAGCAATTATCAGCTCTCCAAGCGTCCATCAGAATCTTGCCAAGTCTGATAGTAGGCGTCGCATTGAATTTGTCCACAGGACTCATAGTCGATAAGATCTCCGCGGTCTGGCTCGTCGTTGGCTCATCAGTCCTGTGTGCCATCGCCCCTCTCCTCATGGCCCTCGTCCAGCCACAGTGGCCCTACTGGTACAACGCATTCTTTGCTCAGATCCTGATGCCGATCAGCGGAGATGTGATGTTTACCGTCGGACTCATTGTGGTCTCGAATGTCTTCCCGGAGGATACGCAGTCGCTGGCCGGCGCAGTGTTCAACACTGCTGCACAGTTTGGCAGCTCACTCGGCCTGACTGTGATGCAGGTCGTATCCACCCTGACGGCCAAGGGCGAGCCTGGCGCGGCTGGCTCTCCGGACAAACTCATGGCTGGGTATCGTGCGACGTTTTGGACTATGTTTGCGCTCATGGTGTCATGCGCCTTTGTAAGCACGTTTGGCCTGCGGCGAGCTGGGAAAGTGGGCGCCAAGCGTGAATAAATGGCCAAGCTATGCTGTCAATTGATTATTCAGGCCTTGGGGATCTTGCTGCCTAGGTCTCAGGCACCTGGAATTTAAGCAGGCAAGGCAGCTAAGGATCAACAATGTAGGTTCAAATAAGTCGAACTCGTTCAGACTCTCAAATTTGTTTGGAGATAACCATGCTCAGGATTTATCTAACACAATAACTTTGGCCTTGGAATTTGTCAGCTTCTGCTCGCTATCTCCTGCTCTACAACTGCAGCAAGCTCCATATTATTCTCCTCCAAGAAGAAGAAATGACCATTGCCCACTAGCCCCAAGTCCCCGAATTTCACCCATTTCACATCCTTCACGCCTGCCTGGTGGAGGTACGAAACAAAACAGTGATCATATGTTATGTGAGGGGAGTTGGCGCCCGTGAACATAACGTACGGCACCTTCGCAATCTGAGGTAGGGACCGTACCACGGTACCATTAGATTGCAAGAAACACGAACGGAGGGCGGGCGTGTCCTCCCCAACTTCGACTGTAATCAGGTCCTCCGTGACATTGACGACTGGCGGTTCGTACGTTATGCGGGTGTTGGTAAGCCCCCAAGGTCGACTGCGGGTACGCCCGACCGCAGGCACAGTAGAGTTGCCGATGAGACTCTGAAAGGGGATGTTCCCCGGCTCCAAGTTGATCGTTGCCCGGACCTTTTCCGGGCACTCGTCCGACATAAGCGCAGAGTAAGTCGCACCGGCCGAGTGCCCCACGAGATATGACTGTCCAATCAGCGACAATAGCTTGCATCCTGCTCCCCGCATCGACAGCTCCTGCGCCGTGCTGTTGGACGTCAGGGGCACCGTGGACGCGAAGAAGGCGTCGAAGACCGGGTCTCCTTGCGTCCCGCTGCCCGGCCACTTGTCGTGTCCCTGAGACTGAGGGTACGGATTGAGATTCTCAGGGGCCGTGAAGCCGTTCTCGTGAATGGACACTGTTGATCCCAAGCGTAGGGGGTATTTGCTGATGTCGTTCTGCCCGCTCCGTCCATTGGCGGTTATATCGACGATGTAGACTTGGTATCCTTTCTCAAGGAAGTATGCTGCCCATCCCTTGCGGTTATCTGGTGTGTTGAGCCAAACGTTTCCGGCGGGTATACCAGCTGAGATAAATACGATCGGGAAGGATTTGTCGACGCCGGAGGCAGGTGTCAACTTCTCGACGTACATCTGGTCGGAAATGATGGACGACGTCCCGCTGGCCACATAGTCGCCTCCTATGAAGAAGACATCTCGGTGATAAGGTGGCTCAGCAGGCCTGCACTCAGGCTTCACTGCGTTGATGCCGATGCAACCGGACTCAGATGCGAGCACTGAGCCAACACCAAAGGCAGCCCACGCCAGGAGGCGGGCCTTGGAAAAGTGACAGTGCATGTCTCGGATCCGTACAACTGCTACACGTTGCTTCTGGTTGAGCCGGTCTGGTATGGCGCTGATAGTGCAAGTTGAAGGCGTGTGTGATTACTTCGTTCATGTCCTTAAATGTTTTGGGGCCTGTCTATCCTATTCCAGGGGTGCGTTGAGATCCATGCAAAGTGGAAGGCACTAAATAAAATTGTCTCGGTGGATATGCATGTGGGCTTGCAGATTATTGGGCGCACTCATGGGCTAGCAGGGCCATCTCGGCGCGTCTCCATAAAATCCATATCACAGTCAAGTTGGAGACCGCATCCTTCACGGCCGTGGAAGTCTAGACTATCGGAGAATGGGTCATATCGATTTCGATTGCAAAAGTCACGGGGGGCCTTTGCTTTTCGTCTATAAATGCATCACCCACTCGGCCACTCTGTGAAGCAATTCTATCAGAAGCTTGTGTCAGTGGCTCTTGTCGGTGGACCGGGGTGGGTGGGTGAGAGCTGATTAGCCTAGGGTACCCTGCTGGCACGTACATGCATGGGTTTTCCTTCTTGGCTTCTACAACAACTGTCCTTGGATCGTCAATATTCTATTTACTTGTTGCCGGATATAAAAAATGAGAGGAAAGTCTACTGTGGTAAATCCATATGAACAGAGACGGAGAATGAGTGTTCAGGACAAGCAAAATGGTGCATTGGGGCTCACTAGAGGCAGTCAGAAGCTGAAGGAACAACCTGGCTGATTGCATGTGGCTTCATGCCCATCTTTTTGCTTCACGTGTTGGTACCAAGGTTTTGAATGAGATAAGTGGAAGACATATTCACAAAAGCATGCGAAATAATTAAGGCTGGGAAGCTGTAAAAGAAACAAATCATAAGACTCCATGAAATACGCATGCCTAATTTGTGAGCAAAACATTGCTGCTACCAGCAGCCGAGTCATATGCATCAAACCTGGTGCCCATCATAGCCGCTTTCTTGCTCATATCAGTCTTCTGAACAAGCTTCAGGTAGCCACTGAATTCTTTGGACATATCCACGGTTGCTTTTATGTGTTCTTTCTTGATCAGAACACGGCCTTTGTCGTCTTTCTGTCCCTGGGCCTCGGCAAGAGCAACGGCCACTTGAAATGCTAAAGGGAGTGAATCGATTAGTATCCGAGTATACACAGGGAAGCTGTAAGTAAAAATAGGAAAACAATCGAGAAATGAGTTTCATTACCGTTCCTGATTTCTCTCCCGTTCCACTTCAAATTCTGCAGCTCGGAGGACCCCACGTAATCTTTTGCAGAAGGCACGATGCGCATCGTGCTCTCCCTATCCAGCTCAAGCTTCTCGAAAAAGGTGTCCCAGACCTTGATGCGCTGCTCTGGCGTGAACTCGCCATAGTAGATAGGTACGTGGATGCGCGAGATGAAGGCCTCGTCGAAAGTCCCGACGCGGTTGGTGGTCAAGAAGATAATTCCCTTGAAATACTCTAGAGCCCTGAGGAACCCAGCGACCAAATGATTGCGGGCGAGATCCTGAGGCTGCCTTTCTTCCATAAAGATATCAGCCTCGTCAATGAGGACAATGGCTCCCCAGTTTTGGGCCATGTCAAACCAGTAGATGAGATTGCGCTCAACTTTCGTGGGCTCCACGCCGACGTCTGAGCATGTTAGCGACAACAGAGGGCGCTTCGTGTAGTCTGCGATGCACTCTGTATTCACCAAAAGTCAGTTTTCTTCCGAAAATACCAAGTAGTTTGCCTCCTAACCTGCAGTATACGTCTTCCCAACGCCTGGCTTTCCATGGAGGAGTATTGTGAGCCCCTCCCCTTTGCCTTGGACGAAGTCCGCAGACCATGTCTTGACTTCCTCTTTCGGCTCCACGGCTTTGTGAACCGAAGTAAGTTTGATACACGTGTCATCGTGTGATGCTGGCTTCGCAGTGTCTCTTATGTACATCTCTGTGAGATCTCTGATCATCTTCTTGGTGAGTTCATTCAGTACAAGCTTCTCAAATAAAGACGTGTCGAAATCTGGAGCTTTGAACCCAGTAACATGCAGGAATTCTATGGATGAAGGCTGTCATTCAGAATGGATTCGTTTCAGATGGGCGGGTACTCTTAGCTCACCCCAAATTCTGAACTTGAAGACAAACGCCAGCACTGCCGATTCGCACATCAAATATTGGTGCTCGGTTAATTCTTCGACCGCGTAGGGACTGAACTTCGAATAGGCGGAGAACTTGGGCTTTACCGCATGTCTGTAAATTTGATCTTCGCACAAACTGCACGTACAAATCTTGAAAGGTGCTGTGGGGTGTGCGACTGTTTCCTCTAGCACCGAAGATGGTGTGGCACGAGACAATTTCTGTTGAAAGCCTAGACTTTCAGAGTCAACCATAACGAGGCTGTTGAACTATTCCCGTAAGCATTTTAAGTGTTATTCCCTTTTCTAATTCAAATATGTATTCTGGAGGTAAATACTCACTGTTAATCTTGGGTGTTTTGTTGTAATGCCGTCGAACTGGTAACATGTCTTGCTGCGCTGGATATCATACCACTTCTTCCCGCGGTCCACGAAATGTTGCCGGATCTTCTCTGCATCGCCGGCACCAACATCGTTGGAACGTGACACATACTCGCAAGGGAAGGACACCATTGAGGTAATCTTCTTCTCTCCAGCAAATCTGTTTATGAACATGTCGATGATAAAGGGACCTATCCACCGGGGATTACTGTATAGCTTCCACCATCGAGCCTCGTACCGGTTGGTAGTGCCATTGACCAAGTCAAAATCAAGGCTTTCCAACACCCATGGCTCATGTTCGCCAATTTCATGTACGTCGGTATAGAAATCAGTGCCCGGCTTGTGAAGCAACCAGAGCATGTCGAATGTGGCGTAACCTCGGGAATGTCGTTCTCTTTCCGCGTTGACATCTTTCTGGACACGCTTATTCACGAAGTCCTGGACAACACCAATGTGTTCATATGCATTTCGATTTTTGCACGCCATCATTCTTTCGTCGGATTGGCAGAATTCCAAGCGATTGCGGAACTCCGTGAGTTCTTTCTCGTAGAACACAAGAATGCAGAACGGTTCGTAGACTCGAATAGTATTTCCAGATAGATTTCTGCTCAATTCTTTGCGTCAGCCGGGACAATAGCCACATTCGGGAAGAAGAGGACGGGTGTTCAAAGTCATAACACCCGGAGCATGCTGAGAAGACAATCATATAGAATTCCGGTTCCAGATCGATGAATGGGCTGTTGATATCAACCGAGGGGAGGCGAAATAGATTCTGAAAATCCTTACACGCCTGGATAGTATTCCACGACACATCTTAGGGCCTCATTCACGGCTGGAGAGACTATCGTGATGTAAGAATGGCCCTTAGTGTGCGCATGATACGTTCGTGAGTTCCTCTGCGTGGCAGGCCCGGAATCAAAGGCTTCTTCCGTATGGCGAACCTCGACATACTCCATGATGGTTGAGTCGTCAGTATTGGAATCGTACTTGTCTTCATCCAATCCTGGGGCTGCACCCGGAGTAACACTACTAAGATACTCGATCCTGTATTTGATCCCACCCAGAACACCAAGAGTCTCTGCAGCTGAAACCTCAGCCAAGTCGGAAACATCTGCATCTAGGGAAGCCATGTTCATGATGTTATGACCTTGACCAGCCGTTAACACTGTCAATAGAGAATGCTTGTCGCGATATAGACGGGAAATGTTGAGATAGCTAACTCGAGCGGTGGGTCTGAGGTAGTCTTTTGGCCCCTTACACCTCGCGCCCAGGGTATAAGCATTCAATCAAGTGAGCTTCTAATGATTGCTGTGATCAAGGCGAGATACAGAAGACGGGGTGGAAGACCGCGTTATTGCCCCCACTTTCAGGATCTGGAAGTAGCGAGAAGAGGACCTTTCAACGACCTGAGAAAAGAGGGGACCCGCTGGTCGTCTCAAGAAGACAGAGGAATGGCTGGTAACAGCTAGAGACACAGCTTCATGCATGGTGCTGACAGACTGATGCAGCCACCATTGAACCAGCGACGAATTTGGAGTCGAGTTTGTCGCACGGCTTCGTATCCCACGGAAACGATCCACCACTGAAAGTTGAGAGCTTCTGAACCGCATGATCACGTCATTTGCAAACGCCTCTTAATTGGCCGCGTCGTGCATGATGAGGCTGTAGTAGTCTGCAGATGTGCAATTACCTACAAATAGAGACGCCCAACGGTATCGCTTGCAAGCCTGCACGTGAAGTGAGCGAGGCAACCACGTTTCGCAAGATAATCCGCCACGGTACAATCAGACCCGGCTTCTTTTAACATTTCCGGCCCCTGATTGCTACTGGTGATGTCTCGGAGAGCCTAGATTATTAAAGCCCGAGCCTTACTCTTGCGCTTCGTTAGTATTTTCCCATCATTATCTTCTCCCTTTTACCCCATATACCAAGAATATCAGCTTTCGACTCTACGTACTACCACACTCTGTAATACGACGGCAAACACTCATCCATGGCCTCGAGAGGCCGCTCGCCCCAAAAGATAAAGCACACATCGTGCCCAAAACCCGCCGCGGTGGCCGTCTGCGTGGCGCTGATTGTCCGTGGCTATTTCATCCCCGGATATTAGGTATCGATAATCGGCTCCAAGAAGTTTATCAGCTCAACCGATCCCGTACGTCATGGCAGATTTCACTAGCAATGCGACGCCAGGTGAACTGGTGAAGCGTTTCTCCCGGAAGATGGAGAATATTGAGAATTCCGACGCGGAGTGTGCCGAATTTACGCAACTGCGAAGGGACCTCGTGGAGCACAACAGAATCAATGTGAATGAGAATGAAGCGGAAATTTGGCGTCTGGAAAGCTACTTTTCTGAAACGAGGTAAGAGCAAGCCCACTGCCAGCCGGGCTTTGGGGGGGGGGGGTGAATAAAACTTAGTACTGAGCTCGCTGACCTTTCTTTCTCTCTCAAAACTAAGACCAGGTGACGAGACGTTGTTCAGAACGACGAAACAAGAGTTAATTGTATCCATGCAAACCTTCCAGGAACTCATTCCGGAGGGACTCAAGACAACAATTATACCTTCGTCGTGGTCAGATGTCGAGACAGCAGTTTCGACAGTGCAGAAACATTGGGAACTTCAGTCCCAAGAAAGCAAGACCTCTAAAGCAAAAGAATGGCTGAGAAAGATGTGTAATGGCTTGCATAGCCACAAGGCACTCCTGGACCTCCTACCCAAGGAGTCTGAGTATGTGTCAGTGATCGCTGGTGCGATCAATATGATAATCAAAGTAAGTTGCATAACCACGTGTGGAAACCGCCGGGATGCCACTGACTGAATTGAATTAAATTCTAGGCTTCGGCGAATTACACTAAAATCTCAGAGTCCTTCGCAGATGGCGTCATTGCAATCAACGATGCCGTGGCCTTGGTACAAGGAAACCAGGTGTACAATACACCACGTCTGCAAGAGCTTTCTATGCGTCTCTATACGGGAGTCTTCACCTATCTCAAAGGTTTCATGACCTGGTTTAGGAGCAAGAGCAGAAGGAGATTGTTGTGGAGTCTAAACGAGAACCTCAGTCAGACTTTCGCAGATGATATCCAACAAGTCAAGAGCACTTCCACTTTAATCTCACAGCAGATTCAATTGTACATGTCAATAGACGTTCGAATAGCAAAGTTGCAAGGAAGAGGCACAAATTGGGCCTTGAAACACCTCATAGCTCTGGTCGAAAACGGCGAGGCGCAGAGGAAGCTAGTTGCAACCAGCGAGCGTCAGTTTGGGAGGATATTGAGCGTGAAGCCCCAAAGGTCTGATGATGAACTTAACTTGATTGCGGCCAAGATTCTAGATGGTATCAACGAAGCTGTGAGACAAACAATATCCGGCCAAGCCATGGGGAACATTCTAGAGCGGCAGGCTACCGTGGAGATCGATACCAGCGGCCAGCACTCGAGTAGTGTGAAGACAAGAAATACTGATGAAGTCGGGGACAGATATTCGAAGGGCCAGAATCTTCAACTACCCTCACATCGAGAACAAGATATCAAGCTCTGGACTGCCCACTTGGAGGACCATTACAACAGCGAGCAGATCCACCCTTTCCCTGATCCACCGCAGGAATTCTACGCCGAGATAGCCTTCGTTTCTCGGTTGAGTGAATTTACGACAACCTTGGAATCGCAAGTTCTCTACGCAATGGCGCGTTTCCGGCCCTCAGGTCAGAATTTACTCCGCCTTTCCGCAGCCAAATACGCGATCCTGGGGCGAAGCAATGACATTCCCGTCATCTCGTTTTTCTGCCTGCCTCTTTCGGATGATCCGGGTCAGCATATAGCTCTGCTGTACGCCCTTATCCGGCAGGTCGTCGAGCTTCTGGAGGACAACACATCGACATCGGCACAACTCACCGAGGACAGAATCAACGCTCTTCAAGGGACCGTTGATACGTGGGACATAGGACTCCGGCTCTTCTCCGAGATGGTGAGAAATGTCCAGCTCCGGCAGCTGGTGTTTGTCATCGATGGAGCCAACCTGCTAGAGGACGACTCCGATCACGCTACCCGGGAACGGATGCAAGGACTTGTGGGGGTTTTGAAGGAACTCGCGTCTCCCGGAGCCGTTAAAGACTGCATCATTAAGGTTCTGTTCACGACTGCCGGCTGGTCGAGTTGTCTTTGTGAGGAGTTAGACAGCCATCAGATGGTCGTGTGCGATGTCTCGTCGCCAGTGGGGGCAATCCCTCGAAAGTCACGACGGTTTCTTTTATATTAGCGCAGGATGCACCTAGGTATTTCAAATGTGGAAACGCAACATCGCATTCATCTTGTGACGACTAATGGTCATTAATCCTGCAAAACTCTAATGTAAAACGCAGTCCCAGACAAAATAAGACTGTTAAGTATCATGGTTTCACGACCGAATGGGCATTGGTGCTATGGCACGTGTAGTCTTGTAAGACGCTTGTGGGTGGTTTACGTAGGTTCGTGGCGTGTATAATCAGCTAGGCATCCTGAACAGAATGAGATCCTTCCTTGATTGTATGTCTGCTGTTAATATGGCCAGAGCTACACAAAGTTATAATATGTGCAGAGCTTTCTGTCCGTTGCCTATGTAGTTGCATACTAGTGAATCTTGTTGAAACGATGCCGGCGCATCTATACCCCCAAGAAGCTGGAGCTTGCTGAGCCGGCGCCCTCCTAGGTTCGGTGATTCATAGCTCATCAGTCCGAAGTGTGGATGACTTCCTGCTTTCTGAGGCAGGCATAAGATTGGCTGACGACGGCGGACCGAAATGTTCGGGAGTCGGGCTCGTGGCACTGTCCGATGTCGCGGCCATTGTTTCTACCGGCATTTGTTTCACAGGTCGACAAACACAAATGCATACTAATTAGTCTACCACCGCACACAACAGCTCCGAAAAGTGTGCATATGAGAGGGTGGTGTGGGGTTTTTCGCTTGCCATCCGCGAGAGCGAAGCCGAAGCACTCTCTGCAGCTGCACTGCTGCAGTCACCAAGAAATTGGGAACTTAACTACGCAGCCCAGCCCTGGGCGCGACATTTTGGCTGTTGTCAGGAGTCTGCCGAGAAAACCAAGAACGCAGTCGACTGTCCAAGCCTTGACTAAAGTATTAGAGCCGAGACCGAACCAAGCGGTGCGGGTCAACAGACGCTCGGGAGCACCAGGGAGAAGGTCCCCTTAGTTTCGCCAAGTTGTAGCCAAGGACACAAGCTCCGTCAAGCTGCAGGTGGCCACCGCTTCATCTTCCCCCTTAGCACGGCAATGTTTTAACTAATATTCGACAATACTTGCCATCCTGACGCTCCGACCGCCCAGCTGTAACCTGACGAGCTCCCTCACGTAGTAGCGTTCGCGGCATATAAATGTCAGCGAGGTGCCATCTGAAGACTTTTGGCAGGATGTTTGGCCCATGACACCCACGGTTTAAGTGGCAAATTTTAATTCACCAAGCCCCAACCATGGCAGACAACCAGCCAGAACAGAAGACGGAGCTCCCCCTCAGCTCGCTCTCTAGAGCTCTAGTCAGTCGCCGGAGCCACAGATCCCTGGCCTCTCAATTCCGATCAAACAGGTCTGCAAGAGATGTCGAAGCTCCGGTAGCCTCACATTCAGATCCGCTGGGGCTGTCGCCTCTGATAAAGGCAGATTCGGAGATATCATCCATCCAGGTGGAGAAAAAACGCAAGATTTCGATCCATCCGGAGAAGCCAGTCAAAGAGTTCTACGAGGTGCAAAATGAGGAGATCAGGTCGTTTCTAAAGCCTGTGGAGCAGCATCAGCAGTCGCTCGAGGACACTCAAACCGCCTCCGGTCTCCGTTACCAAATCGCCGTCAAAGGCAGTCTTTGCGCCAACGTCTGCCTCTCGGGGCTGCAGCTCTATGCCGCTATCTCTTCGGGATCCCTGTCGCTTATCACGACCATGGTCGACTCGTGCTTTGACCCGTTCTCAGGACTGCTGCTGTACCTTGCCCACCGGACAGTGACAAAAGCGAGCCCGACCAAATACCCGGTCGGCAGGGCGCGCATCTCCACAGCAGGCAACATCGTGTTTTCGTTCGTCATGTTCACCGTGTCCGTCGTGATCTTGGTCCAGGCCCTCCAGACATTCATAAAAGGCTCTACCGCCGAGACGCGGCCCTTTTTCCTGCCCTCCATTTTATCCGTATCGGCGGCTTTCTTCACCAAGTTCTGCCTCTTCCTGTATTGCTGGACGATCAAGCACCTGTTTTCTCAGGTTGAGATTCTGTGGCGGGACCACAGAAACGATCTCTTCCTCAATGGATTTGGTATCCTGACTTCGGTTGGCGGCAGTAAGCTGCGCTGGTGGATCGATCCGATGGGTGCGACCATACTGTCCGTCACGATAGCCGCGCTCTGGCTCCACACGGCCTACGACGAGTTCCAGCTCATCATTGGTGTGTCTGCAGAGCGCGAGACACTACGGCTGATCACTTACATCGGTGAGTCTCCTCGGACATCGTTGTTCGCCTTCGGATGAGTCCCACGAAGCCATCACCCAGCTCAGCATGTGACATACTGAACTGACCCCTCCTCTCCAGCCATGACCCACTCCCCCGAGATACAGCAAATCGACACTGTCCGTGCGTATTACTGCGGCCCGCGACTGATTGCCGAGGTCGACGTTGTCATGCACAAAGACGAACGCGTCGAGGTCGCACACGACGTCGCGGAGGCGTTGCAGATCAAGCTGGAGAAGCTTCCCTCGATAGAAAGGGCTTACGTCCACATAGACTATGAGACAAGTCACAAGCCAGTAAGTGCACCTAGCTCAGGAGATGACGAAAGCGTTCTCGTGTAGCCAGACTGACCGCCTGCAGGAGCATTGTTTGAAGAAATTGACATGAGTGATGGATCTGGTATCCGGGGACGTGATTTACACGGCCCACTCTGATATGGGGAAACGCCCAGTGCTTTCTGGTAACTTTTTGAACGGGGTTGGAGTTTTGCAAATATATTATTCTTCAGGGCAACCGATACTACCACCAAACTTTTCATGTTTGGCTCCGATTAGAGAGACCAGCTAATTATAAACACACTATTGCACTGCTCTGTGATCATGCAGGTGTAGCTGTTCGTTTCCATGCCATCAATTCTGGCTCGTCCACTTTTCCTGGCGCCGAGTACCAATCCCCCCACATGACCAAGCCATGGGCATCCAGCAACGCAAATCCTTTTGGGCTGGTGTGACGTGTTTGGGTATCGCCCCAGCCTCGGCACAAAGTTGATGCCGTCTTGTTGTTCGTCATCGTCAATTTTCTGGCCAGGCAATGAGGCCCTTTGGTTTTGTTCATAGGTACAGGTACCCTGCGACGGCGGCGCCGATCATGATGAGGGATATCCACTGCAGGAACATTTCGGACTCGGTCTCCTTCATTCCTTTCGTGATGGTCGCTTCCCATGCAGCATTGGGGTCGTTCCTCTCCGCCTCGGTAATTTCTGCGCCGCTGGACTTTGTGTTGGCCATGGTTGATAGTGAGTGAGGCTCCTTCAGGTGTGAAGTGTTGGATTGAGATTCCGAGACGTGTGATGACGCGCGCTAAAAAGGATGCGGCAGACACTTATTATGGATGAGGTCGTCAAATTAAAAGTCGACAATAGTCAAACCTGGCAAGGAAAGAAATGCATGGAATCGAGAGGGGACGTTGGATAATTTCTTCAACCGTCTCATTCTACGCCAACGCGGCGGATGCTGGTCATATATATCGTCCGCTGTGAGGATCCATTTCCCGGATCCCTGCATTCCGGATGGGGTTCATTGTGGGCCGATATCTGGTGTGGATCGTATGTTGCCACCAGAAGTCAGGTGTAGGGCTGGCGGTAAGTAAAATCAACGAAATTAAGAATGGGATTCTGAACAAAAGCGGTTAGTGTGTTGGCCCAAACTTTCCAATCGACTGCTGACCACAGGTTGATTTGTGCATGGAGTTACTTGATTATCTGAAGAAGCCATGATTGGCTTCCTCATTCGACTCCTTTCAAACTAGGTTGATTGCATGTACAATCCAACCGGATATGTGTTTCCCTTGGTTCTGACAGCAAGTGATTGTTAATCACGTGTGAGACCACATTTTCGAGCACAATGCTCAGTGGTAGTGTCGCAGGGGTCCACCTGGTGGATCTTAGCCACGTTGAGATTTGAGCGATGCGCGCCCATGGGGTGACCTGAAGTTCTCGGCTTTGTAAGTATTGAGAGCTCAAACTGGCTCAGCTCGAAGGACAAGCATCGGGATCAAGATTGAGTGCTCATATGAGTAAGGCGACATTGGGGCCGTTGTAGAGACACGGGCTTCTACTCGGCTCCAAAAACTTTGAATACACCCGGAGTTGTAACAATGTCATCGAATTTGATGTGACATATTTACAGTTGGGCACGTCGAGACGACCAGTATCACACTCACGTTCCATGACAGATTGGAGTAAATTATATGTGCGCCTGACGAGGCGCAGGCGCTACTGAATACCAATAAATTGCATTGACCACGTACTCGGATGCAACTTACCAGACTTATCTGTGTTTCCCGGTTTGCAAGATTGAATGGGTTAGTGAACAATCACTTCCTGTGTTTACTTGATTCCGTCACCTGCACTGTTGCGTGTATAGGACAGAGTCAACACTGAAGGGCAGTGAAGTACAATAATGGACGGCGCATTCGCTGCCACGTGCGCAAATTAAAATCTGGACAAGACCTCAAGGAGCGGGGCGGACAAAGACATCAATTGATCCCAGTTTGGACATCAACACGACAGCCCTTCGAGTCTGCATCCAACAGACTCACCACTTCGAATACCAAGCATTCGGTGATTTATCCATCTGTCAACATGGTCATCGACTACTCTAAGTGGGACAACATCGACACCGACTCAGAGGACGAGCCGGTGGTCCCCCAGCCAGCGAAAGTCCCCAAGCCACAAGCTCCGCAGCAAACGCAAACGCAAACGCAGCCAACTCCGACCTCATCTTCCACAACAGACAAGCCCTCGGGCAACGCGCCAACCAACAATGAGCAAATCAAGGCTGTAATCGTCCGCTGTGATGGTGATGCCAGTGGTCCCAAGTGGTCCCAAACTACCATCAGCAGCGCCCACCCCATCTTCGAGCAGAAACCCGGCAGCGCCGCTCCGCTGCCCGCGCGCCTTGGGATCCCGCTCATTTTCGATCGCCTGCCAACTACAAACCTCAAGCCTGGCATCGGACCCATGGACAACCAGATCGCAACCTACATCAACATCGACTTGGAGTCTGGCTTCGCCCCGCCCGCCTGGCAGTCTCAGGTCGGGACCGTGCTGGTAGCACGGCTGGACAAGAAGCCGTTGCTCGAGCAGCACCTCGAGGCGGTTTGGCAGTACTGCGACCACATCCTGGATCTGTTTGGAGACGGCGAGGGAGCACCGACCCATCTGTACACCAGGCCCGCGTTTGAGAAGTGGCTGGCGAGGTACGTCGAGGAGGCTCGGGACATGGGCCGCAAGGACTGGGACAACGTGCCTACCCCCTACGAGGTCTGAGTGGCGAAACAAGCTCAGAGTGGGAACCGTCGAGAACTGAATATTCTAGCCACTGCTGTCTTGACCGCATGTTCACTACAAGGCGGGGTATGGCTGGCAGCAAACGGCCGACGAAGCACAATGCATCACCCCTTGTTCTGTACATTGAGAGAATTGAGGAATAAAACAAAAGAGATTGACCCAAGCTATGTGTGAGCGTAAGCCCCAGTCATTTTCTTCCTGGTGCAGTTCTTGAATTCGGTGTTTCAGGCTGGCGGTCACAGACTGGGACCGGCCCTGATTGCGAACATCAGATTGCTTCGATCTTGATACGCGCAACATCTCCGAGCCTGTGCAGCATTCCAACTCAGATAAAATCTGGAACTGGGCAAGATCGCAGCGGTCATTGTAGAACGATGGTAACGACCAGCAGTGTCGACTCCATCACATTAATCCCTGCCCTGATTCAAGGCTCATCCCACAGACTGGCCAGTAGTTTCCGATTGCTTTTGATTGTCAGTGAGTCGGAAAGTTTTAATCCTGCTCTAAGACACTTACCCCGTCCATGGCTCCCTGGCATGCTGTACCGCGTGATTCTGTAGCGTGCTTGGTCAACGATGATCATTCTCATTACACTGGGATGCGTTGAATGGACCGGACTTACATCGAGTAACAGTACATCTCCCTGTGTCCATGAAACCAGTGACCTGGTGTCTCTTTGTAGTCCATTCAGCGTCTGTACTATCTTTTTCGTTGCAATAGAGTACCAACCTGATTATTTCGAGGGCAGAGTCTAAGTATTTCCTGGGTATAAGTGACCCATCGCCATACTGCCGTTTGTAAGTCACGAATTTCATGATGCTGTTGTGCAAGGCAACCCTACCAGAGCTGGTGGTTGGAATGACCCTTCACTGTTGATGTGCGGTGGCTCCAGCGTCCCAGCTTCTACAGCATGGCAGAATCGGGAGACCACGTTATTGAAGAACGCAGTGTCGCCCGTCCGAGGATGGTCACGAACAGCTATTCGCAGTCAGATCTTTCCTTTCATTCAAGTCTTCAAGGCCCGCTCACCAGGCAGATGTTGCCACACTCGCAGATCTCCGAGTTTGTTGCTTTCGGACTGGTTTTCCCATGCCCACGTCGCTGTTGGCAGGCGCCTGATCTCGCTCTCGATTTTGGTCCTCGCAGTCTCTGTGTCGTCGCTGTCCAGGACCGTTCCTCCGTAAGCTTGCAAAACGGAGTTCCGGGCTGATGAAGTTTGATTCCGAGGCGCGTTGTTGTAGAGCAGCTGGTACTTGACCCCCTTTGACAGCATAGTCAGACTCAAATTCTGGACTTGACGAGGAAGGATAACTTCGGAGCGCAGACCTTCTTCTCGATTTCCTCTATAAACTCTGGATGCCTCTCCTTGAGGCGGCGGTAAAGAACAACAGAATTGTTGATCGGGGTTTCGCCCCCTTCGCGGGTCAGTCGAGTCTACTTTGCCGCAAGATGGGCCTGGAACCTACCTGTGGTCGGTGGTGAGACACAATAGAAGAAGACATATGCCGGATAATGAGGACTTAATCCGAATTCATTGTGTGGGTATACAGGCTGGGTGTTTGGCCCCTCGTTGGCAGAAGCGACATTTTTCGCGTGCACTACACGCCGCACTGGATTACCGATATCCTCATGCGGAGCCCAACCGAAGGCGTGTGCGAAGCGAGAGAAGTCTTCGGCGCTCTTCAAACCCAAGCCTTGAAAGTATATTGCGCCATGTTTGTTCAGTAATGTTTCAAGCTTACCGCTCGAAGAAAGCTCTTCCACACTTGCAACGAGATCGGATATGTCTGCATTCGCCTCGGGCGAGGCGAGCGAGAGCGGAAAGTCAGTGTCCTTCGGATATGGATCAGGCAGTTTGACGGAGGGGCCGTATGGGGTCGGCCGGAAAGCCCTGGCGATGGATCCCATGTCAACAATTTTGGTCGAAATGGCTGCGAGCGGCAAAAGGCCTATTTTCATTTATTGTACCTCAGTTGGAAAGATCATTTTGGTCTCTGCCTCTAGATCTTGTAAATATCTCGAACACATTCAGGCTCATCCGTGATTCTATCCGTGGATTATGCCACCTTCTACAGCATCAAGAGCCAGTGTAGTTCGATCCGGCAGATGACGAGCTGTGGCGCCGTCACGACAAATCTCACCATCGCACCCTTGCATCACGACGCGGTGTCGGCCCTATCCGGTCCACGTTTTCAACAAGGGAACCAGTGCCGACAGCTTGGGTCATCAGGGATACGATGAAAAATTCCAACAACGGCTAGCATAGTCTTACATCTAGGCGAGCACCTCTAATTTTCATTTCTAGAAGCCAAGCCCACAAGACCTGACCGGCGGCCAATCCCACCTCAGATCAGTATCGCACAGCGGACCCGAGCGGAGAAAAAGGCCGACTTAATGCAACGTACCAGGCGTGGAAGGACATTTATTTACCGCACGGGCTTGGCAATACAGTCGATATACAATACATTCGCGAATGCCTAGATTCTATCTACCGTCTCACCCCTCCCGTTCTTGTGAGAGAACATCGCTGCGCCAGTAACGGAGGCCGCTGCTATGTCGACGGAAATCGTGAAGCAGCCCGAAGAGGGTTCAACCCAAGATGTGCAGCCGCCAAAGCCTGTGTCCCGCTTCACGCGGTGGTTCAGGAGCCCGCTTTTCAACGTCATCCTCGTGGGCATGATCTCTTTCACGCAACCGGGGATATGGAATGCGCTAAACAGTATGCTCAATCTTGTCTCCTGAAACGCCAATGAGGCACAAGACTAATGGCTTCGTCTAGATACTGGCGCTGGGGGACAGCAGGAGCCCTATCTGGTCAACGGTTCCAATGCGCTGACATTTGGAATAATGGTCTTTGGGTGTTCCATATTTGCGATTCTGGCAAACAAGATTGGCCTGAACAAAGTGCTGATTATTGGGACTCTGGGCTATGCGCCTTACTCGGCCTCATTATACGTTAATAACCGGTAAGGCTCACAATACACTGCACTATGGATCACGAGAACCCCCTGACCACAATCTTACGGCTTCATCCGTTCTTCTCGCTGATGCGACTTGTAGTTACGGTACAGAGTGGTTTGTACTGTTTGGTGGCGCAACATGTGGTGTGGCGGCTTCTGCACTATGGGCTGCAGAGGGTGCAATCGCTCTTGGCTATGCCGACATACACGACCGGGGAAAATTCAGTACGCCAATCTTCCTCACTTTCCATTTCATAGAGCTCCATTCTAACAACGCTTTACACAGCTGGCATTTGGCTTGGTCTCCGTGAGCTCGGACAGCTCATCGGTTCTTCTATCCAGCTGTCGCTAAACGTCAACAATGGTCAGAGAGGCAAGGTTGGATACTCGACATATCTCGTCTTGATCGCCCTGCAGTGCCTCGGCCTTCCTCTTGCACTGCTCGTGTCCCCACCAGAAAAGGTCATTCATAGAGACGGCAGGAAAGTCCAAGACCCGACCAAGAACAAGGCTGTGCTCAAGGAGTTCCACAAGTGGATAGGCTTGCTCAAGAGGAAACAATTCTATCTGTTGATCCCGATCCTCATTGGTTTCAACTGGAATAGCACGTATCAGGGCATCTACCTCACCAAGTACTTCTCCGTCCGGGCTAGGACTCTCGGCTCATTAACCTCCGGGATCGCGGCAACGGCTGCCAACATCTTCTGGGGCTGGTTCTACGACCGCAAATGCTTCAGTCGCCCTACTCTTGCCAAGATCACATGGTTCAGCTTTTCGATCATCATGCTTGGCTTGTTCGCGTGGCAAACTGCGAACGAGAAGCTGTATGAGGATACGAAACCCACTCTTGACTGGGCCAGTCCTGGCTTTGGCCGCGGCTTTGCTGTCAACGTCCTCTTTCGGTAAGTCCTATCCCGCAGAAGTCAAAGACCTCGTGAGACAGCCTGCTAACATGATGCTAGTTTCATGAATGAGTCGCATTACATGTTTGTGTATTGGATTATGGGCACTTTCTTCGACGACATCGAGACCCTGACACTGGGAGTTGGCCTAGTGCGGTCCTTCGAGTCGATTGGCTCGTGCCTGGCGTTTGGCATCGGGGCAGTCAAGGTGTCACCCATGGTGAACCTGGTAGTCGCTTTCGTCATGTTTGTCATCTGCATTCCTGCAACATCGTTCGCCGTTCTTCTGGTGCCGGAGAGGCCCGTGGACAACAGGGCGCTTGATTCGGATAACTCGTCCATCGAATCGCGGAAGGATGCGGACCCAGTTATCGTCGCTACAACAGCAGATGCGGTAGATGGGCCTCGACCATAGCCACAGAGTTGGCTTGCCTTTCTTTCTCACGCAGCCTGTCCAGTCTCCTCGCACAGTTGGAGACTGCGCACCCAAGTGATGGATTTGAAGGTGTGAAATGTGTCGGCCAAGTCTTACCTAGTACAAACCACACGTAATGTTAGATATTAGATTAGTAAAGAATCCTGCAGTCGTATCTCCGAGTGTCTGCATCAATATTGCGATCCAGCAAATACTTCATCTAGTAAGTTGGAAAGGAGGGCAAGCATAACTAGTCTTGACTTGGAAGGCGGTTGTACTTATGTCAAGTCTACCTGGCAGCACGGCTAAATAATAACAGAAATAAAACAGAGAAAATTGTCGTTCGCATGCCGAACCCTCAGGCCGAGCTGGGCCCAGTTATTTTACGGAGCAGGCACCGGCCAGATCAGGGGCGATCACGGCCGGTACCGGGGTTCGTGACTCGGTCTCTGCCCCGACTGCAGCGACCGGCGCTTACCAGTCAGAGCTTGGTCCGTTCCGACGTAGGACTGATGGTAAATCAATACCATAATACTGATTAATGAGAGTGATCATCCACTTCGGATTTACCGAAGGGCGGTATTGCTTATAAAGAAATCAAGCACCACGTCGAATCACAGCTTATCGACACGTAAAAAAAGATTGGCAGCTGTCAAGATCGCAAATGTGTAGGCTAGCGCCGGATTTGCGGAATAACGGGCCACAATGAGTCTTACCAGCGCCACTCTTTGCCCGTGACTATGGTACCAGATATGGTATCAAGTGGGTCCCATGGAAGATTTTAGAGCAGGCTGTTTTCGACGCGAGTCTGACGTATAATATCCCGTCAGCCCTTCAAGGCGACGCCCCTTTATTATGCGTATGCCATCCGCTCACATTGTCACATTGCTGTGCAACTTACACAGCAGTGATAAACCACAAGCGACTCCAGGGCCTAAGGAGCAGAGACCCGTCCGAAAATGACGACGGACTCGGCGACACGGCGAGACTTCGCCATGCGCCAAGACATGGACGGGGCGGAAGTCCTGAAGGAAGACGGAGGAAGCACCCCATACTCCGATAGCGACGACAGGGACGAGCCGGAACACCAAGCACTCGCGAAGACAAAGACGACGCAGTCCATTGCTGAGACGCTGCCCTGGTATCGCGAGCTCCTTTTCGTTGCTCTGGTCTGCCTTGCTCAGCTCTACACACGTGAGTTCCCAGTCGTCTAATTCTGGATATCTGTCCTCTTGGCGTTCTCACTGACACAATATGGCAGAGGCTGCGCTCGGTCAGGTCTTGTCCATTATCCACATCATCGCCGATGATTTTGGTCTGCCAGAATCAGAGCTGCCATGGTTCCTCGCGGGATATAGTTTGACGGTTGGCACCTTCATCCTATTCTCGGGCCGGCTGGGCGATATGTTTGGGTACAAGACACTATACATGGTCGGCATGGCGTGGTTCTCCATTTGGAGTCTTGTCTGTGGACTGTCTGTGTACTCTGGCCACGTCCTCTTCGTCTTTAGCAGAGTACTTCAAGGGATCGGTCCTGCCCTGGTACTCCCAAACGGCCTGGCGCTCCTGGGTGCGGCTTATGAGCCCGGTCTCAAGAAGTCCCTGGCTTTTGCGGCCTTCGCTGCCACTGCACCGGCTGGCTCTGTCATTGCGGCAGCATTCTCTGGTCTCTTTGCAATGGCATGGTGGCCATGGACCTTCTGGTGCTTCTCCTTGGTCTTGGCGATGACCACTGTGGTGGCCTACTTTGTCATTCCCCCGGTGCCATCATCACACAAGGAGAACCGGCCCAGCACATGGCGGGGAAAATTACTGCATCTCGATCTCCCGGGAGCAGCGACTGGCGTCACGGGGCTTGTGCTGTTCAACTTTGCGTGGAACCAGGCGCCGCTTGTGGGCTGGAATCAACCATACATCGGCATCACGCTGATCCTTGGCCTGATATTCGTCGGGGCCTTCTTTTGGATCGAGATGAAATTCGCCCCTGAGCCTCTTGTCCCATTCCACGCTCTTAGTTCCGATGTCTCATTCGTCCTCGGCGCAATCGCATGCGGATGGGGATGCTTCGGAATCTGGATGTGGTATACGTGGGAATTCCTATTGAAGCTGCGGGAGACATCGCCGTTGGAGGGCACAGCCAACTTCGCACCCGTGGTAGTCTCCGGAGCTATGGCTGCGGCGATCGTGGGGTCTCTCTTGCACCGTATTGGCCCACCAATCATCATGACCGCGGCCCTTGTTGCGTTCACAGTCGGCACGGTTCTCCTCGCGACGGCTCCGATCGAGCAGACATATTGGGCACAGACCTTCGTCTCGTTCGTCATCACACCCTGGGGGATGGATATGTCCTTTCCCGCTGCGACACTAATCTTGTCAAACGCCGTGTCGCGCGAGCACCAGGGAATTGCTGCCAGCCTTGTTAACACGGTGGTCAACTATAGTATTTCCCTGAGCCTCGGTATTGCAGGAACGATCGAGCTGAACCTTAACAACGGTGGAATGACTAAAGCGGACAAGCTGAAAGGGTATAGGGCAGCGCTCTATTTCGCCATCGCCCTGGCCGTGCTAGGGATAGTTGTCTGCATTGCTTTCCTCATTAAATCTAGAAAGGATCGGAAGAGGCCAAGTAACAATGAAAAGGTCTAGATCATACCTAGCGAAAATGGCATATCATATAATTCAGTATCAACTTATTTTCCCAGCTAGCATTCCTTCTTGGCATTTGGCGTCCTACAAGTTGATCGATGTCAAATGGTAACTACACATGCATTGGACGTTTCGAGCAAATAGCTTTTAGAATACCGTGCATGGCAAGCCCGAAATGACATCTGATATTCACTGAGCCCGGCACTATCATCACGAGGTTTGTGCTTAGGCTTGCTCTCTTTTTTAATATAATCCTCAAGCCGGCGAATCTATCCAGGTTCCGTTGTTGTCCGAGGCAAAATGAGATCAGCCCTCGCCTGGGCAAGAACACCCCAACCCAGCACCCACCCTTCCAAGAGCAATTTTCTGCGACGTATGATTTCCTAAACAAAAAACATTACACAGAGACACTTTCAAGTCTTTTCATGAAGATAACTAGATACGTCCAGGTCATGATTGAATTCAAAAAGGGTGGACAGACTCTTTGTTTGAACAGTTCTCATTCATCCCAGGGAAACATTCGCAAAAGTAATGAGTCAATATTATGCCTTTTACTGCACCACCAAAAAATGATATGTAATTTCATTCAATTCACGAGTTTGATTGTATTGTTTGGAGCTTATCCCCTTTTATATTAATGAGTCCCTGAATTAACTAATGGTAACTAACTATTCATTGGCTCTCTGGTTAACTGGCTATGTAGCTTGTAAGTAAAAATCACAACATGGAATATTGCTGTGTGGTTCATTTAGTTGACAATTTTGTTTGTGATTGGCAGAAGCCGAGTCACTAAGACCATTATTCAAGGTCTTCTGCCAATATAGAAATTGAGAGAAAAGTGGAGATTTCGTCCATCAACCACCACAGCTAAGTGACCACAAGGATGTCAACAAGTACAAAGTCCTGAGATGATTGCCAACCTTTACTATTGTGTGACCAACATTCATACCACGTCCTAAATGAGAATGTTCCTGTCAGGTAATGGTTTGTGAAAAAAGTACAGGTCAAGGAAGCCAAAAAGAACTCCTTCAGGTGGGCTCGAACCACCAACCTCCTGATTAACAGTCAGACGCGCTAGCCAATTGCGCCATGAAGGATTCCTAAACGAGTAGAACTGATTGTGCTGCTCGCTTGTGGCGGAACAGGTTCGGGTGTTGTCCCATATACATTCTACAGCACCAATTCCTTTCCTTTCTGTTTCGGTAAACATATCAGTAACTAGTAATTATCCGAGGAAAAAGTTTATACAAAATGAGAAAAGCATAGTTTAACAACTTTAACTTCTTATGGAAGAAATTGGTTTATAAGAATTAAGATAGGGAATTTGATCTCAAATGAATCAGTGTTTATACCTAATAAGTTGTGCCTGATCGCCCTACACAGTCTCCTCATCCATACCTTTCCCACACTGTTGCACCACCTTCTGCATCTTTTCCCCACACTCTGTACTTTCGTAGTTGAACGGTTTCTTCATTGTATCCGTTCGTCTTGTAAACCTGCTATAAAATAGATATTAGAGATCTACAGTTCCTCCTGTTTTAGTAGCAGTAGAAGCACGGTTCAGAGGTGTTGAAACGTGTGATCATGCATCGCCGGTGTTGCTTCCTACTCGGGACATCGACTGCGAATCTGGATTACTGAGCCATTTCTATGTGGCCATTTCAGCCACCATTTCTTCATCAACTACCTGTGTCGCGCCTCTCCCCTCAAAAAAGTCCTAATTGCCAGTTATACACAAAGTCGGACACAAGTACTGAAGCTGGAACACTCAAAAGTTCCGTGTCTTAGTTACAGCACAAACACACCGATTTAGCTTTGGTTCCATGGCCACCTGGACAGAACCGCGTCTTTCAAATGATGGACGAGCAGGAGTTCATCACGAGTAGCTCCTCAGGACTACTATGCTACACAATTACTCTGTGCGATCTGCTGAACGGTACCCGCGAGCTGTCCAGACAGGCTTCCTGCACTGATAGAAGCCCACTCTGGGCTTTGTCCTAAGACCCACACAGACTGAGCAGCATCGGCGACCAAAGCATTGATACTGGTATCATTGACCGTGATTCTGTAGCACTGGCCGCACTGAAACACCATATTGTTAGTATCTCCAATGAAAGCTGGGCATGTACTTCGGTGGATTTCGTTGGCAATGGAGCGAAGCACAGTGTCGAGTTGCATCGAAACGTCTTTGCAACTCACCTCAGTGCGATTAATTGCAAGTGGAGAAGCAACGAGGTTGGCTTGGATCTGGTCGAGTGTGGTCCATCCTTTGGAGGCAGTCAGTGTCGAAAAGGGGTTGGGCCCCTCTGCACCTCCACATGCTGTATTCGCGACGTCAAAGGCGGAGTCGTACACAGGGTTGAAGCTGATAGTAGCTGATGACTGGGCGGAGACAAATCCTACAGCGAGAGCAGTGCTCATAATTGATTTGAATGAGACCATTGTGACGGTAATTATTTGCTTCGCGAGCAGATGTGCAGAGGAAAAGACGGTTGGAATTGAGCAATCTTGGGCCAGGAAAGCAAACGCGTTAGAATGCAAGAACCCATCTCCCGAGTTGAACAGGCCGTTGCATTTGTATTTGAGTAGAACGAGCATGAAATTCATCCCGACATGTCCGCGACGGAAAACTATTTTATGTATATAGCAAACTTCAATAGTCAATGCCAAGGCCGGTGCCATGGCTCATTCTAACCTTTCTTTCCCTCCCCCTGGAACATGCTTTCATATCTTTTCACAGATGACCCCCCGGATTTTTTTTCAAGAAGTTGGAATGAGGAGCAATGGAGTCGACGACTCTAAATAGGTCGACGAGCTTACCCCAATGAATGAAATTCTGTGGTCGTGTAGGTATATTGATGAAAGCTCAAATAATAACATGGAAACCTTGTACACACACTTGATTGCCATGCCCAACAATCCGGCCGTTGCACAATTCCATGGCCGCCGCTTTCCTTCTGTGAGGGATCAAATATGATCCCAATGCCCTTCCATCCGGACTAGAGTAAATGATGCATACCTGACCAGCTCACTCAAATCTCCGCGATAGTTTTGTCGATCCCAAAGCGAATGCAGAGTGGTGAATTTTGTCGTTCAATGTTCCTCTGACGCACTTACTTGCTCGTATACTTCAGAGTTAGCATCTTGCCGAGGCCTGCTAAGAAACGGCATTCCGTAGTTTGATTGACTTCGCCGAGTCCCATACACGTGAGTCATGCGTATGACCTTCTCGTCACCGGGTATGTGCTTGTCACAATATGTCCAGTGACAAGGAAGGGGTGCCCTGTTGGATAGAGTTCCATGGCCGCAGGGCGTTCTATTATTTATTTACCATACAAGTCTACCAATTTCGATACTTTTGCTGTTCACAAAATGTAATCCGTTACTGAGCTGATGTCCTGGATCTTGCTCCTCCACGGCAACCCGGACGGAGGTGTCTAGGTATAATTAACAGTTCTGTGCATCCAGGAACTAGAGTAGTTCCCGATCGAAGGCTCGGAAACGAAATGGGCAGGAGATTCGTTCACGATGGGGTAGAACTGCATCTGATATGCGTACACCTCGACCAACAATGCCAAGTGTATCATCATTGACCATGGAAGATAATTCAATTTAATTCAAATTGATTAATTAACTGCGTCGGGGCGCATTGAGTAAGCCATTCCTTGTACTGAACAGCACACGGGAGGACCCGATGACTCTGGCGGCAGTTGGCACATGGCACCAAAACATTGCCCTGCCATCAATCATAATCGCTTCTCAACTTAGTGACAAACGACTGTAGCCAAAGAAACATTCGTAAATACTTGGGACCTCCAAAAGAGACTCCTTGATTCAAATCTAAGGTTACTGGCTGCCTCCCGAGCAACGGTTGCTTTCGTGCAATCCCGTGTTATTCAATATTTGATGGAATCAGAAAGTATTTTGCAGGGTCTCAGTGAGTAACCCAGAGATTATCCGCAGAAAGCATCATCATCAACTAATTGAGATCTTTGGGCTTTCGCTGTAACGTCCAACCTTGCCACAGACCGAAGGGTGGTACCGCTGCCAATAGTCTGATGCACCCCGCCTTCAATGTTGTAGCAGGGGCCCTGTGTTAGCAGCAGGGGCTCTTTTCCCACAGGATTCAATATGGAACTGTCTGTGAACTGACCAGTCAGGTGTCCAGCCGATGAGAGAAGTGTGCACGTATCGGTCGGGAGTCGAGAAGTATTTCTGCACCACAATATACGAGCGTGCAGCACCGTAGGCTCACGTCAGCTTGGTTTCTCACAAGCAAGACTTGGCACAGATGAATTCGAGGATCTGCTCCCAGAACTTCCCAGAGGGCCCTTGAAGAATGATTGAGGGGCATGAAAGAGTTGTTATAAGAATGCCGTGTAACATTAAAACTGACGGAGGTGGCCTAAGGAGGCGGGGTTAGGTCTTGATCTCATTCTACCGGGTAAAGGCCGTCCGCTGGCCGTGAAGTAGCACATATTGAGTCCGTACTTGCCTGGTCTTGACCATTTCGAGGAATTTATATAGAAGAGGACCCCACTGAAACAATGCTCTGCAAGTTCTGTCACATCTTTATGTTCGCCTGCCTTACAAGAAGCTTGTTGACAACTTTTCTCATTTGAATATTTCGACTTTTGAATCTCCACGACCAGCCTGGAACTCAACATGAAGCTTTTTTCGCTCGTAGCAGTGGTGTTGGCTTGGGTGATGACCGTTGTGAGCAGCACACCACAACGTCCAATCATGCTCGCAAAGTCTGGCGGCTTCACGATAGGAGGCAAAAGAATAAGCAGTCCATGGAATCCAAACATGACTCTATCTTGCGACCACGGCTACATGGAATATTTCACCCCTTGGAGACCGCGCAAAACCAGCATCGTGATGTGGCACTCCTCATCGACTCAGACCTGGCAAAACAGATGGGACGGCGGCGAAGGCTACAAGGACATGTTCCTGCGTCGCAACTATCCTGTCTATCTGTGGGATGCACCTCGGCTCGGTCGAGCAAACTGGGCATGCGAGCCAACGTCATACGCACCAGACTATCGAGACCAAGGAAACTTCGTGGCATGGAACTTTGGGCCGAGATGGCCGCAGTGGTGGGACGACGTGAAATTTCCAAAAGATGACGAGGAAGCATGGCAGCAGGCGACGAGCGGCCGATATGTTGAGTACGATACCAGAGCAAATGTGGAGTTACAGTCAGATGTGGCGGCAATAGCTGCAGACTCAGGCAAGCTTGGTACGGACATCGTGTTTTTGACCAACTCGGCCAGCGGCTTGCGAGCGATGGCGGCTGCCACAAAGGCGAATGGGACAAACATCAAGGGCATCGTGGTATATGAGATGATTGGCTCCGGCGTCTTTCCCGACAACGTCAACATCTCAGCGGGAACCGGCGGTTTTGGGCCGGTGGTGGTGCCGCCGGAGCGTTTCCAGAAGTTGGCCGACCTACCCGTGGTTCAATTTGTATGGGGCGATCATCGGCAGGAGAACTTTTCATCCCTCATGCAGTCACGATTGGTCGCAAAGTACATCAACCAGTACGGTGGAAATGCGCAGATTCTCAAGTTGGGCGACGACTTGGGTATGAAGGGGAGTACGCATATTCCATTTGCGGATCTGGACAATGCAGAGGTAGCGGTACTCCTGGATGATTTGCTAGCAAGTCATGGGTTGGATGAGTACGAGGATGAGAAGGATTAAGAACACTGCTGTTTGGAACGTATCTTACAGACAAAAAGATCATGGCTCAAAAACATGTTTGAATTCAGAGATCATCTCAGGTATGAGTCTTGTCACTTTTCTACTGTATGCAGACGCGGTATCAGGTGGATTTGCACTTTGCTCGGCCTTTTACTAGGTATCCTTCAGTATCAAATTGCTCGCCACAGAATCCATGTATCTTTGACCCAAGCACTTCACCCAGCCTGGCAGAAAACGTTCATGTTATGGCCGATTTCACTTCAACAGTCTCAAGTAATGAAGAGACCTAGGAGACAGTCTTTATCGAACCGAAGATGCTGCTCAGGTCGTCAAGATGATCATTACGAAACCCTGTCAACTTGACTGCTGTTTGAATAAGCGAACTCGTGATCAGACAGCTCAGCCGAGCTCGCTTTAGCCAATCTGCCTTGTGGTCTGGCTTGGGGGCCAAACCCCGCACTGTGAAATATTCATCCTCCTCACTTATCCGGAATCTTTTGAAGACCTCAATGAACATGGACACCGTCACAGTGCCGCTTCAAACCCTGACTATGCCACCACGTGTCCAAGATGACCTTGAGAACCAGCGATACCCAATACCGTCGGGTCCCAGCACCTCTGTATTGCATCCGAAAGGACTTTCACCCCCTGGGTCATCGCATATGCAGTTCTCCGAGGACATCCAGAATGATCCGCTTCCAACAACACAATCAAGGGGAAGGGAACCAATGAATCTCGTGAAAAGTACTCAACCGAAGTCACGTGGGAGACCCCCAGCGAAATCAACCAGAGCGAGCGGGTTTAGCACTGGGGCAGAAAGTGGAAACAATGAAAGTGAAAGAAATGAAGTCCTGCAACTACATGGAGACTTGGACACCTGTCCTACCAAGTCGGCACACTTTCTGCGCAAAGAGCAGTTACAGATGGTCCTAAAGCCTTTAATGAGACAAGATTCGTCAACACTACTTTTGTGCTGGGGTGAAAAAGACTGTTGTCGCATTATACCCGTCCGTATCCGCGACTCGTTAGACTCGACAGCCCAGTGGACCGAGGCTCGACGTGTTTGGAATCACCATAGAACCTGGAGACTGTGGCTTCCGTGGTTCGGAGTAAAAAGTGTTACTGTTGTCGAGGTGCGCCTGTGTCCCCTAATTGCCTCTAGTGGTTCCTTCTGACGGTGCAAATATGATCTAGATCCAAATAGCGGGTACATCGAAACGAACCAGGCAAGGTTCAAGGGATTTGGACAGCTTTATCGGCGTGTATAAGGCTGAAGATACGAAGGCCGAAATTTCTCGTCTCAAAGACGAGGTTTCATATTTTGACACCAACGAATACACTTGCCATTTCAATAGTTCAAACAACACATGGGACCATTCCGACGGCTGCGAAGCCCTAGAGGGCGACCCCGAAGATGGTTTGAAATGCTTGTCTAAAGATCATCACAGAGCTCGAAGACATCTATCGCGCCTTCACAGCCGCTCATTCTTCCACATTTTGTTCTGTAACCCAGTCCTTGCGGCAGAGCATGAGGTCATGGAAGAGCACCAGTTGCTGATTAGTTTCACGTAAGAGCCCCGGATACAAGACTTGTTCTAACATTGAGTGACTGACATGCTGAAGGAGGTTGTTGGAAAGTTTAGAAAAACAAAACCGTCCCAATCTAGGGGATCTATCGTTCCGAGGGCTATTAATCAAAGAAGGGTGGCTATTGTCTCATCCTAGGCTAAAATTATCACTTTTTGCAAGCTCGGTGCTATTCTTTTCAGTCATCACGGCATGGCTAGTTTACAATGATTGGGCGGTTGCTTGGCAAGTCGGAGGATGCTTCCTAGCATTTCTCACATTTGTTTGCGGATGTATTCATTCAGCGCTGTAGTTTCATGACCAAGGATTGAGGAGAAGAGAGATTTACACTTATTTCTAGTGGGAAAGAAATTATCAATGTTTTTCACACCTCACCCCTGTTCCACAGAATCAATTATGTTGCGGTGCGGGTTAAGACGGACCTCGTCGGGTCTTATAATTGATTCTATTCTTGCCAATCTTATCCTGGCATATTGAATAATAACATTTCCGACATTTCTAGTATTGTGTAGAGATCTAGGATCCCAGCAAAGAAGAATGAACAGGAATAGCCATCTCCCAATCAATACCTCATTCATCTGTTTGAAGATGAACTTCTAAATCAAAGGTTCATCCGAAGGGATAATTTCCCTTCTAAGTGGGTATACATAGCACGATCCGCAACTGGATCGATGGCTAGGAGGAATAATGTTGGATACCAGGACTCCGTGGACTTCAGCACCCTCGCGTTGTCTATTGATGGGCTATTTACATGTGCAAATCCACAGTGCATGGCACCGACCGGCAGTCCCGGAGGCTGGTCGCACAGTACCACGCCTAGTTTGGTGATTACGAGGTAAGCTACCTACTTAAGTACCGTAGAATACGAGAAGGATCGCACGTCTGCCCCACAACCGCTAGAACCTAGTCTCAGGCACCCACTGTTCGAGCACCTTCGTAAGCAGTACCTAGGTAGGAGAACCCCAAGAAATGTAGCCACAGAGTGCAAGCGGTAGTGAGCCAGTGAACAAGTCTCAAATTCATGTACTGAGATTGGGAATCGTTTGTTTGTTCAGTAGCAATTCAAACATGTCAATGTCTGTCGATGTCCCTGGGAGAAATACTATTTTTTCACCGCTGTCCCGGCCCCCTAATTCGGAACTGACGCTATATGGGCTGACTGTCGTAATCTGACAAGGAGCCAATTCTCTGAGCCTAAGAAATCGGAGTGAGACTCCGAAGACCAACCATATCCACAGGAAGCAGCGCGCTAAACGGCACTGCAGGCATAGCTGCAGGGCAAGCTTCTCTCAACCTCAACATCTGATCACAGACACGTATTTAAGGAGAGAGTCAATCCTCGATATTTCCAGCATAGCGCCCTCGCCACCACACATTCTCACCATACTGTCGTAATCGCTCAAAGTCCACCCATTTCCCGAAAACAAGATGCACTTCCCAACACTCATCGCCGCGTCATGCTTGGCTGTTGTCTCGGCGCAAGACATAACCTACCCGACGATCAACCTAGGAACATTTGGATACCCACACGGAAACCAGTTCGTCGCCTGGTCGCCATTCACACCGACCACAACCCAGGACGTCTCCGACGTGTGCGACAGCTCCGGCGCCATCCAGGGCACGGCGACGTGGACGGCCATCCGGGTCGCAAACACGTACGTGCTGGACCCCATTTGCCGCAAGCCCTTCAACATCACCGACGACGCGACCAACACCACCTACTACGACCTCGAGCTGGCATGCGTCGACGACAACATCGACATCCACGCGTTCCCCCAGGTCACCGCCGTAGTCGATAGGAAGACAAACAAGACGGTCGAGGCATGTGCACCCGTGCCGACGGTGGATCCGTATGACTGGTATGGGGCCTGCAGCTACTGCTGCGGTGCAGGGCTGACGTGGCAGTTTGCTTGTTCCGCTGACACGGTCGAGGATGAGTGATCTGGCACTGGGTGAAATGCCCGGACGGCACTGGCAAGGAAGAGAACAGTATCAGGGTGGGATCAAATTGTTTTGTCTCGGTCAACCTTGCTGCTTGGGAAACAGCGTCTCTAGATAATTCCAGTGAGGATCGGGAATTCTTGACAGCCGCCACAGTGTCTGCTCCGTGGAAGACGATAGCGCCACGTGCAGTGCATAACTCGTCCAGTGAGGCTACACACGAGAGTGCACTTTGCAGTGGCCCGGCTACATACCCTGCCATGATTGTTTTCGGTAATAGTTCCGAGCCGTTTGGTGATCCAGTGCCTATAAGACTCTTGCCGCACTCTGACAAGATGCCACTCTCGAAAATCGAAGTCATGTACACGGCAGACACTGTCTTGGACTGTGGATTCCTGGGGCACTCACACAGATACAGGAAGAATTGCAAAAGAATTCATCAGGGCTTATCTCAGCAACGAATAAGCATCAAATTGACGCCTGCATCCACATAGTGATTTATTCCGACATGCAGAGTAAACGACGCAATTATTGGCCCGCAAAGCCACAAGACCGCGAAGGGTATACCTCAGAAGTGTCTATGTGCTAGTGTGGCTTGAATGGCTCTTAGATTCATGCATTGTACTGCAGAGCCGTTATGGTCTAGACTTCATTCATGGTCAGAGATTTGCTCTGAGATCAATGGCAGCCCCCAAGTAGCCGCCAATGGAGTTAACACATGCGCCACTGTACACGACAATCTGACTGCAGACTGTCCTCAGTTGGGTCTAATTCGCAAAGGATGATATCCTGCCACTATTTCTCACTTTCACTGGCTACAGCGAAACTTGGAGCCAGATGGATGTATGCGCGGTCATTTATGCTGTCACTATATTTGAGATCAAGGTGGCGGCTACCTGCAGATTGTGGTAAATCATATGGTAAGCATCTGAGAAGCTATAAACTTATGTTCCTGAGCTCGCAGCTATTCGAAGAGTTAAGGTTTGCAATCATTTGCTCCTCTGCCAATTCTTGCTTAGACAGTTGCTCGAAATTCGGACCTGCTCACCAGTATCCCAGAACAACAACTTCAGTATGGTAGTGTCCGAAATATCACGGAGCTACCCAAACAGTCAGGCATAGTCGCCTCACGACAGTACTGTTGCGATTTTAGAGATCCCGGCTAGACACAAATAATCCACTGGCTCTGCTGATTGTCGCGTACGTCTGACCATCCTGGTTGGATCAGGTCGCATATATTTGCGCATGTTTACAATAAAGAATTTCAGACTAGAGGATTGTGAGCTTTTTCCCTTCCCGAGTACCGATAATAAGACGTAATTGCTGACTAGGCACATGGCAATACATCTAGGATTACTTGCCCTTCTAAATTCCCGGCTTCACTATACAGTTGCGATATGGATCAGCTAATGTTTCTGTAGCTTTCATACATTCTCTTTGTGTACAGCCACCTCCGATTCTAAGTCAATGTTGATTTCTTTGATAATATGTGGGATCTTGCAAGATATGCTCTCGTGAAAACTGGCTATGTGCGTACCTGACCTGTGTCATCTGTTGAAATCGTGAGGTCTTGTTGAGCAGAGCGCTCTCCAGACTCCTCGATAGACTAAAAAAAGACTTGCACTTATTTTAACGACGTGTTGTGACGTCGGGCTTTCCTAATCAGACTTCTATAACCAAAGTTATATAGGCCATTATTTTTTCCGCCCTTTCTCGGGTTAGGAGGAATTCTTTTAGGGCAACCTATCCAGAGATACTAAGGTACCCAAGGAATAGGATATATAGTAAGGGGGTACTATTAGCTAAGTACCGAGCTTTAATATAGTGCTAATAATAATGAGTTTTTATATAGTATATAGTAAGGAAGTACCAGCGGGATTTAAACCCATAACCTTTCCGTATATTGGGTATGGGGAGCCCTACGGAAGGCCTGCCGCGCACGCCACTGCGCCACGGTGCCCTCGATAGACTAAATAATTCGGAATAATAGCGTGTTTCTCATTGTGACAGGCTACTACTTCGCGCTAATTTTCGTGCAAATCAGACATTCTATTGCAGTGGGTGCATCTGTTCGTGCCGGGGTCCACCCGAAATATCTTCTGCCGAAATACCTTCCACTGATCTGCCAGGTTCAGATGCTGGTCAATATCCTGCTCTGGTCTTCAGCCCTCGTCGCAAATTTCGCAGGCTCCCAGTCACTGCACGGAGAGGAAGGCCCACAATACCATTTCTACATTTCTCAATATAGTACTGCATTCAGTGCTCTTATTGCTATTGTAGCTAGTTGTCTGGAGGCTGAAAATGATAAATACACGTAATGTTGGTAATCTTGTGGTCCTCTCTGTGGGTCTGCTGTAAGCTGAGATTCCTTCACTCCCTTTACTTATACTTTGTTGCAGCATATGATTCATGGTATTCCTTTCCCTCCATTTGTTTTCGAGGCAATCCCAGCTCGCTGCCACGTTGACGCTCTTGGCACAGCGCCAGAGCCTTCTTCACACTTTCGACAGGGGTCGGCCAAGAGTATGCAGGCAGAGCCAGTACTGGGGATCACACCGTGAAAACACGCCTCGTTGTCTCTGCGTATTACGATATTGCCGAATCACCTGCCTTTCCCCCCCCCCCCCTTTCACCCGCCCCATCTTGATGTCTTGCCATGTAGCCAGTCCAGGCGCGTTGTACGACAGTCGGTGCCACTAATACGCACATCCCGGAAGAAATACAGACACAAGAGACGGCCAGACTTACCCGGTCACTGTGTGAAACACCTGCGAACTGCGCTAGGTCGAGCCTGCGCCAGCAGCGTAGACCGGTGAGAACGGACTTTGTCAAGGGTGGCGTATTAGCTCACCAGATCCTGTCAAGCTGACCAGACTCTGTCAAGCCCCAGATGCAGCAGGAGTTACGCCGAAGCCACTCGCGTCGATTCGGAAATTTAGATACCAGTGATTACATTACCACCGCCTATGTCGCTGTGAGAAGCGACGTATCAGGGATATAGACAAACTTCGCCCTTGCCAGAATATGGCCTCACGGTCTTATTTAACGTCGAATATTCGGCCGATCAACCATATTCATCTGAACAATGGTCCATCCTCTAAACCTGTGGCAAACACCCTCAGCAATACGTTCTCTCTGATATCGTTGTTAGTTCAGAAAATCACCCCACCCGAACACCACACTCGCAGCAGTGATCTGCCACTATCGCATGCCAGTGGTCTTGTCCAACGAGGCCATCGTCACCCTCATAGCTCTTTTCGCTGCCACTGCAAGTCTTTGACCAAGGTTCCTCATTCACCCAGAAGTACATTTTCGCATCAGCCCCTGCTAGCGGACGCCCCGCCGTAAGCAACCCCTCAATCAACCCCTCACCAATGCTGTGGAACGCTGGGAGCCTGATTACTGACCTCGCGAGGTCAAAAGCACAGGAGTGGCCTATGATTTTGGAGGCCGCAGAGGGCTCGATTTACGAACAGACAAAGCCACCCGAAAATTATTGCTAAGATCGCAACATTCACTTGGCCACCAAGGTCTTTACACAGTCATCTCGTTCCAAGCATTCCAAGCCGTCGCCAACAGACACGCCCCAGGTGTTACAAGAGCAGATAGCCTCCAACCACGAGGCTTGCTAAAGCGATTCAGGTCGCAGCGCGACTCCTTGGACGCCCCCAGTCGAAATCGCGTGCTGAGCGATTGGGTGTCGAAGCTTAGGCCAGGTAGTTAGTGCTGGAACAAATCGAAGCCAACAGTCTCAAAGAGTTGATTCCACGTGCGTCTGCTCGACGTGGTCGCACACGATCATTCAACGGAACGACAACTATTCAAGATGAGTTCCTCGGTGAGGAAAATATCGACTTCAGAGTGGGAGCAACACAAGGACCTCATTGTGGAACTGTACCGGGCGAAAACCCTGAAAGATGTTCGAGCAGAGATGCAGAGCCAGCACAGTTTCGAGGCCAGGTAAGATTGTACCTCGCCGTCTTTTCCTCGTGTCCATCATCGTCGTATCACCTGCTAAGCTCTGCTTAACCAGTCCTTGGCAGTACGAGGTTCAGCTGAAACGCTGGAATATCCGCAAGAACGCAACTCAGAAGGAATGGCAACAATACTTTGCAGCCAACCAAAACCGGCCTGTAACCACCTCACATGATGACTCGGGTAAAACTCTCTCGCCCGTCATTCTGAACAAGTCAACCGCGAGCAAGAAACGAGCCAGCCGATGGGCGCCAGGGAGGCTTACCAATTCAATCAATCCTCAGGCTCTTCAGTCAACACCACCTAGCAACAAACCACGTCCCCTAGCCAGATTGGTCCCGAATGGGCCCCCCGAGCCGGAGACGACCATGGAAGCATACATTCAAGACATCTCGCTAAATCTCGCCAATGCGCCTGGCAGACTTACGAATTCGCCTTCGAGCATGGACCATTTATTCAGCGGCATGTCCGCCCCTTGCCACGTTGAGACTTATTCGGACTCCTCACGAGCATCGTTCCATAATGTTGATGAACTTGCACAATCATTGGGCCTGATCCCCACGTCTGTTCCTACCCATTCATCACCAGTGGTGCTGGACTCTCTGTCTGTATTTACTGGGCATGATTTCACCGGTCGAGCTATATTTGCCTCCTCGGGAATAGCAGCAGAGAATAACATGACTTTCTTCAGCATGTTGAAAGAGACCAATTTCAGGCGGGAGCTTCCCTCCGCACAACTTGAACACAATTTACGATCCAAAGGTCTCGTCCTCGACCAGGTATCCGGATTTACCATGCTAGGTGGATTCGCGGCTAAGGTTGTTGCGGGAATTCTATCATCAAATAACCAATTCATAACACGACGAACTCCACATCTACAACATTTTCTACGGGAGTTAGGATCCCAAGTTCCCGGAGAGAGCTCGGACCTGATTACCAACGACCAGGCTTTCGAGACAAAGTTCGTCCGTATACTTCTCTTCTCTATACTTAATGGGTTTGCCGGTCTCAATGATATACCTATGGAGAACATTCTCAGGTTCCTCAACCGTTTTGTTCTCAATAAGCTGCTTCTTGATGTCTTGGAGCAGTGCTCGCGGTACACATTGAGGACACTTGCGGATAATATCTTCCGAGCCAGTATTGAGGCTACCGATGCTAAGGTTTTGAAGCTCCTACTCAGCCGTAAACTCGTCGATGTCAATACGACTGTTTGCTTCCACGATGGGGAAAAGTGCACACCGGTTGAACGAGCCGCCGCACTCGGGTCTCCAAAGCTTGTGAAATCACTTATCGAGGCGGGTGCCGACGTCAACAGGGCTGCTAAAGCATTACTCGACGGCATTGAGTACCAATTGAGTAATGAAACGCAGTCACGCATACCACACCAGTCATACGAAACTCTCAAAATGCTGGTCTCTGCCGGCGCCCAAGTGCATCCGAAAATGATGATACTGGATTTCCGGCGTCGAACATTGGAACTTGATTTCCTCATCAGCCAGAATATTCATCCTGAGAGCCATCAAGACTTTTTCCAGAATGAAACGGGGCGGACAGAAGAATTTGTGCCCGTCAGACATGTCGCGAGGGAATTCGATGACTGCCGTGCCACAAAGTCAATCCAAAAAGCCATCGACCTCTGCCATCGACACAATTGCAACAAGTGTGTTGTCAGTCCCGGTAGCTCCCTGAGGAATGCAGTCGTTGATGCCGCATTGACTGGTAAACTCGAGACTGTTCAGCTCCTCCTCGAGAAAGCCGACTTGAATGCCAAATTGTCCCGAATTTTCGGAGCCGCTATCAAGTCAGGCAGCCGTCCACTAATCGACTTCATCCTCAGCCTTGGCCCCGAGCTTGACATACCAGCTCTGGGAGACGGAAGTGATGGTTTCTTTCTTCTCACAACACCAATTGCCGAAGCCGTGAGGTGCGGAAATGTGGGCCTCGTGCGGGAACTAGAAAAAAGTGGATGCCTTGACCACATAAATGAAGGGGGCCGTTTTGAGGCCCTAGTCCAAGCAGCCGCTGAAGCAGGCAATTTACCATTTATGAGAAACCTACTTGCGCGTGCAGTCACTTCGAAGGAAGCATACAGGGAGTCAGGGGCGGCCTTGGCTTTGGCTCTTGCTGGAGGTCATCATGACATCGTGCAGATGCTTCTCAAAGCAGGTGCCACACTCAGCACACAGGCACGGCATACAAGCCGGAATAATGTGGCGCAATTTCTTAATGAAGCCCTGGACCAAAGGGACATCGGGATGGTGCATGCTCTCATTGCTTCCGGAGCCCACGCAGCACAAATATTGGCCCACCTTTCCCAAGCTGACTACTCGATAATGGTTGGCATGGCCCAGGAGTACCCTGGATTTCAATTGAGACGTGAGGAGCTACAGAAACTCCTTCCTCACTTCATGAAAAACAATGCACTCGAGGCATTCAAAGATTTGCTACAACATCTTGTGCTCTGAGAGTCTTCACTAGAGTATTGTCTCAACACGGCAGTCAACATAGGGCACGTTGATATGGTTGGATTCCTTCTGGATATGGGCGCCAACCCCTACCTCGATATGGTACTTCGGGATGTGATTCCCGACCGACCGGATATGCTATCACTGCTGTTCCAGCCAGGGAGGTTGCGACGGACTGTGCCGAAATGCATCGGCGCTCGCATCTTACAATCAGTCATGGGCCATGGTGCAGGGGATGCTGAAGCTCTAGACGAATTGATCAAGACAGGAGCTATCAACTTCACCAGACTAGAGCTTCTTTTCGATCAAGACAGACTCCAAGATCTTCCGGGAGATGACCACCGCTGGAGTAGGTTCACACCTCTTGGAATGGCCATACAAGGCGTACCCGGTAGATTCGATTCGAACATGGTGGCCATGAGAAGACTGCTCGATGCCGGCGCTGATCCTGACGAGATCTCAAAGTCCAATCCGCGATGGACTAAAGGCTCCCCTTTGATGACTGGGCTCATGACCGCCATCGAAACAGGGCTGGAGGAGGCCGTCAATATACTATTGGACTACAAAGCCGATGTAAACGCCAGGCCGCGGATACGAACCACGCGCACCGCACTACAATATGCCGCAGAGCTCGGGAACTTAGACATGGTCCGCCTGCTCCTCAGCCGCGGCGCGGACGTCAACAGCTCAGCGTCCTCACACGGTGGGGGAACAGCGCTGCAATTTGCCGCCATGTCGGGGAATTGCAATTTGGTGGCATATCTGCTGGATCAAGGGGCGGAACTTGGTGCTCTGCCGTCTGGAATTGACGGCATGTGGCCTCTGGAAGGGGCTGCTGCCAATGGGCGGCTCGACATGATCCGCTACCTATGGGAGTTAAATGTCATGTTAGTCGCAGGCGGCACGTTTCCTGACGGGTTTTCCCAACGGCATTGTTTGAGGGCCATGAACTTCGCTCGTGAGAACGGGCACATTGGATGCAGAGACTTGATCTCAGATTTGTCTGGGATTGCTGTGGAGAGGCTGGAAACCGACGAGTATGGTGCACCTTGGATATCATACCCACTGAATTCTGTATGAGATAGGGCATGCTCCATTTTTCTCTTTTTGTATCATTGGAAAGGTTGATTTCAGGGAGAAATGTTATCACAGGTATATTTATGTGAATGGGTACTGGATGCTCAGCAATTGCTGTATCAGTGACTCTCAGTCCATGGAACTTTATCGAGGCATGTAGACGTTCCTGATAATTTCTGTCACACACTGCATGTATTGCACTCTCAGATTTGTCAATAATTGCTCCGTGGCCTTCTAGGTAAACAGAACTTTACGTACTACGCCCGATGAAATAAGGATGCACGACAAGGAATACCCCTAGACGGCGGCGATCCAACTTAGAAGAATTTGCTCTCCAATTACAGAGGTTGGGATAGTCAAGACTGCTGACTTAGCCGCAACGATGGCGAACTATCTAGCATGTCTTCAAAGCTCTTTCTCCCTCAGCAGCGCCCATAGATGAACCGCTGACATTGTGACCGTCTGTTACGGGAGTGTCAACACAGGGCTGATGGACTGCATCGGTTCACTGGTGGTGTATTGATGAATTCTGAGCCCAATGAGATATTAAAATTGATGCTTGGGAGGATGTTGGGCCCGCGCTGCTCGGTAGCACTATCCTTGCTTGGGTAAATGGAGTTATGGGTCAATGTGGCCGATATAAATAGACTGCAACTTGGCTGTCATGTTGCAGTCCCCCAAAGGCCGGAGGCTAGCTTAGGAAGAGCATCGCTTGTTTCCACCAGGAGCAGTTGGCGTGTCTGCCCACTCCTCCGTTCGTTGCTACACTGTGTGGCCTTGGTAGCCAATCAAGCCTTCTCGTCAAATTTCTCGTCAAATTCCTGTTCCAACATCATTCACACAGACGAGGAGACACCAAACTGTTGCATTGTGGGGAGGCAAATTAAGGTAGGGGAAGACACGGGAGGCTGTTTTGTCCTAACCCTGGGCCACTAGCCGCATATCCGCTTGCTCGTACAAAAACCAAATGCCACGACAAACCGCCCACAACATGCTTAATCGTCTCTTCGCCACTGCCCAATGTGTTCCCTGCTGCCCTCTCGGCTCTGTGTGTCTCGGGTAGCATTTCCGAGCACACGGGTCGCATCACGATGGCAGCGATCGTCTATACATTTCTGGCACTACATCCGCCAGAGAACACCCCTGGGCCAAACAGCGCTCCTCAACTATGAGGACCTTGCAGTGCCCGACATCAGATCACAATCGATCCGGCTCTGGTCAGGGGACGAATACCTAGGGCTCATACCTGCTGAAGATGTCCTCCAAAATCACATGCGCCCGGGATATATGCTCTGGCTGAGGGGTGCTCCGCCTGCGAAGTCCATGGCCCGATCACCGGCGGGCTACGACTACGAGGTGCGGGCGCTGCAGAAGAACCGCGAAAAGAAGAGCAACGTGGTCAAACACATCAAGGGTTACAGGGCCAAGGAATTCTACCTGAACGCGGGCGCGACCCCGGAGCACCTGCAGAACCAGCTGCTGGGGGCTTACCAGTTCCTGGACTCGGAGAGAAGGGGGGCCAAGGTAAAAGATCCAGTCGAGTTCCACGTCAGGTCGCTGCGCGCGGTGCGCCACGCGGACCTGTCGCTGTTCACAAAGGACCGCCTCGACCTGCACCCGGCCGTGATCCTGCGCGCCATGCCCGAGGGCGTGTTCCAGGTCCTCGAGCCGAAGTGCGACATCAAGGAGCGTGATGCCGTCTGGATTGTCGCGACAAACGATCTCACGGCGAAGCCATATCCTATGCCGCAAGATCCATCTGGCAAGGTGCGGTTGGTCAGTGAAATAGTCGAAACTAAGCGCATGCAGCTGGATGAGCTACTCGAAACTGGGAGAATTACGCCGAAAGGGGGAATGGCTACCAAATGGCGGTTTAAAGAGGGCCAACCTCTTGGTTATGGAGGCGTGGCGAAGAAGAGCACGGGTCTGACGGGACAAGAGCAGCAGGAGGAGGAGGAGGAGCGATGGACGGCTGCAGTCAGCAATGCAGCCCACGGGGATCAATCAGCTGGGGATCGTGGGTCGGGGAAGCCGCATCAGTCCGAACCAAGCACGGCGGACAGTGACAAAAAGGAATCACGATGAGACTCCATAATGCCTCGTGAGATTTCTCCAAGCGGACAAGGGAAACTCGAATTTATACAGTTGCAGTCTCACTGGTCTCGGACCCTCGGTGGAACGTTGCCACCTTCAGGACGAGATTGTTTTCCAAGTTGGTCTACGTGTCTACAAGTCTTGTCCGGACTCGATGACAGATCTCGGGTCCTCATAGAATAGAACAGCCATGCGGTACAGCTTGGACGAAATGTCGGGGCACAGCTGGAACCAGAATTTGCAAGAGGGTTTCTGCAACCCCCCTTCATCGTTAAGACTGGGTTAGGGTTGAGAGCGGACGCGTGCACCGACGACGTCATATCTGCGAGCACCAGAGCGCGTCACAGAGCGCGACGGGACAGACGTTCTTCTCAAGCTTCGCATTGCGAGTCCGGGTTCACAGCGGTATTCTTGCGACGACCATGGCCACACAACAAGATCTCCAGGAGCTGCTGCGGCTGCAGACAGCCCGCAAGATGCCAATGAAGGATGCCATGGCCCAGATCAAGGCCCTTCAGAGTGCCAGTCTCAAAAGGCAAGCCACGCCTTGTGCCTCGAACTGGCCGACGAGGTGAATACTCTAACGGTAACTAGCGTCCAGCAAATCGCCGATGCACCATTGAAAACAGTCGAAACGGCCATCAAGGACGCAAAAGCTGCACGATCATTACAGAATGCCTGCAAGGCCCATCTCAAGCGCATGCAGGTCTCGCCCACCTCTGTCGGCGCCATCGGGAAACGCCCTGCTGCCGGGACAGGTTCTTCGGCCCAGGAACAGGCAGCAAAGAGGGCCAGGCTCTCTGGCGGTGATGGATACATGCTCGGCCCTACCGACATGACCCCTGGGGAGCTCGAGGCTTCCCTTTCCCTGCCCCTCGATACCGACGAAGACCGCATCGCCGAGACGGCGATCCAGACGAACCGCGCCCCGCTGGTCCTCGCTTTTGCGGTCGAACTCTTGCGCCACACGATGCCCGAACAGCCCCCGTCGAGCAGGCTCTCCCTGGCGCAAGCAGTGGTCAGCGCCAACTCGCGTTCCAAGGCTGTGAGCCTGGGGATAGACAAGGGGCCAAGTGCGGACGAGGAGGGATGGGGCGAGGGGCAGCCGAGGATAAAGGTGATGGGTCGGGAAATCGCCGTCTTGAAGAGAGGAGGATATGAATGGAAGGGAGAAGAGGAGGAACGTGCAGCAGGGGCGGAGGACCCTGGCAAAACGAGTGCCGCGGAACACGAGCCTGACGGGTCAGCGTCGACACTAAAAGCTGAGGATGATGCTACCCAAACAGCATCCCCGACAGCAAGCCCCAACACATGGACGACGAGCCCCTCAATCTCCTTGAAGCAATCCACATTCGTCGCCCGCGCAACCTCCATAACCGACCCCTCCCAACGCCCAAACCTCCTCAAGTCCCTCTTCGAAGCACAGCCAGCCCTCAGAACAGCATCACACAACGTCTGGGCCTACCGCATCCGCGCCTCCGAGAAGGCAATCAGCAACCACCCCCGCGAGGCCTCCCACGACGACGGCGAGTCGGGCGCCGGGGACCTGCTCCTGCGCGTCCTGCGCGAGACCAACGCCATCGACACCCTCGTCGTGATGACGCGCTGGTACGGCGGCGTCATGCTGGGCCCGGACCGGTGGCGCCTTATGCGCAACGTGGCCACCTCGGCGCTGTCGGAGCGGCTGCGCAGGACGGGCGTCGAGGCGTCGCTGGGCGGCGAGGCGGTTTGGGGCCTCGACCTCGAGGGCATCAAGAACAAGACCAAGGCGTCGGCCGCTGCCGTGGGCGGCATGCTGACCCACCGCCCCGAGGCGGCGCGGAACTACCTGCTAAAGAGCTTCGCCAGCGCGCCCGCCGACGTGGCTGCGGGCGCGGGCGGGGAGGCTGCGTCGATGACGGCCGCCAAAAGGAAGACGGTCAAGGCCGAGAACGCCGAGAAGGAGGAGAACCTGGGCCTGCTCCTCGGGGCGCTGCGGCTGCTGTTCGACAGCTGGGCGGACTTCTTGTCGGCAGACGAGCTGGACCGGCGGGCGTGGGGCTGGTATGCTGCTACGCGGCCTGATGTGGCGTCTGGACCGTCTGGATGGGGTGCAAAGGGGACGTTGCGGCTCAAGACCATACTGGACCTGAGGAGGAAGGCTTCGTGAGCTCTATGTTTGTCATACTGGCAGCAACTTCGGCGATGGTGCGTGTACGAACGCGGGCGATGATGTCTACCATGACTGGTAATATTTGTTCAGCTGAGTGGACACTGGTGCTTTACTTTACTCCTTTCCAGAGAGAACAATGATACCCTTCTTACGTTCCAGCTCGTTATGAAGCTTCTCCATTCCTTCCGCTATTCAGTATTTTGTAGCAACAGGATCGTGGCATCGCTTGGAGTACTGCAGAGGGAAGAGTGGCTGCAGAAGTGTTCATTCAGCTCTGCTGGTCACCTTGTTACCCAACTGGCATTTACTGGGCTCCACATCTGCCACCGACAGTGTTTGGAGCAGAGCATAGAGCAGCGGGGGAGGCCCATTCGTGGATGACCAAGAGCAGCAGCGCTCCTTCTAGAACTGCTATTTTCAATTAACAGCACAAATCTGAATCCAGGTAATTTATCGAAGAGGCGTCCAGACGACCCCTCTCCATTCCTTCCCATTCCTACAATTCTGCTGCTGGAGCTCCAGGCCTTCCTGGCTGAGGTGCAAGCTCACTTTAGGGGAGCTTGGCCCAACCACTCCAGTCGTACCTGCTTCAATCGGTCGAAAGCAGCCACCTCCAGACTGCCCTCATTGCCCTCAACCTTCACGGTCCATCATTGAAAGCCAGCGACCGATCGAATCAGGCCTCTCTCGCCATCAAAGACCTGACAACAACAACACGCCCGTGGCCCACAAGACGACGCGCCCACAGTCCCGCCAGAATGGGATCTTCCAAGAAGAAAAAGGCCAAAGCCAAAGCCGCAGGCGACAAGCCCTGGCACAGGCACACTGCCTACAACCGCCTCAACCTCTACCAGCTCTTCACCGGCATGATCCCGAAACGCTTGCGGGCCATACATGCTGCCACGGGCAGGCTGAAAGGGGCCAAAACTGCGAAGGTCGCAAATTCCGAACGGCGATATATTGACAAGGCCCTGGAGGAAATCGACGGCGTCTATTCGAAGACCAGGAAGGCTTTTCTCGATAGGTATGTCTGCTTCTGGGCCTCTTGCCTTTGAGTGGTAGCTTTATCACGGGCTCCTCGAGAATGATCTTCAATGCATCCACTCCTGTCCCAGCTACTGATTGGAGGATCCGCCCCTGCAATGCATCTTCCTTCCTCGATCAAACATCGTTCACAGAATGTCCTCGTGATGCTAATGTGACCTTTTCAACGCAGGGGCGACATGCACCGGTGGAAGGAATTCCCAGGCCTCGAAGTAGCAGTCATCCGAGTCCGCAACATTGATTGGTCAGACCTACAAGCCAAAAAGATTCCGGGCGGGCCGTTCAAGTTCAACGTGCCGGAGTTTGACGACGACGACCCTGCGCTCGGCAACACAAGAGCCCATGAATCCGATCATGTCACCACAAGCCTGACGCACAAAGGTCACCCAGTTCAGAAGCCCATCAAGGACGAAGTCAAAGTTGAAGTCAAAGACGAGATCGAAGAGGAGGACAACGTCAAGATCAAGGATGAGCCCGAGGATGAGCCAGGTTTGCCGGCGGATATCAGATCGCCAGATCGCCTCCCGTCGTTCGAATTCGTTACTCCCAATCATGGCCCCCTGCCTCCCCCTCACCCGTTTCTCTATCCATACCATGAAGGCTTTGGGGAGTATCCTTCTATATCCTCTTTTCACGGGGTGCCTCGGTCTTCATTTCCACAGCCTGGTTAGCATCCAAATTACTGGCATGGACCGTCGAATCACTACTGCCATCCCTCATTTCCTCGTTTCTACCCTTTCATACCGTACTATTACAATTTTGATTTCGTCAACTCCGGATCCGACCGCAGAATTGTACAAGCACAAACCCAGATCCCATCCGGCGCAGACCACCCAGGGTTCCAAGCCACTCCACGGCGTTTCAGTGTCCCTGTTCCAGCACCTCCTCAGATTTCACCTCGTCCGTTTCTGCGGCCCCAGTCGCTTCCGCCTCCAGGTCCTGTCCCAGCGAGTCCAGCTTTGAGGCCCATGGTAGCGAAGCAACCCGACGACGAACTGGGCGACAAGAGAAAGCTTTCCAACTCGCCGGGCTCTTCAGCTGGCCCCAGCCGGCCCCTCAAGCGCCGTATGCTAGATCAAAGTAGCGGCATCTCTGAGGATCACGACTCTCGGGACAGCCAAAGCGGGCCCCCAGGACCCGGAAATGGGGTGCTTGACTTTGGCACCTGGTTTCAAGAACAAGTCGCAGATAGGAAGAAGAAGTTGAGCCATCTCGAGAGAACTTCCACAACCACTGGCGGCAGAAAGGGTGTTTAGATGCGCCGAGGCTTCTTCTCAAAGGTGTACGTATTTTACATGTCAAACTATCGACTGGAAGACTTGTATCAGAGGGTCGGCAACGGCAGCACGATTACGAAGTCAAGTAAGAGTATGATAGGACTGTGATGGCATTCGAACAATGGCAATCTGGTGCGGCAACACGGATTCAAGGCCAACCGGACAACGAGTATGCCAGAAGTATTGCCGTGACAGTTTGAAATTGCCCAAGGAGCTTGGACAACATACTCGGTTGCCATCTTGGTATCCCGAATCACGGGGAAATAGGTCTTCCGGCGAATAGCTGACATCGCGAAAGTGTATTAATAGATTGTTGTCTTTGCTTTCGGCGTATCTTGGTAGTTAAATTGTAGCAACTACATTGTGCCATCTCGCTGCCCATCGTATCTTGTATACTTCAGATTCAGGGCCTTAGGAAATCAACTCGGATCATTTTACTTTGTCTCAACCTTGCGAAGACCTAAACATAAGACCATCTATATTCCGTGTTGGAAATCTCCACCTCCCCGTGGCAAGGCAGCTGATATGGACTCGAACGGTTCACGAGTTCCTATTCGTATATCACTGTGAATGCTAGTCATTGCTTCGCAGTGAGAATAATCCCTATGCTGTCCTCACGAAACGGCAGGCATACGTTTCCTTAGCCCACAAGACTGTCCAGAATCTATCGTTTTCTATCTTACTTGGTTGTCATTTGGATGTGATCATCCATAGATGGATACTTCTAAGCTGGCAGTTCCAAACAGATCATGTAACACACTTTGTTGATATCTCCGGGGCGCAACTGGGCTGACCAGGATACACCCAATTTCTGGATTCTCGGGATAGCTAGTCCGTTGCTTTACAGTGAATTTGGGATTAGTCTTAATGATACTTGCTGATGTAGGAGACGGAGATGACAATCACCAAGAAGCCTGAATTCAAATCACCTTCAGTTCACCAATGCCGATTTCGCAATGGCTCTGAAAACCCAACTGACCCCTGTATATTCCCCCACAGATATATCTCCCAGTTCGCAGTGCTGATCATGATAATCTTTAGCAGTATGGGGTTGTCTCGGTCACACTTTGAGTGTGAAAATATGAAGTGGAGCGTATGAGCTCTAGTCCATGCGAGAAGTAATTCCTGATTGACCGAAGCTATTCAATAATTTCCCAGTCACACCAACGTACATTCGATGCCAACAAATGGATACGAAGTCCGTTTGACTATGACATGTTTGCCGGACCAGATTAGTGCTCCATGGTAGCACGTGAGCCTTATGTGATTCACGACTGTTGGAGTGGATACAGAATATCGGACGAAGATGCTAGGACCGCACAACTCTGGCCCTGCCATAATTAAGTCCACTGTTTATTTATCGCCGCCCACTGCTTAACCTGCGCGGTCTTCCCTTTCCCACTACCAACTACCAACACCCACGGCTTCGCGCAGGACCACTGCTCACCAGGCACGATGGCGTTGAGGATTACCCAGCTCGCTTGTGACCGCATTCTCCAAGACGTTGAGGAGGTTCTTGGGTTCGTGTCTTCCTTCGCCAAAGATCCCACATATGTTTGATCCTGCAACGGCTGACCTTGTACTCTTGCAGTAAACCAATGGAGAACGGCCACCCTGGCTTGCTGCGCTCCTTCTTTCTGAGAGATGCGGGTCCCTCGATACCCAACACCGCATACCTCACGCATATTCAGCAGGCGGAGATCGCGGAGCACGTGCGAATTACTCTCCGCAATCATTCCTGGTTAGTCTTCCTGTTGGTATTATCTTTCAACAACTGCTGATCCACTTCATGCGCAGGACCAACCCGAAAGATCCAAGATGGGAGCTCATGGTCCCGAGGATGATCAAGCACCTCAACGATGTGACAAACGGCCCGCAGACCGACGACCGGCCTTGGGTTCGTCCCCACTACGCGGAAAGGAGCCACTTCTAATTGCTAAACAAAAATTTCGCAGACCCCCGAGGGCGGCATTGACGGCTGGGCGGTTCCTCTACCCAGGTCCGAGCACACCAAGAGAAACCGTGTGGCCTGTCCACTGTGCGCAACATCCACCACCGCGCTGCGATGCCACCTCTCCGAGAAGCACGGCATAGATACCCCAATCAACCGGTACGTCGTACGAGACAATCACATCAACAGAAAGGACAGGGACGTCATCATCAGGCATCTGGTCCAGGATGCCGGCGAGCTCAACAGCTACCGGGCGGACATAGAGGAGACCGAGGGCGAGCTGAAGTGTTTCGACTCCAGCTATCAGAGCAGGCACGGTTTGCCGGTCGACGAGCGCGAGGAGGCGGACCAAGATTCGCTCAGCCTCGACCCCGATGACACCCCCAAGCCGCTCTTGATAGACGTTCTAACCGACATGCTGATCGACTTGCGAACAGCTGGCATGGAGACTGGCCAGCTGTATTCCAGAAACGCGCAGGGAACGTACAGCGAGGTCCTTGCTGATCTCAAGGAGGTCCTCTCCCAGGCAACGGAGGGTAGGTAGGGTGGGTCTTGGCAAGCGAGGCGGAGGCCGACAATTGGTGGTCATGAGCAAGACATCGCCTAAACGCGAAGACAAGGCTGTCAGGGAGATTGATGGGTCACGCGGCTTGATGACCGGGCTTCGTTCCCCATGTATCGATTGCCCACTGCTTTCAATTCTACAATTTTATGTCTACGTAGCTAAATCTCAACTTGGAAGGGATTGCACACATAGACCCATCCAGTGATGCTGCCTTGACTGCTTGAACAATGAGGTTGGCTTGTGGGTGACCTCGGAGGGGTTCTACAATTCACTGAATTAAGTGGAGCCCTTTGGGAGCCCATTATTACTTACAGCCCGGTGGGGGTTCTAAAGTGCATGCGGCTGCGAGCTTTCGTCTGATCCAGACATGGGACGAATGTACACACTGCCCCACCGACACGGCTGTGCGGGTCGCAGCCGCGTCAGAACGCAGCCGCCTTGATCCTTTCGTCCCAACCTCAAATTCACTGCGTTCGTCCGAGGGGTTTCGTCTGATGCTGACGCCACACTCTTCCCGTCCGTACTTTGGATCATAAGTTCTGTAGCCATGTTCTAATTACACTGACTAGAAGGAGCTCAAGGTGACGGGGCTACCTGGCCTTTGGCCCACAGCACAATGAATGTTGCTCCACGCCCGCCCTATCTGGACGGCGCCAGCTTCTCTTAGCCCTTGACCCTCTATTTGCCGCTCTCCTAATCGTAGCATGGCAATGCCAACGCTCAGCACACAAAAGCGGGTCACCAAAAAGGAAGCTATGCCGATGATCAACACCTTGCCCCTCCGAGCCTGCCCGAACGCCCATCCGGCAAACCATGTTACACACTCAGTCATGCTGTGAGTCAGTCGATAACCCTCTGCTACCTCAGCATTGGATTCTGGTGCCTTGTAACAGGAACGATCCTCATCGCAATAGATATGCAAGGCGGTTGGCTCTCACCGCATTGATTCGCGCCCGAGGAACAGTGAGATTTACTTCCATCTTTACGAACACTTGCAGCCCTGGAGGGCTCCAGGTTACAGACACCCATGCTTACGGCCAGTGAATGCGCCCGTGCTGTAATATCATCGCCATCGTTTTGAATTCACACCGCCACTGATGCCAGTGTCACGTGCCGGCTTCTTCATCGGACGATTGTCCGTGTTGCATCAACTCCTTTGTCGTCGTAGCACCCAGCCAGGCAGCAACCCAGCCCCAACCTTTCGATTCATATACCTAGGTACTATGCAGCTGGTAAGTCTTGCCTATGGCTATTAGGTATTCTCAACTCTGTCGGCTCGGGCCACTTCCCAAATGATATCGGGAATATCGTCATATTCAAATTGTGGTACGAAATTGCTAGGCCAGTCCTCCTGAGATACATTCAAATTTCGACCTCAACTCTGCAAGATGGACTAATTTGAGCCTTACAAGATGTAAACACATTGGCAGTTGCTCAGCAGTACACTGCTGCTGTCAACCTACGCCTTGGTCCATCTACACCCAACTGGCCCAGAGATGAGCCGCATGTTGGGGGACTACGGTAAACCGGATCCAGCCCATCTCTGATCGTCATAGAACTGGAGGAGCTTGGTTATGTGCTGCATAGATTCTTCCATTTTCTAATATTTGAATAGTTATTGTTTCTTGATCGAAACCGAATTTCAAACCAGGCCCCGGAAGACCCCCAGAGTACCCCACACTTTGTGCTACTGTGCATAATATGAAGCTCACCATCGGTATTGACTCGTCTCTTGCTGACGAGCTCTTGGAGAGCCACTGAGGCTATGATGCTGATGGTGCTTCCCAAGGAGTGACATCAATGCGCGGAAACTGATCAATAGATGCCGGCTGCGGTTTCTTGGAAGTTAGCCTTTTTGCCATCACCACGATTTATTCGTGCTGTTTCTGGTCTCGTCAGCTTACCTGGATACCGTCTTCCATCGACTAATTTGGCATTGCACAATGAGGGCAGTAGCAGATTTCGCCGAGGACTTCGTCCAGCATCATGTCACAGAATACGCAATCTGCGAATGTCACCAGCCCAGTTACCTTCTCATTCTCACCGTCTCGGTCGCCTTGATCAGAATTCGTGTCCTCTCCTCCACCAGAAGTCTCTGGTCCCCCTTCACTGGTCTTCGTACTTTCACTTTCGCCCGCTTTTGTATTTTCATCTCTGCCGGTCTGGCTCCCTCTGGCGCTAGAGTCATGCTCTGTCATACTTCCTGGTTGCAAATTTTAATGACCGGGGATATGTAAACTTGGTTGATTGTAAGATCAAAAGTGAAAGATTTAGAGGTTGAAATTTGAGGTGAGAAATAAATGGATTTTTGGTCTATCATTGCCAATGTGGATAGGCTATTTTATCTCATCTTTATAGTTCTTTGGATGTCGCTTACTATCTGAGTAGAATACCTTTGGGCGCGCTCCTTAACGTTTTTGTACAGTTTGTGAATTGTGCAACCTACTCCCAGGAAACAAATTTTTCTGACTGGTCGCAAGAACGCTGTCAGAAAGACGGCTCGGGAGCATTATTTTCGAAATCAGAAACCTCTCGAAACTTGGAGCACATGATAGTTGTTTCTTTTCAAATTGGCCATAATCAGATGTGTCCCAAGAGAGTCCATAAATCAGGCATTCAAAGGGTTCTGGGTTTTAAGTCCGTGCATAAGGAGGCGTTGTGTCTGATTTGTAAACCTAGTTGCTTTGGAGACTCTTGTGCGGACCACAGACCACCGCTTCTACGGACAGACACCCTTGGGTTTCTATGACATTCCGTTCGAACCAAACAACATGCCCCTCTCACAGTTAGAAGCTACGGGCTGGCTCTCCAGTTCAGAGAGAAGTGGCCAGGGGGGTGTTGAAACCACAGGCTCCGCTTTCAGCCAACAGACTACACTGAACCCATTCTTTTCCAGACGTAACGATGATTACGCTATATACCTATTGTATAACGTATGGGTTGATTTTGACCTCGGAATCTTTTCAAGCTCGTGGCACACGGTGCATGAATCTGCACAACTGATAGAGCTAGTGAGCTGGCCAGACGGGAACCGAAGTGTTACTAGAGGCCAATTATTGAAGTATCTAACGAGAGGCAAGCAGCAAGGGCTAGACTGAGAGATAGCCCGGTGAGGTGAGGGTTGTGAGTGGAGGTGTTTGATGCGGGTCTTTCTTTGATGCAAGCCACATGCAGTAACTTTCACAGCATTGAACAAAGCAGGGTAGGCAGCTGCACAAGGAGTACCTGTGCCCTCTTTGGGGGTGCAGTAGTACAAGAGAGCAACGGGTCGTCCAGCCGCAGCCTTTTCAAGATACCAGCAGCAACCTTCTTATTCTCCCTGTGCAGTCTCACACAGTAACAAGCAGACATCACCATACAGCCCAGACGTCGACTCAATAATGGTTCAAACAAGACCCAGCGACTGTTGGAATGGTCCGGAGCGCCTCAAATCGACTCGCGGCCGGTTATTCAAGCAAATTCACCGCGTACTGGACACGGTCGACCTCCGGCATCTGGAGCATCTAGCGTTGTCGGCCCGCAAACGTGTCGAAGAGCATCTCGATGCGGCCATCACATGCTGTATAGACGCTTCTACCTTCTCCTATGGGCTCAATAGTGTGGTGTTCGAGGTCGCCTTCTCGGACAATGTGTATTGGGTAGCAAAGGTGCAGCATGCGGCCATACGCAAATCTGATGCGGTGTACATGCTCAGCGAGATCGCCACCATGAAGTTGGTCCAGGAACAGACAACGATCCCAGTTCCTCGTGTCTTTGGGTACCAGACCCACTTATCGGACGGTTTCAAGTTTCCCTTCATCCTGATGGAGTTTTTGCCTGGGCGAGACGTGGGAGGCTCTTTCGCTGGTGCGGTTCCTGCCGAGTACCTTCCCAAGGTCGCCAAACAGCTGGCGGATGTGCTTTTTCAACTCGAGAGTAAACTCTCATTCGAACAACTTGGTATCCTCTGGTGCGGCACCAACTGCTCTGAGCCAACAAGAATAATCTCCTTGCCGCCTGAGGACGATGACCATCCCCTTGGCCGCCTTCCCTCCACTACCACTGGCTCCTCGCCACAGACATCACTCGAATGGTTTTACAAGCACAGACAAGAAGAAAATGATGAGGCCGTGAAAAAGCACCCGGAAGATCCAGAGTGGAATACTGCCTGCTGGGTCCTGAAAGATGCCATATCCCACTTCGTCCTCGGGGACAGAGTCCACGGGCCATTCCCTCTCTGCCACGTGGATTTCCACCATGGAAACATCCTTTTCGACGAGGAATACAATCTCACAGGTGTTATCGACTGGGGTAAGGCTCAGACTGTTCCACTCGAGCGCCTAGCTCTGTCGCCCGAGTTTGTGACCGGATTCTTATGCTCGAAAGAACGAAAGGAGTCTGGCGCCAGACTTTTGAGCCTTGTCATGAAGTCTTTGCAGGATTTGCAGCTGCAGGCAAACAGCGGCGAGGAATCTGAGGGCAATGCGAGGGAGGATTCTAAGAGCGAGAGTGGTTACGATGATGAGCCTGAAACTGCGTCTCAATCTGAAGTTGCCGTAGATGATGCCGACTCGCAGAATACGCAGCAGACCACACTGGCCGACATCTTCGGTACAGTGGAAGCCGAAATCGCAAATCGGTGCACTATTTGCAACCCGCGAGTCGCTTTGTGGTATGGCAAGATGGTCCAGGAACTTATTTACGGTGAGCATGTCTCGTGGGAACAGATGGTTCTGGCTCTCGGAAAAAAGACCTTGCATTGAGGAGCGCACCCCCTTTTTGCTTTCCCTTGAAGGCATCATGGGCCGTTATACCAGAAGACGAGAGCAACGCACCTGTTTCGAAGCAGCACAGCTCCTCGACCAGAGCTACGCCCGAGAAAGGAATAAACTTGATGACATGTATATATCTCTAGCTTGTTCAAGGGCTTTATCACTGCTGCAAATCAAACCAGTGGTGTAGGATAATATTGCAGATAAGCTCTCGCTGAATTATGAACCCTTTCTGTAAACGCCTATGCAATGCGCGTGAACCCAAATTTTCATATTGTTGCGTAATAGGGCCCCCTTCTCGCTGTGCTGTTTTCGGAAAAGCTTTGATATGCCACACGTCTCTCTTGTCCCTTGGGCCAGTTGCAATTTCGAGCGGAGAAATGTTCTTCAAGAAAGTCCTGGCACAAACAGGACCGTGACTGGACGAGGTTCACCAAGTTGTTCAGCACCAGTGTCTCTACCTTGAGCTTCACGCTGTATACAACAGGTTTCCAGGTCGCTTGAATCAAGTAGTTGTTGGTAAATTGGAGGACTATGAGAGTCATGTCCAGAGATATTACGAGGACGAGAAGGGCAACCAGCTCGCGGAACACTGACTTGACGTGGTCTTTCTTTAAAGCGGCCAAACGTTTCAGCCCGTGAGATGCCTCGTACACGTACAAACTCGAGATGAAAGTCTCCAGGGCCGTGATCACGATGAGTTGCGTCTTTTCAAATTGCCCTGTATATTCTCTGAGTCAGAAACTCCTCTGCCATCTCCCACATGCTCGTGCATGGAGGTCAGTCCGGGGGTCGCGTACCATAAATGTTGCTATACCTCAGGGCTATAGCTTCGTCTGGCCAATTGCAGGCCAGGAAGAAGGCGGTCGTGGGAAGTTGCACGAATACAAAGACAATAACAATCAGGCCCAGCACGCCCTGCAGCTTCCGGTGGCTGGCGACCACCAAGTTGAGGCGCGAGTACAGTACGACAGACTGGCCGGTTACCATTAACCACCATCCCACAGAGAGCACGGCGCTCATTGCCAGGTTCCCATTTGGCACAGTTCCGAAGAAGCGAAGAATGTTTGGCAGAACATGAAAGGGTATACCGAAGGCTACTGCAATCATGGACCAAAAGTACAGCCCACTACGCCGTCGAAAAGTCCGGAAGATAATGAAGAATTGCTCAATACTGTTGTCTAATGTTTATGTTAGTCCTGCTACGGATCCTAAAGGGTTGCTTTCTAAAACATTCCAAAACATGAAAGTCGGGGATCCGTTGCAAGAGAAAAGTGAGACTGACAACATGCGACCGAGATGAACCCACTCATGGTCATCAGCATCGGAATCGATACCGTGTCCAAAATAGGACCCGTCTCACCAGATGTGGCCATCCTGTCGTGCTAGGGCTTTGATCGACAAGGAATGTCCACAGATGCCGAAAGGTAGTCTTTGATGCCTCAGTGGCGTGGCGTAATGGGGATTTAGGAAGTTCGGTATGAAGAAGCCAAGTTAGACTCTGCAACCCCTTGCACTCTGGCTCCCGGGTGACTTTGGATGTTCTTTTGAGATTCGTGCATAAAGGCTTATCCGCGCTGCTGGGTATTGCCCTGGTCTAAGGTAGCAGTGAGCGTGCCACGAGTCATGCCGGGATCGGCTGCAGTGTGGAAGCTTTTAGGGGTGAGTGATTTTGTTCGATACTCGCCGAAACTCTCCAAACTCTGGCAATCGGGCAAACTTCGGACACAAGACGTGGCGTTTCTGGTTACTTTATTGCGTGAGCCTGGCCTTGCACGGAACAAGCCGGTAGCTTAAAGTTTCCTGTCGTATCATATAATCACTGTTGAATGCAAATTGTGATAGTCATAGCGTCAGAAAGACGTGCCTGGCTCTTCTGCTCTCAATTTGTAGGAGTTGTCACTCATGTTGACCTTCGAGTCTGATCTTTAGGCTTGGGGGATGACTGGTGTTCACATCACAGTGAGTCTGTACAAGGAATAATGGCCGAGATCCGAGCTCCCGGCTGACTATGCCAATTTGGAAAACGTTCTATGCGGTCTGTGGGGCCAATGAGCAACATACCATGCTTGCATAGAGAACGGTTCCGTAATGGAGTACACATGATCAGAGAGATTCCAATTAATATCGGGGGATGGAGCAGCAAAGGGCTAAGGGTCATTTGCATCGCTTCTTTGCTAGACCTCTTGGAAATATAGATGGCAGACGTGAAGGATAAGTCAGAGGGAAAAGCTGCAGTTGCTTTGATTTGAATCAACACTTACGCTAGCTGAGAAGCGAAAAGAGCTTCTGTACACTTGGCAGTGAGAAGTGGCTTTACTCAAGTGATACTAGAAGTATCGGGGCTGCAGTATTTTGAGGCTTGCTATAGTAGGGCAACGGTCAGGGCGATGATCGGGACAACCAACCATAAAGGATGGCTATTTAGCAATATTCTGTCTTCCATATGATTCTTGACTGTCCATGTAAATGCGAACAGTTAAGTCCCCAGGGTTGAGGGATACATTCCTGATAGAGCGAGAAAATCGCACGGTGACTTGCGTACTCAGATCTGCAACTTAAATAGTCCGTTTGTGGAGTGGATTGCATCAACTCCGTGCTCCGAGCCCCCGCCTAATATTTGGTCATATCTGGTCGGGCTTAGAGCTTAGACAGGACGTTCCTCCAGAGGCTTGGCCGCGGCTAGTCCGAATAGCATCAAAAAGAAAGCAAAAACCGCCGATGTGTACAGGAGAACCGGACCATCTTCCCAGCCCGGATACATGAGACAGTACTCCATATGTTGTCTCCGCAAGCCGTGGCTCGTCCTGCGTCACGATACCAAGCACTATTAGCTCTCGTACAGGCCGAAATGCAAAGCAGTCCACTCGTAGTCATCGACGTGTTCGTAGGTGTCAAATCTCATGTTTTCGGGGTAAATCCGTCCCCGTATCCTGTGCTGAAGCACCTTGACCTCCTGGATGTCGTTTAGCGACGATGGCGACCTGGACTTCACGGAGTAGTCTACGCCCTTTCCTCTGCGCACGATGACCAGTGCTTCCTTATTCCTGTCTTCATGCCGAGTCAGAGCGGCCTCCCGCTCCGCACCAGGTCCCTCGCCGGGCTCGGGAGCCTGGACGGCAAAGGCCTCGCGAGTGGCTGGTTTGGATATCATCGAGCCGTGCTTTGTCGCATCGATCGACTGGTAAATGCTGACGGACGCGGTTGGCCCGTCACGCCTTACAAGTGTCGAGCTGAACTCCGATGACCGTGCTACGCCGTGAACGTCGCCTGGCCCCCGGAATCGGTCAAGAAATTCGGGTATTCTGCAGTGATGGGCCAGGAGGTAGAGCTCCTACCATCCATCGCCGTGCTCAATGAGCTCGGCTAGCAAGGATGGAGTGGATAGCGGTGGGGTGTCGTGGAGAATCGTCAGTCTGTCGAGGCACAAGCCAGAAAACAGCTTGAGCATCTGCGCCCATCCATATTGTGTATCTCGGTCATCGTCCCGGAGCAAGAACGCGGGATGACGTCCCGAGATGCGCATGTGGCGCAGCCTCGCCAGTACTGACGGTTCCATGGCGGCAAGCTTTCCCAGCATTGTCTCTGCATCCTCGAAGCTGACGAGTACCTGGCCTATCCAGCTTTCACCGATCTCGTCATTTGCTTGGCGGCAGACACGGAGCAAGCTGAGGCTGTTTCGGGCGGGACACAGTCGGATCTCTTCGTTACTAAATGTCCTCCATTCATTGGACAATGACACAGGATCGTTCCTCACCCGTCTTCTTCCGAAGGACAGGCGAGTGGAATAGAAGACGTGAGAGTATATTTCCAAGCGGATCTCAGGGGGTAATTTTTCGAGGAATAGGCTGCAATTTTGTGGGTTTCGAGGCTGCATGTCGAGCTGCATGGTCTTTTTTTTTTTGGGCAATGGATCTTCCCGACTGCTTGAGCTTCTTGCCTATTCTCTTGGCCAACCTGTGTTTTGTTGCCAATAAAGTGGTTGTTGGTGGTCTCAAACAAGGCTCTTCTTGGGAGTTGGGCAATCAGGCCATAACTAGGTGACTGCTTTATGTCTAGTTCTGAGAGAGCAGGAGAAATCAGATGGCATGCAACCTAGGATATAAATACTGGCGACATGGTCTGTGACTGGGCGGTCCCGTACCCACGATTTCCGCAGCCATCCGTCCGCACAGGTAGACAGGTAGAATCGAGCCCTCTGATCGGCGGCCCCTAGCTACGTCCCGATTCTGGGCCAGGGTTGTGATTGGCTCGATGTTTACCAACAGCCTCTTCTAGCACTCCATGTTGCAATTGACCCACCCAACCATTAGGCAGCTGGACATGTTGGTTCGGTTTCCGCAGGCCATCTCACCGAGCCGTTCCAAGACAAATTCTTATTAATGTCTTTCCCATTCACGATCATCCCACATCAGTGAGACTCGCCTTCAATATAATTCATGCATCACAATGAATTCGATTTGGTCGCGCACAGTCTTTCTAGGCTTTGCTCTCTCTGCTACGATCGTTGCGGAGCCCGTTGTCAGGCTCGAGAAGAGCAAAGTTTTATATCGAGGTGTTGCTCGGGAATTGGTGGAGGACTTTCACAACATCAAGTTCGCCCATGACACCTCCGGGCAGCGACGGTTCGCTCCCCCGGAACCGTACAGCCCTCCAGCTGGCAGTGAGATCGACGGGACTGTTTCCGGACCAGCTTGCCCTCAGTTCGAAGCTGCCATTCCGCCATTCTTCGACGAGACGCCTGACATAAGCGAAGATTGTCTTCACTTACGAGTCACGAGGCCAGCTGGGACGACGGCAAATGATCGCTTGCCAGTCGTGGTACACCTTGTTGGTGGTGGAGTGGTGAAGGGCTCTTCGGACGACTCACATATTGATCCCAAGAATCTCATCACGCATTCGGTGTCGTTAGATAAGCCGATTATTGTGAGCACTTTAAATTGAGCGTCATTGTTTTTTTACGAGCTACTGGCTGACATCTACTTTACAGCACGTCGCCCTGAACTACCGACTCACCATCTTTGGGTTCGCTCGCCTTCCGGTGCTCAAGGATCAAAAGTCACTGAATGTCGGGATGAGGGATCAACGAGCTGGTTTCCAATGGGTCAAAGACAACATTGCTGCCTTCGGTGGGGACCCTGAGAGGATCACTTCGTTCGGGCTAAGTTCTGGCGGAACGTTCACATCCCTGCATCTCATGACATTTGCAGGCGAGCAAGGTGTTCCATTCACTCAAGCATGGGCTATGTCGGGTCCTCCGGGCACTGCGCTCAACATGACATCCGACGCTACCGAGATACATACTCGTGCCGTGGCCGAGCTTGCAGGCTGCCCGGTCGAAAACGGCCAGACTCGGGATGAGGAGATTCTCCAGTGCTTGAGGAATCTCCCAATGGAGAAACTGCTAGAGGTGGCGGTGGGATATTCCCAGCGAAACCGTCCCCCGTTAGGACTTTTCACCTTCATTCCCTCAGTTGACGGTGACTTCCTGCCCGAGCGCCAGTCTGCTCTATACAGAGCGGGGAAATTCGCCAAAGGTGTTCCTATTGTACTTGGGTGGACTCAAGACGATGGCGCGACCAATGTCGGGCCTCCTTCGTCCTTCCAGACCGAGGAGGATATGAAATTTCTGGTCAAGATCTTTGCTCACGCACTCACGGAAGAAGACTACTCGCGTCTGTTTTTGCTATACCCGGTTGCGGATTTCGAGCAGGATGTTCGGAACTACGAGGCGCGCAAAAGCAAAACGGACCCTGTTGCACCTGTCCACTATTTCCGGATCGCTCGAATCATGCGTGACCTTCTGTTCACGTGCTCGTCGATTGACTTTGGATTCCATGTATCGCGACAGTCGAAGCAGCAAGACTCTGGCTTCCCAGGTGTTCGGCTCTATGATTTGAACCAGAGCATGTTGACGCCTATGTACCATAAGGCAGGAATGCCATGGTTGGGTGCGATCCACGGGAGCGACTTGGATTATCTCCTCAACAACAAGTTCTCCAAAGACCACATATCCGACCAAGATCGGCAGCTATCTGAGTATTTTCAGGCGTCTTTCATCAACTTTGCCTACACGGGAGACCCGAATCAAGGCAGTTCCGTTGGCAGGGCCTCCTCGCCTTGGCCAGAGGCCTTCACAGCGGCAGGCGAGGGCATCTCAGATCACTTCGATACGTTGGGATGCCCGAAAATGGAGCTTCAGGTCATCGGCGGTCCCTTAGGCACAGGAAGCTGTTATTTATCGGGAGGGTCCCACGACGACATAAGCCTCAATGGCCAAAAAGACACATTACAAATCCCCCTGGATGACAGTGTCCGATATGGAGAGATGGGGTCCGAAGCGCCTCAGGAAAGACACAAGACGCTTGAATATGAGAAGTTGATTCAGAGATGCGCCTTTATCAACAGTCTAGCGCAGAAATTAGGTCACTGAACACATGTGTAACTGTCTCAGCCTTCTCAATGCTCACACCTCGGCATTTGTGTTTTGACGCCCTTGAGCATACTCGTTCTGACAGACTTGTCTTCTTCTTCTCATCTCGGCATTATATGAATGAAGCTTTCGGATGGCTTACCCGGCTCAAGATCAGCCCAACTGCGCCATCTTTTCAATCTTTCCGGACAAGAACTTTCAAATCTGCCTGATTCTCCACAGCCCCATAGTAATCCCATAATAACAAAGCCAAGGGCGTCACGGTGGCCATGGGTGGTGGTGGGCCCGCTGAGCTCCAGGATACTACTACCCCGCTGCTGCTGCTGCTGCCTGCTGCCTGTGCCTCGTCGCCGCTGTCCGGCTCAATATCCACATCATACGCCTCGCAGTTCTTGTCCAGCGGCCACACCCAGCCCGCAGTCCCCTCCTGCGCCGCGCGGAACCGGTCGTCGGCCGTCTGGCACGTGCAACCCCGCAACGGCTCGGCGGCACAGACGCGCGACAACGCGTCCTCGGCGGGCGCGGCGCACTGAGTGTCGGTGCACTCGATGTGAATCGGGAGCGGGCAGCACCTGCATCCCGCGAGGATGACCTGGCGGCCGCTGGAAGGCGGAGAAGAAGGGTTGGTGAAGAAGGGGTTCTCGCTGCTGCAGAGGTACTGTGTGGCGCACTGGTGGCGCGCGCCCTGGCAGTTCGGGTCGTCGCAGCTTGGTTTGGGCGCGGCGGGGCATTGCTGCATGTCGGCCAGACGTAGTGGTGGCGATGGTGGCGTTGCGATAATGTCGGTCTGGCTCGCGTCGTTGTTTTGGGTGCTTTGCGTGCCGGGCGCCAGGGCGATCCGCAGACTGAGAGCATAGAAAAGGTGACGCATGTTGGCAATCGCTGCGTCAAAGTTCAAGTCGTAAAGCTTGCACGGTGTGGGTGTTGTATACAAAGAACTGGTGTACACTGAAAAAGATAATCAATGGATAAAGCATACCGGTCACGAAGAAATAACCTATCAGGTTATATGTTAGCGTACCGTGCGTAGGAAGTGTCAATAATAGTAGTCGTCCGAGAAAGGCCAATGTCATATGACTAGGTATCTTAAACCGCAACACACTACCACACGATGCCCCCCGTATGTCTTCGTTTAGGGACGTGCTTTGAAAGAAGACCCAATATGAACATTGAAATCCAATGGGTAAGGGTTCAATGATTAAAACATACCTTCTTCTTAAGACTATGCTTATCTCAGGTTTCCTTAAGCTTAATAAATCTTCAAAAGTATTGCATTGATATGAGCATACTATTTATCTTGATTTACTATTAGTTAGTGATTTAGTACTATTGACCTTGTCTGAAATACATACCTTGGGAACTTATCGGCTACCCTCCCTGGTCAGGACATAGGCTGTATAGGAACCTGCTGGGCCATCGCCCAGTATAAGAACGGTAGACTTCTGAGGTACAGACATGTACATTTTTGCGGCTGAAGATGGCAGTGCCCAGGCAATCCTTCGATATTGTGAATCCACACCTGCATATATCAAGGTAAACTGTGCTTATGATTGGGAGAAACGGGATTATTTTAGTAAGCCGACCCACGCATCCTACCAAATTTTAAATTTTCAGGGTCAGAAATGCATCCCACACCGTCAGGACTCGGCACCCAAGCGCCTAGCTCAGTATTCTCCTGCTTCTGATGTTTTACAAAACGTTGGTCAATTCCTACCCGAACTCTATTTATGCAGCAGGACATCAAGAATCAAGATGCCTGTGAGCTCATTCATTTATCAAAGCAGGGACATCCCCTTCTCTGACTGGATTTCCCTGATCACCCTCTGTCTCGCTCCACTGGTAGCCCATGTGGCTGCTGGTGCACCTCAACCTTCGTATCTGACACATTCTCGCCTCCCAAAATGGCACGATCGAATCTGTCACTACAACCCCACAACTATCATCTGGAGATATTTCGCAGTCACAGACCGGCGACTACGGGCAAGAGATTGGGATGTGGCTGACATAGCAGCTGCTAACGCCCTGTTCTGGACCGACGCTGGCTGGGACGGTTCTGAGAGGGTAGCCGAAGAAAGCTTGTCTTTCTGTTTACGCCTGCCAACCCACGCTAGGACCGAATTAGTCTCTTGGGAAATGATCAAGACGATTATCGTCGGTCTTCAAGCGGCGCAGGCTTTCTACAGCATCGGGGGTAGCCTCTTTGGGCCCAGGACTTCGGACTACATTTATCGAATCGCCCTGGATAGCATGTTCCTGCCCATTGGCTGTCTTGGCCTTTACAGATTCTGTGCCGCATTTTGGATTACTGAGAACTTCACCTTTATCGATGTTTCGGACCCGGTGTCGATCGCGGTCGGCCATCATCAAGTGTTGCCAGAGCGACGGGCGGTCTACGCTGGAAACAAGCCCTCTGTACCGGAACCCCAAGTGCAGAGACAGGGGACTGGGAGAATATCGCTAGACAGTCTCCTGGAACATCCAAAAAGAGCCGAGCATCTTGCCTCTCGCTTCTTTCCGACATCCCATTGGCCGAGCAGGATTCTACGCATCGTGTGGATCCTCCCGCTGTTGGCTTTGACAGCTTTCGGCGCCATCTACGCGGCTCCTTGGCCTTTCTGGAGTCACGGTAGATGGGCTCATGCTGAATGGATCTTGCCAGCCTCAGCTTTCGCCATGGCCATTTTCTACCTCGTCATCTTCGGCTTCTCATCCTTGATACTTCTCTACTACTTCATCCGCGGTGCGAACACAACAACCATCATACCTTGCGCATCAATGCTGTGGTACAAGATTTACACGATCTTCATATCGGTTTTGATGGTTTTAGTCCTTGTTATGGTAGCATTGGAGACCGCCAGAACGCCTTGTGGGACCTATTCCGTCTGGCCCTCTGATCAATGGGGGAGGCAGGCTTGTCCTGACAGTGTCTCTCCTATCGGTCATGATAAAGACTTTTTTTTCGGTCTTGCATTCCGGCCACAAAATTCGTCAGAAACAAGCGATTCGTTGGACAACGAATTCCGCGTGCTGAATGTTACGGGGGTTTGCTTGGTGGCCAACTGGAGCGAGGTAGCTCAGCGAGTCGCGGCATTTGGCGTGGTTCCATTCGTGTGAAGTGGGTGGTATCATGACAGCAGGTTACGAGTAGCTGATTACACAAGAGGAGATGTTTCTCAGACTTGGTATAGCTCAACCCAATCAAGTTCATCGAGTGATACATGAAAGCAGTGATCCCCAACTCGCAAGCACTATGACGTAACACCCTTAGCGTTCTACTCGGGACCAATACTTTGCCTATCCACCCCGAGCCTCTTAGAATACAGCTAGTATTAGCCCACCTATAGTTTTCAGACTACCCATACCCCTATTTCTATCTACCTATTACTATAAAAAATAAGGTATATAGCCTACCTAAATAGAAATATCCTTTTTAAGCTAACTTAATTACTTTATACTTTCCCCTAATATTATTAAAATTAAGTATATAAAATATTTTTTTATATTAATAATTAAGTAGTATAAGGTAAATAAAAAGCCTACTTTATTTACTAATTAATAAAAAATATAAATTATATTATATAATACTTAATATTTAAGTATAGGTTAAGGGTATTATAATAATTTTTATTTAAATATTAG